>CM031966.1:30301000-30538500 GCA_018749465.1 Paracanthobrama guichenoti
AATACAATGAAAAATCACTCCAGTGAACGTGTTCTTGTATGCACTGGAAAATCTTGTATGCAATGAAAAAATTTCTCCAATGCACAGGTATGCATTGCAATGCAAAAGCACTTTTCAATGCACAATGTGTTTTTGTATGCACTGGAAAATCTTGTATGCAATGGAAATCTTCAATGCACAACGAGTTATTGTTGTCTCTTTAATGCACTAGTAATTGAAAGCATTTCAAAAACACTTATCTTTTCCAATGCACTACAATTTCTTTATGCAATGCAAAAAAGCACTTGTCTTTTCAATTCACAAGTTCTTGAATACAATGAAAAATCACTCCAGTGAACTTGTTCTTGTATGCAATGGAAAATCTTGTATGCAATGGAAATCTTCTCCAATGCACGGGTATACATTGCAATGCATAAGCACTTCAAATCACACAGAGTTCTTGTCTGCAATGCAAAAGCACTTTTCTCTTCAATTCACAAGTTATTGTATTCAATGCAAAAGCATTTTTCTCTTCAATGCACAAATGTGTTCTTGTATGCAATGGAAAATCTTGTATGCAATGGAAATCTTCAATTCACAACGAGTTATTGTTGTCTCTTTAATGCACTAGTAATTGAAAGCATTTCAAAAACACTTATCTTTTCCAATGCACTACAATTTCTTTATGCAATGCAAAAAAGCACTTGTCTTTTCAATACACAAGTTCTTGAATACAATGAAAAATCACTCCAGTGAACGTGTTCTTGTATGCACTGGAAAATCTTGTATGCAATGAAAAAATTTCTCCAATGCACAGGTATGCATTGCAATGCAAAAGCAATTCAATGCACATAGAGTTCTTGTATGTAATGCAAAAGCACTTTTCAATGCACAATGTGTTTTTGTATGCACTGGAAAATCTTGTATGCAATGGAAATCTTCAATGCACAACGAGTTATTGTTGTCTCTTTAATGCACTAGTAATTGAAAGCATTTCAAAAACACTTATCTTTTCCAATGCACTACAATTTCTTTATGCAATGCAAAAAAGCACTTGTCTTTTCAATACACAAGTTCTTGAATACAATGAAAAATCACTCCAGTGAACGTGTTCTTGTATGCAATGGAAAATCTTGTATGCAATGAAATCTTCTCAATGCAAAAATGCATAAGCACTTCAAATCACATAGAGTTCTTGTCTGCAATGTTTTCTCTGCAATGCAACAATGTTCTTGTATGCAATGCTTGTAAATGGAAATCTTCTCCATGCACACTTATGCATTGCAATGCATAAGCACTTCAAAACACATAGAGTTCTTGTATGCAATGCAAAAGCACTTTTCTCTTCAATGCACAATGTGTTTTTGTATGCACTGGAAAATCTTGTATGCAATGGAAATCTTCAATGCACAACGAGTTATTGTTGTCTCTTTAATGCACTAGTAATTGAAAGCATTTCAAAAACACTTATCTTTTCCAATGCACTACAATTTCTTTATGCAATGCAAAAAGCACTTGTCTTTTCAATACACAAGTTCTTGAATACAATGAAAAATCACTCCAGTGAACTTGTTCTTGTATGCAATGGAAAATCTTGTATGCAATGGAAATCTTCTCCAATGCACGGGTATGCATTGCAATGCATAAGCACTTCAAATCACATAGAGTTCTTGTCTGCAATGCAAAAGCACTTTTCTCTTCAATTCAATATTGTATTCACAAAATGTTTTCTCTTCAATGCACAAATGTGTTCTTGTATGCAATGGAAAATCTTGTATGCAATGGAAATCTTCAATGCACAACGAGTTATTATTGTCTCTTTAATGCACTAAATTGAAAGCACTTCAAATCACATAGAGTTCTTGTCTGCAATGCAAAAGCAATTTTCTCTTCATTTCACAAGTTATTGTATTCAATGCAAAATAATTTTTCTCTTCAATGCACAAATGTGTTCTTGTATGCAATGGAAAATCTTGTAAACAATGGAAATCTTCAATGCAAACGAGTTATTGTTGTCTCTGCAAATACTTTAAGTAATTGTTGTAAGCAATTCAAAAACACAAATCTTTTCAATGCATAGAAGTTCTTGTATGTAATGCAAAAGCACTTTTCAATGCACAATGTGTTCTTGTATGCACTGGAAAATCTTGTATGCAATGGAAATCTTCAATGCACAACGAGTTATTGTTGTCTCTTTAATGCACTAGTAATTGAAAGCATTTCAAAAACACTTATCTTTTCAATGCACTACAATTTCTTTATGCAATGCAAAAAAGCACTTGTCTTTTCAATTCACAAGTTCTTGAATACAATGAAAAATCACTCCAGTGAACTTGTTCTTGTATGCAATGGAAAATCTTGTATGCAATGGAAATCTTCTCCAATGCACAGGTATGCATTGCAATGCATAAGCACTTCAAATCACATAGAGTTCTTGTCTGCAATGCAAAAGCACTTTTCTCTTCAATTCACAAGTTATTGTATTCAATGCAAAAGCATTTTTTCTTTCAATGCACAAATGTGTTCTTGTATGCAATGGAAAATCTTGTATGCAATGGAAATCTTCAATTCTTCAATGCACAACGAGTTATTGTTGTCTCTTTAATGCACTAGTAATTGAAAGCATTTCAAAAACACTTATCTTTTCAATGCACTACAATTTCTTTATGCAATGCAAAAAGCACTTGTCTTTTCAATACACAAGTTCTTGAATACAATGAAAAATCACTCCAGTGAACACTTGTATGCACTGGAAAATCTTGTATGCAATGAAAAAAAATTCTCCAATGCACAGGTATGCATTGCAATGCAAAAGCAATTCAATGCACATAGAGTTCTTGTATGTAATGCAAAAGCACTTTTCAATGCACAATGTGTTTTTGTATGCACTGGAAAATCTTGTATGCAATGGAAATCTTCAATGCACAACGAGTTATTGTTGTCTCTTTAATGCACTAGTAATTGAAAGCATTTCAAAAACACTTATCTTTTCCAATGCACTACAATTTCTTTATGCAATGCAAAAAGCACTTGTCTTTTCAATACACAAGTTCTTGAATACAATGAAAAATCACTCCAGTGAACTTGTTCTTCTGTATGCAATGGAAAATCTTGTATGCAATGGAAATCTTCTCAATGCACAGGTATGCATTGCAATGCATAAGCACTTCAAATCACATAGAGTTCTTGTCTGCAATGCAAAAGCACTTTTCTCTTCAATTCACAAGTTATTGTATTCAATGCAAAAGCATTTTTCTCTTCAATGCACAAATGTGTTCTTGTATGCAATGGAAAATCTTGTATGCAATGGAAATCTTCAATGCACAACGAGTTATTGTTGTCTCTTTAATGCACTAGTAATTGTAAGCAATGCAAAAACACTTATCTTTTCAATGCACACAAGTTATTGTATGCAAAGCAAAAGCACTTTTCTCTTCAATGCACAATATGTTCTTGTATGCACTGGAAAATCTTGTATGCAATGAAAAAAATTCTCCAATGCACAGGTATGCATTGCAATGCAAAAGCAATTCAATGCACATAGAGTTCTTGTATGTAATGCAAAAGCACTTTTCAATGCACAATGTGTTTTGTATGCACTGGAAAATCTTGTATGCAATGGAAATCTTCAATGCACAACGAGTTATTGTTGTCTCTTTAATGCACTAGTAATTGAAAGCATTTCAAAAACACTTATCTTTTCCAATGCACTACAATTTCTTTATGCAATGCAAAAAAGCACTTGTCTTTTCAATACACAAGTTCTTGAATACAATGAAAAATCACTCCAGTGAACGTGTTCTTGTATGCACTGGAAAATCTTGTATGCAATGAAAAAATTTCTCCAATGCACAGGTATGCATTGCAATGCAAAAGCAATTCAATGCACATAGAGTTCTTGTATGTAATGCAAAAGCACTTTTCAATGCACAATGTGTTTTTGTATGCACTGGAAAATCTTGTATGCAATGGAAATCTTCAATGCACAACGAGTTATTGTTGTCTCTTTAATGCACTAGTAATTGAAAGCATTTCAAAAACACTTATCTTTTTCCAATGCACTACAATTTCTTTATGCAATGCAAAAAAGCACTTGTCTTTTCAATTCACAAGTTCTTGAATACAATGAAAAATCACTCCAGTGAACTTGTTCTTGTATGCAATGGAAAATCTTGTATGCAATGGAAATCTTCTCCAATGCACGGGTATGCATTGCAATGCATAAGCACTTCAAATCACATAGAGTTCTTGTCTGCAATGCAAAAGCACTTTTCTCTTCAATTCACAAGTTATTGTATTCAATGCAAAAGCATTTTTCTCTTCAATGCACAAATGTGTTCTTGTATGCAATGGAAAATCTTGTATGCAATGGAAATCTTCAATGCACAACGAGTTATTGTTGTCTCTTTAATGCACTAGTAATTGAAAGCATTTCAAAAACACTTATCTTTTCAGTGCACTTGTAATGCAAAAAGCACTTTTCTCTTCAATGCACAATATGTTCAATGCACTGGAAAATCTTGTATGCAATGAAAAAAAATCTCTCCATGCACAGGTATGCATTGCAATGCAAAAGCAATTCAAATGCACATAGAGTTCTTGTATGTAATGCAAAAGCACTTTTCAATGCACAATGTGTTTTTGTATGCACTGGAAAATCTTGTATGCAATGGAAATCTTCAATGCACAACGAGTTATTGTTGTCTCTTTAATGCACTAGTAATTGAAAGCATTTCAAAAACACTTATCTTTTCCAATGCACTACAATTTCTTTATGCAATGCAAAAAAGCACTTGTCTTTTCAATACACAAGTTCTTGAATACAATGAAAAATCACTCCAGTGAACTTGTTCTTGTATGCACTGGAAAATCTTGTATGCAATGAAAAAATCTCTCAATGCACAGGTATGCATTGCAATGCAAAAGCAATTCAATGCACATAGAGTTCTTGTATGTAATGCAAAAGCACTTTTCAATGCACAATGTGTTCTTGTATGCAATGGAAAATCTTGTATGCAATGGAAATCTTCAATCAATGCACGAGTATGCATTGCAATGCATAAGCACTTCAAATCACATAGAGTTCTTGTCTGCAATGCAAAAGCACTTTTCTCTTCAATTCACAAGTTATTGTATTCAATGCAAAAACATTTTTCTCTTCAATGCACAAATGTGTTCTTGTATGCAATGGAAAATCTTGTATGCAATGGAAATCTTCAATGCACAACGAGTTATTGTTGTCTCAATGCACAAGTAATTGTAAGCAATTCAAAAACACAATGCATCTTTTCTAGTGCGATAGAAGTTATTGTATGTAATGCAAAAGCACTTTTCTCTTCAATGCACAATGTGTTCTTGTATGCAATGGAAAATCTTGTATGCAATGGAAATCTTCAATGCACAACGAGTTATTGTTGTCTCTTTAATGCACTAGTAATTGAAAGCATTTCAAAAACACTTATCTTTTCAATGCACTACAATTTCTTTATGCAATGCAAAAAGCACTTGTCTTTTCAATTCACAAGTTCTTGAATACAATGAAAAATCACTCCAGTGAACGTGTTCTTGTATGCACTGGAAAATCTTGTATGCAATGAAAAAATTTCTCCAATGCACAGGTATGCATTGCAATGCAAAAGCAATTCAATGCACATAGAGTTCTTGTATGTAATGCAAAAGCACTTTTCAATGCACAATGTGTTTTGTATGCACTGGAAAATCTTGTATGCAATGGAAATCTTCAATGCACAACGAGTTATTGTTGTCTCTTTAATGCACTAGTAATTGAAAGCATTTCAAAAACACTTATCTTTTCCAATGCACTACAATTTCTTTATGCAATGCAAAAAAGCACTTGTCTTTTCAATTCACAAGTTCTTGAATACAATGAAAAATCACTCCAGTGAACTTGTTCTTGTATGCAATGGAAAATCTTGTATGCAATGGAAATCTTCTCCAATGCACAGGTATGCATTGCAATGCATAAGCACTTCAAATCACATAGAGTTCTTGTCTGCAATGCAAAAGCACTTTTCTCTTCAATGCACAATGTGTTTTGTATGCAATGGAAAATCTTGTATGCAATGGAAATCTTCAATGCACAACGAGTTATTGTTGTCTCTTTAATGCACTAGTAATTGAAAGCATTTCAAAAACACTTATCTTTTCCAATGCACTACAATTTCTTTATGCAATGCAAAAAAGCACTTGTCTTTTCAATGCACAAGTTCTTGAATACAATGAAAAATCACTCCAGTGAACTTGTTCTTGTATGCAATGGAAAATCTTGTATGCAATGGAAATCTTCTCCAATGCATGGGTATGCATTGCAATGCATAAGCACTTCAAAACACACAGAGTTCTTGTCTGCAATGCAAAAGCACTTTTCTCTTCAATGCACAATATGTTCTTGTATGCACTGGAAAATCTTGTATGCAATGAAAAAAATTCTCCAATGCACAGGTATGCATTGCAATGCAAAAGCAATTCAATGCACATAGAGTTCTTGTATGTAATGCAAAAGCACTTTTCAATGCACAAATGTTTTTGTATGCACTGGAAAATCTTGTATGCAATGGAAATCTTCAATGCACAACGAGTTATTGTTGTCTCTTTAATGCACTAGTAATTGAAAGCATTTCAAAAACACTTATCTTTTCAATGCACTACAATTTCTTTATGCAATGCAAAAAAGCACTTGTCTTTTCAATACACAAGTTCTTGAATACAATGAAAAATCACTCCAGTGAACGTGTTCTTGTATGCACTGGAAAATCTTGTATGCAATGAAAAAATTTCTCCAATGCACAGGTATGCATTGCAATGCAAAAGCAATTCAATGCACATAGAGTTCTTGTATGTAATGCAAAAGCACTTTTCAATGCACAATGTGTTTTTGTATGCACTGGAAAATCTTGTATGCAATGGAAATCTTCAATGCACAACGAGTTATTGTTGTCTCTTTAATGCACTAGTAATTGAAAGCATTTCAAAAACACTTATCTTTTCCAATGCACTACAATTTCTTTATGCAATGCAAAAAAGCACTTGTCTTTTCAATTCACAAGTTCTTGAATACAATGAAAAATCACTCCAGTGAACTTGTTCTTGTATGCAATGGAAAATCTTGTATGCAATGGAAATCTTCTCCAATGCACGGTATGCATTGCAATGCATAAGCACTTCAAATCACATAGAGTTCTTGTCTGCAATGCAAAAGCACTTTTCTCTTCAATTCACAAGTTATTGTATTCAATGCAAAAGCATTTTTCTCTTCAATGCACAAATGTGTTCTTGTATGCAATGGAAAATCTTGTATGCAATGGAAATCTTCAATTCTGAGTTATTGTTGTCTCTTTAATGCACTAGTAATTGAAAGCATTTCAAAAACACTTATCTTTTCCAATGCACTACAATTTCTTTATGCAATGCAAAAAAGCACTTGTCTTTTCAATACACAAGTTCTTGAATACAATGAAAAATCACTCCAGTGAACTTGTTCTTGTATGCACTGGAAAATCTTGTATGCAATGAAAAATTTTCTCAATGCACAGGTATGCATTGCAATGCAAAAGCAATTCAATGCACATAGAGTTCTTGTATGTAATGCAAAAGCACTTTTCAATGCACAATGTGTTTTTGTATGCACTGGAAAATCTTGTATGCAATGGAAATCTTCAATGCACAACGAGTTATTGTTGTCTCTTTAATGCACTAGTAATTGAAAGCATTTCAAAAACACTTATCTTTTCAATGCACTACAATTTCTTTATGCAATGCAAAAAGCACTTGTCTTTTCAATACACAAGTTCTTGAATACAATGAAAAATCACTCCAGTGAACGTGTTCTTGTATGCAATGGAAAATCTTGTATGCAATGAAATCTTCTCCAATGCACAGGTATGCATTGCAATGCATAAGCACTTCAAATCACATAGAGTTCTTGTCTGCAATGCAAAAGCACTTTTCTGCACAATTCAATATGCACAAGTTGCACAGGTATGCATTGCAATGCATAAGCACTTCAATGCACAAGTTCTTGTCTGCAATGCAAAAGCACTTTTCTCTTCAATGCACAATGTGTTCTTGTATGCAATGGAAAATCTTGTATGCAATGGAAATCTTCAATGCACAACGAGTTATTGTTGTCTCTTTAATGCACTAGTAATTGAAAGCATTTCAAAAACACTTATCTTTTCAATGCACTACAATTTCTTTATGCAATGCAAAAGCACTTGTCTTTTCAATACACAAGTTCTTGAATACAATGAAAAATCACTCCAGTGAACTTGTTCTTGTATGCAATGGAAAATCTTGTATGCAATGGAAATCTTCTCCAATGCACGGTATGCATTGCAATGCATAAGCACTTCAAATCACATAGAGTTCTTGTCTGCAATGCAAAAGCACTTTTCTCTTCAATTCACAAGTTATTGTATTCAATGCAAAAGCATTTTTCTTTTCAATGCACAATGTGTTTTTGTATGCACTGGAAAATCTTGTATGCAATGGAAATCTTCAATTGCACAACGAGTTATTGTTGTCTCTTTTTAATGCACTAGTAATTGAAAGCACTTCAAAAACATTAGTTCTTTTGCAATGCAAAACAATTTCTCTCTTCAATTCACAAGTTATTGTCTTTTCAATGCAAAAGTTCTTTTTCTCTTCAATGCACAAATGTGTTCTTGTATGCAATGGAAAATCTTGTATGCAATGGAAATCTTCAATGCACAACGAGTTATTGTTGTCTCTTTAATACACAAGTAATTGTAAGCAATTCAAAAACACGTATCTTTTCAAGTGCATAAAGTTATTGTATGTAATGCAAAAGCACTTTTCTCTTCAATGCACAAATGTGTTCTTGTATGCACTGGAAAATCTTGTATGCAATGGAAATCTTCAATGCACAACGAGTTATTGTTGTCTCTTTAATGCACTAGTAATTGAAAGCATTTCAAAAACACTTATCTTTTCAATGCACTACAATTTCTTTATGCAATGCAAAAAAGCACTTGTCTTTTCAATACACAAGTTCTTGAATACAATACAATGAAAAATCACTCCAGTGAACTTGTTCTTGTATGCAATGGAAAATCTTGTATGCAATGGAAATCTTCTCCAATGCACGGGTATGCATTGCAATGCATAAGCACTTCAAATCACATAGAGTTCTTGTCTGCAATGCAAAAGCACTTTTCTCTTCAATTCACAATGTTATTGTATTCAATGCAAAAGCATTTTTCTCTTCAATGCACAATGTGTTTTTGTATGCAATGGAAAATCTTGTATGCAATGGAAATCTTCAATGCACACGAGTTATTGTTGTCTCTTTAATGCACTAGTAATTGAAAGCATTTCAAAAACACTTATCTTTTCCAATGCACTACAATTTCTTTATGCAATGCAAAAAAGCACTTGTCTTTTCAATACACAAGTTCTTGAATACAATGAAAAATCACTCCAGTGAACGTGTTCTTGTATGCACTGGAAAATCTTGTATGCAATGCACAGGTATGCATTGCAATGCAAAAGCAATTCAATGCACATAGAGTTCTTGTATGTAATGCAAAAGCACTTTTCAATGCACAATGTGTTTTTGTATGCACTGGAAAATCTTGTATGCAATGGAAATCTTCAATGCACAACGAGTTATTGTTGTCTCTTTAATGCACTAGTAATTGAAAGCATTTCAAAAACACTTATCTTTTCCAATGCACTACAATTTCTTTATGCAATGCAAAAAAGCACTTGTCTTTTCAATACACAAGTTCTTGAATACAATGAAAAATCACTCCAGTGAACTTGTTCTTGTATGCAATGGAAAATCTTGTATGCAATGGAAATCTTCTCCAATGCACGGGTATGCATTGCAATGCATAAGCACTTCAAATCACACAGAGTTCTTGTCTGCAATGCAAAAGCACTTTTCTCTTCAATTCACAAGTTATTGTATTCAATGCAAAAGCATTTTTCTCTTCAATGCACAAATGTGTTCTTGTATGCAATGGAAAATCTTGTATGCAATGGAAATCTTCAATGCACAACGAGTTATTGTTGTCTCTTTAATACACAAGTAATTGTAAGCAATTCAAAACACAGAGTATCTTTTCTGCAATGCAAAAGCATTGTCTGTAATACAAAGCACTTTTCTCTTCAATGCACAATATGTTCTTGTATGCACTGGAAAATCTTGTATGCAATGAAAAAAATTCTCCAATGCACAGGTATGCATTGCAATGCAAAAGCAATTCAATGCACATAGAGTTCTTGTATGTAATGCAAAAGCACTTTTCAATGCACAATGTGTTTTTGTATGCACTGGAAAATCTTGTATGCAATGGAAATCTTCAATGCACAACGAGTTATTGTTGTCTCTTTAATGCACTAGTAATTGAAAGCATTTCAAAAACACTTATCTTTTCCAATGCACTACAATTTCTTTATGCAATGCAAAAAAGCACTTGTCTTTTCAATTCACAAGTTCTTGAATACAATGAAAAATCACTCCAGTGAACGTGTTCTTGTATGCACTGGAAAATCTTGTATGCAATGAAAAAATTTCTCCATGCACAGGTATGCATTGCAATGCAAAAGCAATTCAATGCACATAGAGTTCTTGTAATGCAATGCAAAAGCACTTTTCAATGCACAATGTGTTTTTGTATGCACTGGAAAATCTTGTATGCAATGGAAATGCAAAATAAGCACTATTTAATGCACAATGTGTTCTTGTATGCAATGGAAAATCTTGTATGCAATGGAAATCTTCAATGCACAACGAGTTATTGTTGTCTCTTTAATGCACTAGTAATTGAAAGCATTTCAAAAACACTTATCTTTTCCAATGCACTACAATTTCTTTATGCAATGCAAAAAAGCACTTGTCTTTTCAATTCACAAGTTCTTGAATACAATGAAAAATCACTCCAGTGAACTTGTTCTTGTATGCAATGGAAAATCTTGTATGCAATGGAAATCTTCTCCAATGCACGGTATGCATTGCAATGCATAAGCACTTCAAATCACATAGAGTTCTTGTCTGCAATGCAAAAGCACTTTTCTCTTCAATTCACAAGTTATTGTATTCAATGCAAAAGCATTTTTCTCTTCAATGCACAAATGTGTTCTTGTATGCAATGGAAAATCTTGTATGCAATGGAAATCTTCAATGCACAACAGTTATTGTTGTCTCTTTAATGCAACTAGTAATTGAAAGCATTTCAAAAACACATCTTTTCAATGCACTACAATTTCTTGTATGCAATGCAAAAGCACACTTTCTCTTCAATTCACAAGTTATTGTATGAATGCAAAAAAATTTTTCTCTTCAATGCACAAATGTGTTCTTGTATGCAATGGAAAATCTTGTATGCAATGGAAATCTTCTCCAATGCACGGGTTATTGTTGTCTGCATTAATACACAAGTAATTGTAAGCAATTCAAAAACACGATCTTTTCTTGTGCGATCAAGTTATTGTATGTAAAGCAAAAGCACTTTTCTCTTCAATGCACAATGTGTTTTTGTATGCACTGGAAAATCTTGTATGCAATGGAAATCTTCAATGCACAACGAGTTATTGTTGTCTCTTTAATGCACTAGTAATTGAAAGCATTTCAAAAACACTTATCTTTTCAATGCACTACAATTTCTTTATGCAATGCAAAAAAGCACTTGTCTTTTCAATACACAAGTTCTTGAATACAATGAAAAATCACTCCAGTGAACTTGTTCTTGTATGCAATGGAAAATCTTGTATGCAATGAAAAATCTTCTCCAATGCACAGGTATGCATTGCAATGCATAAGCACTTCAAATCACATAGAGTTCTTGTCTGCAATGCAAAAGCACTTTTCTCTTCAATTCACAAGTTATTGTATTCAATGCAAAAAAATTTTCTCTTCAATGCACAAATGTGTTCTTGTATGCACTGGAAAATCTTGTATGCAATGGAAATCTTCAATGCACAACGAGTTATTGTTGTCTCTTTAATGCACTAGATTGAAAGCAATTCAAAAAGCACTTATCTTTTCAATGCATAGAAGTTCTTGTATGCAATGCAAAAGCACTTTTCTCTTCAATGCACAATGTGTTCTTGTATGCACTGGAAAATCTTGTATGCAATGAAAAAATTTCTCTAATGCACAGGTATGCATTGCAATGCAAAAGCAATTCAATGCACATAGAGTTCTTGTATGTAATGCAAAAGCACTTTTCAATGCAATGCATGTGTTTTTGTATGCACTGGAAAATCTTGTATGCAATGGAAATCTTCAATGCACAACGAGTTATTGTTGTCTCTTTAATGCACTAGTAATTGAAAGCATTTCAAAAACACTTATCTTTTCAATGCACTACAATTTCTTTATGCAATGCAAAAAAGCACTTGTCTTTTCAATACACAAGTTCTTGAATACAATGAAAAATCACTCCAGTGAACGTGTTCTTGTATGCACTGGAAAATCTTGTATGCAATGAAAAAATTTCTCTCAATGCACAGGTATGCATTGCAATGCAAAAGCAATTCAAATTTCAATGCACACTAATGCACAGTTCTTGTATGCAATGCAAAAGCACTTTTCTTTTCAATGCACAATGTGTTTTTGTAATGCAAAAGCACTTTTCTCTTCAAAAATCTTGTATGCAATGGAAATCTTCAATGGAAATCTTCAATGCACAACGAGTTATTGTTGTCTCTTTAATGCACTAGTAATTGAAAGCATTTCAAAAACACTTATCTTTTCAATGCACTACAATTTCTTTATGCAATGCAAAAAGCACTTGTCTTTTCAATTCACAAGTTCTTGAATACAATGAAAAATCACTCCAGTGAACTTGTTCTTGTATGCAATGGAAAATCTTGTATGCAATGGAAATCTTCTCAATGCAAAAGTATGCATTGCAATGCATAAGCACACTTCAAAACACATAGAGTTCTTGTCTGCAATGCAAAAGCACTTTTCTCTTCAATTCACAAGTTATTGTATTCAATGCAAAAGCATTTTCTCTTCAATGCACAAATGTGTTCTTGTATGCAATGGAAAATCTTGTATGCAATGGAAATCTTCAATGCACAACGAGTTATTGTTGTCTCTTTAAATGCAACAAATTGAAAGCACTTCAAAAACACATATCTTTCTTGTCTGCAATGCAAAAGCACTTTTCTTTCAATGCACAATGCAAAAGCACTTTTCTCTTCAATGCACAATATGTTCTTGTATGCAATGGAAAATCTTGTATGCAATCTTCAATGCACAACGAGTTATTGTTCTTTTATGCAATGCAAAATTTCAAAAATGGAAATCTTTCAATGCACTACATTGTTTCTTTATGCAATGCATGCAAAAGCACTTGTCTTTTTCAATACACAAGTTTTCTGCAATGCACAATGAAAAATCACTCCAGTGAACGTGTTCTTGTATGCACTGGAAAATCTTGTATGCAATGAAAAAAAATTCTCCAATGCACAGGTATGCATTGCAATGCAAAAGCAATTCAATGCACATAGAGTTCTTGTATGTAATGCAAAAGCACTTTTCAATGCACAATGTGTTTTTGTATGCACTGGAAAATCTTGTATGCAATGGAAATCTTCAATGCACAACGAGTTATTGTTGTCTCTTTAATGCACTAGTAATTGAAAGCATTTCAAAAACACTTATCTTTTCCAATGCACTACAATTTCTTTATGCAATGCAAAAAAGCACTTGTCTTTTCAATACACAAGTTCTTGAATACAATGAAAAATCACTCCAGTGAACTTGTTCTTGTATGCAATGAAAAAATTTCTCCAATGCACAGGTATGCATTGCAATGCAAAAGCAATTCAATGCACATAGAGTTCTTGTATGTAATGCAAAAGCCACTTTTCAATGCACAATGTGTTTTGTATGCACTGGAAAATCTTGTATGCAATTCAAATCTTCAATGCAATACACACATGAGTTATTGTATGCAATGCAAAAGCACTTTTCTCTTCAATTGTTTCTTGTATGCAATGGAAAATCTTGTATGCAATGGAAATCTTCAATGCACAACGAGTTATTGTTGTCTCTTTAATGCACTAGTAATTGAAAGCATTTCAAAAACACTTATCTTTTCAATGCACTACAATTTCTTTATGCAATGCAAAAAGCACTTGTCTTTTCAATTCACAAGTTCTTGAATACAATGAAAAATCACTCCAGTGAACTTGTTCTTGTATGCAATGGAAAATCTTGTATGCAATGGAAATCTTCTCCAATGCACGGGTATGCATTGCAATGCATAAGCACTTCAAATCACATAGAGTTCTTGTCTGCAATGCAAAAGCACTTTTCTCTTCAATTCACAAGTTATTGTATTCAATGTGCAAAAGCATTTTCTCTTCAATGCACAAATGTGTTCTTGTATGCAATGGAAAATCTTGTATGCAATGGAAATCTTCAATGCACAACGAGTTATTGTTGTCTCTTTAATGCACTAGTAATTGAAAGCACTTCAAATCACATAGAGTTCTTGTCTGCAATGCAAAAGCACTTTTCTCTTCAATTCACAAGTTATTGTATTCAATGCAAAATCACTCTTCAATGCACAAATGTGTTCTTGTATGCAATGGAAAATCTTGTATGCAATGAAATCTTCAATGCACAACAGAGTATATTGTTGTCTCTTTAATGCACAAGTAATTGTAAGCAATTCAAAAAGTATCTTTTCTAGTGCGATTATTGTAATAAAATGCAAAAGCACTTTTCTCTTCAATGCACAATGTGTTTTGTATGCACTGGAAAATCTTGTATGCAATGGAAATCTTCAATGCACAACGAGTTATTGTTGTCTCTTTAATGCACTAGTAATTGAAAGCATTTCAAAACACTTATCTTTTCAATGCACTACAATTTCTTTATGCAATGCAAAAAAAGCACTTGTCTTTTCAATTCACAAGTTCTTGAATACAATGAAAAATCACTCCAGTGAACTTGTTCTTGTATGCAATGGAAAATCTTGTATGCAATGGAAATCTTCTCCAATGCACGGGTATGCATTGCAATGCATAAGCACTTCAAATCACATAGAGTTCTTGTCTGCAATGCAAAAGCACTTTTCTCTTCAATTCACAAGTTATTGTATTCAATGCAAAAGCATTTTTCTCTTCAATGCACAAATGTGTTCTTGTATGCAATGGAAAATCTTGTATGCAATGGAAATCTTCAATGCACAACGAGTTATTGTTGTCTCTTTAATGCACTAGTAATTGTAAGCAATTCAAAAACACTTATCTTTTCAATGCACTACAATTTCTTGTATGCAATGCAAAAAGCACTTGTCTTTTCTCACAAGTTCTTGAATGCAATGAAAAATCACTCCAGTGATGTTCTTGTATGCACTGGAAAATCTTGTATGCAATGAAAAAAAAGCACTCCAATGCACAGGTATGCATTGCAATGCAAAAGCAATTCAATGCACAAGAGTTCTTGTATGTAAATGCAAAAGCACTTTTCAATGCACAATGTGTTTTTGTATGCACTGGAAAATCTTGTATGCAATGGAAATCTTCAATGCACAACGAGTTATTGTTGTCTCTTTAATGCACTAGTAATTGAAAGCATTTCAAAAACACTTATCTTTTCCAATGCACTACAATTTCTTTATGCAATGCAAAAAAGCACTTGTCTTTTCAATACACAAGTTCTTGAATACAATGAAAAATCACTCCAGTGAACTTGTTCTTGTATGCAATGGAAAATCTTGTATGCAATGAAAAAATTTCTCCAATGCACAGGTATGCATTGCAATGCAAAAGCAATTCAATGCACATAGAGTTCTTGTATGTAATGCAAAAGCACTTTTCAATGCACAATGTGTTCTTGTATGCAATGCAAATCTTGTATGCAATGAAATCTTGCACAGGTATGCATTGCATAAGCACTTCAATGCACACAGAGTTCTTGTATGCAATGCAAAAGCACTTTTCTCTTCAATGCACAATGTGTTCTTGTATGCACTGGAAAATCTTGTATGCAATGGAAATCTTCAATGCACAACGAGTTATTGTTGTCTCTTTAATGCACTAGTAATTGAAAGCATTTCAAAAACACTTATCTTTTCCAATGCACTACAATTTCTTTATGCAATGCAAAAAAGCACTTGTCTTTTCAATACACAAGTTCTTGAATACAATGAAAAATCACTCCAGTGAACTTGTTCTTGTATGCAATGGAAAATCTTTTATGCAATGGAAATCTTCTCCAGTGCATGGTATGCATTGCAATGCATAAGCACTTCAAATCACATAGAGTTCTTGTCTGCAATGCAAAAGCACTTTTCTCTTCAATTCACAAGTTATTGTATTCAATGCAAAAGCATTTTTCTCTTCAATGCACAAATGTGTTCTTGTATGCAATGGAAAATCTTGTATGCAATGGAAATCTTCAATGCAACGAGTTATTGTTGTCTCTTTAATGCACAAGTAATTGAAAGCAATTTCAAAAACACTATCTTTTCAATGCACATACAAGTTCTTGTATGCAATGCAAAGCACTTTTCTCTTCAATGCACAATGTGTTTTTGTATGCACTGGAAAATCTTGTATGCAATGAAATCTTCAATGCACAACGAGTTATTGTTGTCTCTTTAATGCACTAGTAATTGAAAGCATTTCTTATCTTCTTCAATGCACAGTTTCTTTATTGCAATGCAAAAAAAGCACTTGTCTTTTCAATACACAAGTTCTTGAATACAATGAAAAATCACTTTTCTCAGTGCACAATGCTTGTATGCACTGGAAAATCTTGTATGCAATGAAAAAAAAATCTCAATGCACAGGTATGCATTGCAATGCAAAAGCAATTCAATGCACATAGAGTTCTTGTATGTAATGCAAAAGCACTTTTCAATGCACAATGTGTTTTTGTATGCACTGGAAAATCTTGTATGCAATGGAAATCTTCAATGCACAACGAGTTATTGTTGTCTCTTTAATGCACTAGTAATTGAAAGCATTTCAAAAACACTTATCTTTTCAATGCACTACAATTTCTTTATGCAATGCAAAAAGCACTTGTCTTTTCAATACACAAGTTCTTGAATACAATGAAAAATCACTCCAGTGAACGTGTTCTTGTATGCACTGGAAAATCTTGTATGCAATGAAAAAAAATTCTCCAATGCACAGGTATGCATTGCAATGCATAAGCACTTCAAATCACATAGAGTTCTTGTATGTAATGCAAACTTTTCTTTTCAATGCACAATGCAATGGAAAATCTTGTATGCAATGGAAATCTTCTCCAATGCACAGGTATGCATTGCAATGCAAAAGCAATTCAATGCACATAGAGTTCTTGTATGTAATGCAAAAGCACTTTTCAATGCACAATGTGTTTTTGTATGCACTGGAAAATCTTGTATGCAATGGAAATCTTCAATGCACAACGAGTTATTGTTGTCTCTTTAATGCACTAGTAATTGAAAGCATTTCAAAAACACTTATCTTTTCCAATGCACTACAATTTCTTTATGCAATGCAAAAAAGCACTTGTCTTTTCAATACACAAGTTCTTGAATACAATGAAAAATCACTCCAGTGAACTTGTTCTTGTATGCAATGGAAAATCTTGTATGCAATGGAAATCTTCTCCAATGCACGGTATGCATTGCAATGCATAAGCACTTCAAATCACATAGAGTTCTTGTCTGCAATGCAAAAGCACTTTTCTCTTCAATTCACAAGTTATTGTATTCAATGCAAAAGCATTTTCTCTTCAATGCACAAATGTGTTCTTGTATGCAATGGAAAATCTTGTATGCAATGGAAATCTTCATTGCACAACGAGTTATTGTTGTCTCTTTAATGAACTAGTAATTGAAAGCACTTCAAATCACATAGAGTTCTTGTCTGCAATGCAAAAGCAATTTTCTCTTCATTTCACAAGTTATTGTATTCAATGCAAAATAATTTTTCTCTTCAATGCACAAATGTGTTCTTGTATGCAATGGAAAATCTTGTAAACAATGGAAATCTTCAATGCACAACGAGTTATTGTTGTCTCTTTAATACACAAGTAATTGTAAGCAATTCAAAAACACGTATCTTTTCTAGTGCGATACAAGTTATTGTATGTAAAGCTAAAGCACTTTTCTCTTCAATGCACAATATGTTCTTGTATGCACTGGAAAATCTTGTATGCAATGGAAATCTTCAATGCACAACGAGTTATTGTTGTCTCTTTAATGCACTAGTAATTGAAAGCATTTCAAAAACACTTATCTTTTCCAATGCACTACAATTTCTTTATGCAATGCAAAAAAAAGCACTTGTCTTTTCAATTCACAAGTTCTTGAATACAATGAAAAATCACTCCAGTGAACTTGTTCTTGTATGCAATGGAAAATCTTGTATGCAATGGAAATCTTCTCCAATGCACGGGTATGCATTGCAATGCATAAGCACTTCAAATCACATAGAGTTCTTGTCTGCAATGCAAAAGCACTTTTCTCTTCAATTCACAAGTTATTGTATTCAATGCAAAAGCATTTTTCTCTTCAATGCACAAATGTGTTCTTGTATGCAATGGAAAATCTTGTATGCAATGGAAATCTTCAATGCACAACGAGTTATTGTTGTCTCTTTAATGCACTAGTAATTGAAAGCATTTCAAAAACACACATCTTTTCAATGCACTACAAACTTTTGTATGCAATGCAAAAAGCACTTTTCTTTTCAATGCACAATAATGTTCTGAACGTGTTCTTATGCACTGGAAAATCTTGTATGCAATGAAAAAAATTCTCCAATGCACAGGTATGCATTGCAATGCAAAAGCAATTCAATGCACATAGAGTTCTTGTATGTAATGCAAAAGCACTTTTCAATGCACAATGTGTTTTGTATGCACTGGAAAATCTTGTATGCAATGGAAATCTTCAATGCAACAACGAGTTATTGTTGTCTCTTTAATGCACTAGTAATTGAAAGCATTTCAAAAACACTTATCTTTTCAATGCACTACAATTTCTTTATGCAATGCAAAAAAAAGCACTTGTCTTTTCAATTCACAAGTTCTTGAATACAATGAAAAATCACTCCAGTGAACTTGTTCTTGTATGCAATGGAAAATCTTGTATGCAATGAAAAATCACTCATTGCAATGTGCACACTTGTTGTGCAAAAGCACTGTTCATGCAATGCAAAAAATTTGTATGCAATGAAAATCTTCTCCAATGCACAGGTATGCATTGCAATGCATAAGCACTTCAAAACACACAGAGTTCTTGTCTGCAATGCAAAAGCACTTTTCTCTTCAATGCACAATGTGTTCTTGTATGCACTGGAAAATCTTGTATGCAATGGAAATCTTCAATGCACAACGAGTTATTGTTGTCTCTTTAATGCACTAGTAATTGAAAGCATTTCAAAAACACTTATCTTTTCCAATGCACTACAATTTCTTTATGCAATGCAAAAAAGCACTTGTCTTTTCAATACACAAGTTCTTGAATACAATGAAAAATCACTCCAGTGAACTTGTTCTTGTATGCAATGGAAAATCTTGTATGCAATGGAAATCTTCTCCAATGCACGGGTATGCATTGCAATGCATAAGCACTTCAAATCACATAGAGTTCTTGTCTGCAATGCAAAAGCACTTTTCTCTTCAATTCACAATTATTGTATTCAATGCAAAATATTTTTCTCTTCAATGCACAAATGTGTTCTTGTATGCAATGGAAAATCTTGTATGCAATGGAAATCTTCAACAATACTTGAGTTATTGTTGTCTCTTTAATGCAGTAATTGCAAGCATTTCAAAAACACATTTTCAATGCACTACAATTTCTTGTATGCAATGCAAAGCACTTTTCTCTTCAATGCACAATGTGTTCTTGTATGCACTGGAAAAATCTTGTATGCAATGCAATCTTCAATGCACAACAGTTATTGTTGTCTCTTTAATGCACAAATTGAAAGCATTTCAAAAACACTTATCTTTTATGCAATGGAAAATCTTGTTTATGCAATGCAAATCTTCAATGCACTTGTTGTTTTTCTCAATACACAAGTTCTTGTATTCAAAAACACTTGAAAAATTATTGTATGTAAAGCTAAAGCACTTTTCTCTTCAATGCACAATATGTTCTTGTATGCACTGGAAAATCTTGTATGCAATGAAAAAAAATTCTCCAATGCACAGGTATGCATTGCAATGCAAAAGCAATTCAATGCACATAGAGTTCTTGTATGTAATGCAAAAGCACTTTTCAATGCACAATGTGTTTTTGTATGCACTGGAAAATCTTGTATGCAATGGAAATCTTCAATGCACAACGAGTTATTGTTGTCTCTTTAATGCACTAGTAATTGAAAGCATTTCAAAAACACTTATCTTTTCCAATGCACTACAATTTCTTTATGCAATGCAAAAAAGCACTTGTCTTTTCAATTCACAAGTTCTTGAATACAATGAAAAATCACTCCAGTGAACGTGTTCTTGTATGCACTGGAAAATCTTGTATGCAATGAAAAAAAATTCTCCAATGCACAGGTATGCATTGCAATGCAAAAGCAATTCAATGCACATAGAGTTCTTGTATGTAATGCAAAAGCACTTTTCAATGCACAATGTGTTTTTGTATGCAATGGAAAATCTTGTATGCAATGGAAATCTTCTCCAATGCACAGGTATGCATTGCAATGCATCACTTCAATGCACACAGAGTTCTTGTCTGCAATGCAAAAGCACTTTTCTCTTCAATGCACAATGTGTTCTTGTATGCAATGGAAAATCTTGTATGCAATGAAATCTTCAATGCACAACGAGTTATTGTTGTCTCTTTAATGCACTAGTAATTGAAAGCATTTCAAAAACACTTATCTTTTCAATGCACTACAATTTCTTTATGCAATGCAAAAAGCACTTGTCTTTTCAATACACAAGTTCTTGAATACAATGAAAAATCACTCCAGTGAACTTGTTCTTGTATGCAATGGAAAATCTTGTATGCAATGGAAATCTTCTCCAATGCACGGTATGCATTGCAATGCATAAGCACTTCAAATCACACAGAGTTCTTGTCTGCAATGCAAAAGCACTTTTCTCTTCAATTCACAAGTTATTGTATTCAATGCAAAAGCATTTTTCTCTTCAATGCACAAATGTGTTCTTGTATGCAATGGAAAATCTTGTATGCAATGGAAATCTTCAATGCACAACGAGTTATTATTGTCTCTCTTTAATGCTAGTAATTGAAAGCACTTCAAATCACATAGAGTTCTTGTCTGCAATGCAAAAGCACTTTTCTCTTCAATTCACAAGTTATTGTATTCAATGCAAAATACTTTTCTCTTCAATGCACAAATGTGTTCTTGTATGCAATGGAAAATCTTGTAAACAATGGAAATCTTCAATGCAGTTATTGTTGTCAATACACAGTTATTGTTGTCTCTTTAATGCACTTTTCTAATTGAAATGCATTTCAAAAAAATCTTCACACTTATCTTTTCAATGCACTACAATTTCTTTATGCAATGCAAAAAGCACTTGTCTTTTCAATACACAAGTTCTTGAATACAATGAAAAATCACTCCAGTGAACTTGTTCTTGTATGCAATGGAAAATCTTGTATGCAATGGAAAATCTTCTCCAATGCACAGGTATGCATTGCAATGCATAAGCACTTCAAATCACATAGAGTTCTTGTCTGCAATGCAAAAGCACTTTTCTCTTCAATTCACAAGTTATTGTATTCAATGCAAAAGCATTTTTCTCTTCAATGCACAAATGTGTTCTTGTATGCAATGGAAAATCTTGTATGCAATGGAAATCTTCAATGCACAACGAGTTATTGTTGTCTCTTTAATACACAAGTAATTGTAAGCAATTCAAAAACACGTATCTTTTCCAGTGCGATACAAGTTATTGTATGTAAAGCTAAAGCACTTTTCTCTTCAATGCACAATATGTTCTTGTATGCACTGGAAAATCTTGTATGCAATGAAAAAAAATTCTCCAATGCACAGGTATGCATTGCAATGCAAAAGCAATTCAATGCACATAGAGTTCTTGTATGTAATGCAAAAGCACTTTTCAATGCACAATGTGTTTTTGTATGCACTGGAAAATCTTGTATGCAATGGAAATCTTCAATGCACAACGAGTTATTGTTGTCTCTTTAATGCACTAGTAATTGAAAGCATTTCAAAAACACTTATCTTTTCCAATGCACTACAATTTCTTTATGCAATGCAAAAAAGCACTTGTCTTTTCAATTCACAAGTTCTTGAATACAATGAAAAATCACTCCAGTGAACTTGTTCTTGTATGCACTGGAAAATCTTGTATGCAATGAAAAATTTCTCTCAATGCACAGGTATGCATTGCAATGCAAAAGCAATTCAATGCACATAGAGTTCTTGTATGTAATGCAAAAGCACTTTTCAATGCACAATGTGTTCTTGTATGCACTGGAAAATCTTGTATGCAATGCAATCTTCTCAATGCACGGGTATGCATTGCAATGCATAAGCACTTCAAAACACACAGAGTTCTTGTCTGCAATGCAAAAGCACTTTTCTCTTCAATGCACAATGTGTTCTTGTATGCAATGGAAAATCTTGTAAGCAATGGAAATCTGCAATGCACAACGAGTTATTGTTATCTCTTTTATGCACTAGTAATTGAAAGCATTTCAAAAACACTTATCTTTTCAATGCACTACAATTTCTTTATGCAATGCAAAAAGCACTTGTCTTTTCAATTCACAAGTTCTTGAATACAATGAAAAATCACTCCAGTGAACTTGTTCTTGTATGCAATGGAAAATCTTGTATGCAATGAAATCTTCATCCAATGCAGAGTATGCATTGCAATGCATAATTGAAAGCACTTCAAATCACATAGAGTTCTTGTCTGCAATGCAAAAGCAATTTTCTTTCAATTCACAAGTTATTGTATTCAATGCAAAATTCATTTTTCTCTTCAATGCACAAATGTGTTCTTGTATGCAATGGAAAATCTTGTAAACAATGGAAATCTTCAATGCACAACGAGTTATTGTTGTCTCTTTAATACACAAGTAATTGTAAGCAATTCAAAAACACGTATCTTTTCTAGTGCTACAAGTTCTTGTATGTAATGCAAAAGCACTTTTCTCTTCAATGCACAATATGTTCTTGTATGCACTGGAAAATCTTGTATGCAATGGAAATCTTCAATGCACAACGAGTTATTGTTCTCTTTAATGCACTAGTAATTGAAAGCATTTCAAAAACACTGTTCTTGTATGCAATGGAAAATCTTGTATGCAATGGAAATCTTCTCAATGCAGTTATTGTCTTTTAATACACAAGTAATTGAATACAATTCAAAAATCACTTTTCAGTGCACTACAAGTTCTTGTATGCAATGCAAAAGCACTTTTCTCTTCAATGCACAATATGTTCTTGTATGCACTGGAAAATCTTGTATGCAATGAAAAAAAAAATCTCAATGCACAGGTATGCATTGCAATGCAAAAGCAATTCAATGCACATAGAGTTCTTGTATGTAATGCAAAAGCACTTTTCAATGCACAATGTGTTTTTGTATGCACTGGAAAATCTTGTATGCAATGGAAATCTTCAATGCACAACGAGTTATTGTTGTCTCTTTAATGCACTAGTAATTGAAAGCATTTCAAAAACACATATATTTTCCAATGCACTACAATTTCTTTATGCAATGCAAAAAAGCACTTGTCTTTTCAATTCACAAGTTCTTGAATACAATGAAAAATCACTCCAGTGAACGTGTTCTTGTATGCACTGGAAAATCTTGTATGCAATGAAAAAATTTCTCTAATGCACAGGTATGCATTGCAATGCAAAAGCAATTCAATGCACATAGAGTTCTTGTATGTAATGCAAAAGCACTTTTCAATGCACAATGCACTTGTATGCAATGGAAAATCTTGTATGCAATGGAAATCTTCTCCATGCACATGCATTGCAATGCAAAAGCAATTCAATGCACACAGAGTTCTTGTCTGCAATGCAAAAGCACTTTTCTCTTCAATGCACAATGTGTTCTTGTATGCAATGGAAAATCTTGTAAGCAATGGAAATCTGCAATGCACAACGAGTTATTGTTATCTCTTTAATGCACTAGTAATTGAAAGCATTTCAAAAACACTTATCTTTTCCAATGCACTACAATTTCTTTATGCAATGCAAAAAAGCACTTGTCTTTTCAATACACAAGTTCTTGAATACAATGAAAAATCACTCCAGTGAACTTGTTCTTGTATGCAATGGAAAATCTTGTATGCAATGGAAATCTTCTCCAATGCACGGGTATGCATTGCAATGCATAAGCACTTCAAATCACATAGAGTTCTTGTCTGCAATGCAAAAGCACTTTTCTCTTCAATTCACAAGTTATTGTATTCAATGCAAAAGCACTTTTCTTTTCAATGCACAATGTGTTTTTGTATGCAATGGAAAATCTTGTATGCAATGGAAATCTTCATTGCACAACGAGTTATTGTTGTCTCTTTAATGCTAGTAATTGAAAGCACTTCAAATCACATAGAGTTCTTGTCTGCAATGCAAAAGCAATTTTCTTTCATTTCACAAGTTATTGTATTCAATGCAAAATAATTTTTCTCTTCAATGCACAAATGTGTTCTTGTATGCAATGGAAAATCTTGTATGCAATGGAAATCTTCAATGCACAACGAGTTATTGTTGTCTCTTTAATGCACTAGTAATTGTAAGCAATTCAAAAACACGTATCTTTTCTAATGCATACAAGTTATTGTATGTAAAAGCACTTTTCTTTAATGCACAATAATGCAATGGAAAATCTTGTATGCAATGAAATCTTCAATGCACAACGAGTTATTGTTGTCTTTTTAATGCACTACAAAACACTTATCTTTTCAATGCACTACAATGCAATGCAAAAAGCACTTGTCTTTTCAATACACAAGTTCTTGAATACAATGAAAAATCACTCCAGTGAACGTGTTCTTGTATGCAATGGAAAATCTTGTATGCAATGGAAATCTTCTCCAATGCACGGGTATGCATTGCAATGCATAAGCACTTCAAATCACATAGAGTTCTTGTCTGCAATGCAAAAGCACTTTTCTCTTCAATTCACAAGTTATTGTATTCAATGCAAAAGCATTTTTCTCTTCAATGCACAAATGTGTTCTTGTATGCAATGGAAAATCTTGTATGCAATGGAAATCTTCAATGCACAACGAGTTATTGTTGTCTCTTTAATACACAAGTAATTGAAAGCACTTTCTTTTCAAACACATATCTTCTTGTCATGCAATGCAAAAAAGCACTTGTCTTTTCAATGCACAACTTTTCTCTTCAATGCACAATATGTTCTTGTATGCACTGTAAAAAAATCTTGTATGCAATGAAAAAAATTCTCCAATGCACGGGTATGCATTGCAATGCAAAAGCAATTCAATGCACATAGAGTTCTTGTAATGTAATGCAAAAGCACTTTTCAATGCACAATGTGTTTTTGTATGCACTGGAAAATCTTGTATGCAATGGAAATCTTCAATGCACAACGAGTTATTGTTGTCTCTTTAATGCACTAGTAATTGAAAGCATTTCAAAAACACTTATCTTTTCAATGCACTACAATTTCTTTATGCAATGCAAAAAAAGCACTTGTCTTTTCAATTCAATTCTTGAATACAAGTTCTTGTATGCAATGGAAAATCTTGTATGCAATGAAAAATCATTGCAATGCATGAGCAATTCAATGCACATAGAGTTCTTGTATGTAATCTTGTTCTTGTATGCAATGGAAAATCTTGTATGCAATGAAAAATCTTCTCCAATGCACAGGTATGCATTGCAATGCAAAAGCAATTCAAAACACACAGAGTTCTTGTCTGCAATGCAAAAGCACTTTTCTCTTCAATGCACAATGTGTTCTTGTATGCAATGGAAAATCTTGTATGCAATGGAAATCTTCAATGCACAACGAGTTATTGTTGTCTCTTTAATGCACTAGTAATTGAAAGCATTTCAAAACACTTATCTTTTCAATGCACTACAATTTCTTTATGCAATGCAAAAAGCACTTGTCTTTTCAATACACAAGTTCTTGAATACAATGAAAAATCACTCCAGTGAACTTGTTCTTGTATGCAATGGAAAATCTTGTATGCAATGGAAATCTTCAATGCACAACGAGTATGTTGTCTCTTTAATGCAATGCAATTGAAAGCACTTCAAATCACATAGAGTTCTTGTCTGCAATGCAAAAGCACTTTTCTCTTCATTTCACAAGTTATTGTATTCAATGCAAAAAGCATTTTTTCTCTTCAATGCACAAATGTGTTCTTGTATGCAATGGAAAATCTTGTATGCAATGGAAATCTTCAATGCACAACGAGTTATTGTTGTCTCTTTAATGCACAAGTAATTGCAAAGCAATTCAAAACACGTATCTTTTCTAATGCATACAAGTTTCTTGTATGTAATGCAAAAGCACTTTTCTCTTCAATGCACAATATGTTCTTGTATGCACTGGAAAATCTTGTATGCAATGGAAATCTTCAATGCACAACGAGTTATTGTTGTCTCTTTAATGCACTAGTAATTGAAAGCATTTCAAAAATGTGTTCTTGTATGCAATGGAAAATCTTGTATGCAATGGAAATCTTCAATGCACATGCAGTTATTGTTGTCTCTTTAATGCATTGTAAGCAATTCAAAAACACGAGTTTTTCAATTACAAGTTATTGTATGTAAATGCTAAAAATCTTTTCTCTTCAATGCACAATATGTTCTTGTATGCACTGGAAAATCTTGTATGCAATGAAAAAATTTCTCCAATGCACAGGTATGCATTGCAATGCAAAAGCAATTCAATGCACATAGAGTTCTTGTATGTAATGCAAAAGCACTTTTCAATGCACAATGTGTTTTTGTATGCACTGGAAAATCTTGTATGCAATGGAAATCTTCAATGCACAACGAGTTATTGTTGTCTCTTTAATGCACTAGTAATTGAAAGCATTTCAAAAACACTTATCTTTTCAATGCACTACAGTTTCTTTATGCAATGCAAAAAAGCACTTGTCTTTTCAATTCACAAGTTCTTGAATACAATGAAAAATCACTCCAGTGAACGTGTTCTTGTATGCACTGGAAAATCTTGTATGCAATGAAAAAATTTCTCCAATGCACAGGTATGCATTGCAATGCAAAAGCAATTCAATGCACATAGAGTTCTTGTATGTAATGCAAAAGCACTTTTCAATGCACAATGTGTTCTTGTATGCAATGGAAAATCTTGTATGCAATGCAATGCAAAAGTATGCTTGCAATGCATAAGCAATTCAAAACACACAGAGTTCTTGTATGCAATGCAAAAGCACTTTTCTCTTCAATGCACAATGTGTTCTTGTATGCAATGGAAAATCTTGTATGCAATGGAAATCTTCAATGCACAACGAGTTATTGTTATCTCTTTATGCACTAATAATTCATTTCAAAGCATTTCAAAAACACTTATCTTTTCAATGCACTACAATTTCTTTATGCAATGCAAAAAAGCACTTGTCTTTTCAATACACAAGTTCTTGTCTGCAATGCAATGCAAAAAGCACTCAATTCACAAGTTATTGTATTTGTTCTTGTATGCAATTCAATGCACAAATGTGTTCTTGTATGCAATGGAAAATCTTGTATGCAATGGAATCTCTTCAATGCACAACGAGTTATTGTTTGCAATGCTAGTAATTGAAAGCATTTCAAATCACATAGAGTTCTTGTCTGCAATGCAAAAGCACTTTTCTCTTCAATTCACAAGTTATTGTATTCAATGCAAAATAATTTTTCTCTTCAATGCACAAATGTGTTCTTGTATGCAATGGAAAATCTTGTAAACAATGGAAATCTTCAATGCACAACGAGTTATTGTTGTTGTCTCTTTAATACACAAGTAATTGTAAGCAATTCAAAAACACGTATCTTTTCTAGTGCGATACAGTTCTTGTATGTAATGCAAAAGCACTTTTCTCTTCAATGCACAATGTGTTCTTGTATGCACTGGAAAATCTTGTATGCAATGGAAATCTTCAATGCACAACGAGTTATTGTTGTCTCTTTAATGCACTAGTAATTGAAAGCATTTCAAAAATGTATTCAATTATCTTTCAATGCACAAAAATTTCTTGTATGCAATGCAAAAAATCTTCAATTGTTATTGTTGTCAATACACAAGTTTGTAAGCAATTGTATCTTTTTCAATGCGACAATTATTGTAAAAATCACTCTCTTCAATGCACAATATGTTCTTGTATGCACTGGAAAATCTTGTATGCAATGAAAAAAATTCTCCAATGCACAGGTATGCATTGCAATGCAAAAGCAATTCAATGCACACATAGAGTTCTTGTATGTAATGCAAAAGCACTTTTCAATGCACAATGTGTTTTTGTATGCACTGGAAAATCTTGTATGCAATGGAAATCTTCAATGCACAACGAGTTATTGTTGTCTCTTTAATGCACTAGTAATTGAAAGCATTTCAAAAACACTTATCTTTTCCAATGCACTACAATTTCTTTATGCAATGCAAAAAAGCACTTGTCTTTTCAATTCACAAGTTCTTGAATACAATGAAAAATCACTCCAGTGAACGTGTTCTTGTATGCACTGGAAAATCTTGTATGCAATGAAAAAATTTCTCCAATGCACAGGTATGCATTGCAATGCAAAAGCAATTCAATGCACATAGAGTTCTTGTATGTAATGCAAAAGCACTTTTCAATGCACAATGTGTTCTTGTATGCAATGGAAAATCTTGTATGCAATGGAAATCTTCTCCAATGCACGGGTATGCATTGCAATGCATAAGCACTTCAAAACACACAGAGTTCTTGTCTGCAATGCAAAAGCACTTTTCTCTTCAATGCACAATGTGTTCTTGTATGCAATGGAAAATCTTGTATGCAATGGAAATCTGCAATGCACAACGAGTTATTGTTATCTCTTTTATGCACTAGTAATTGAAAGCATTTCAAAAACACTTATCTTTTCCAATGCACTACAATTTCTTTATGCAATGCAAAAAAGCACTTGTCTTTTCAATACACAAGTTCTTGAATACAATGAAAAATCACTCCAGTGAACTTGTTCTTGTATGCAATGGAAAATCTTGTATGCAATGGAAATCTTCTCCAATGCACGGTATGCATTGCAATGCATAAGCACTTCAAATCACATAGAGTTCTTGTCTGCAATGCAAAAGCACTTTTCTCTTCAATTCACAAGTTATTGTATTCAATGCAAAAGCATTTTTCTCTTCAATGCACAAATGTGTTCTTGTATGCAATGGAAAATCTTGTATGCAATGGAAATCTTCATTGCACAACGAGTTATTGTTGTCTCTTTAATGAACTAGTAATTGAAAGCACTTCAAATCACATAGAGTTCTTGTCTGCAATGCAAAAGCAATTTTCTCTTCATTTCACAAGTTATTGTATTCAATGCAAAATAATTTTTCTCTTCAATGCACAAATGTGTTCTTGTATGCAATGGAAAATCTTGTAAACAATGGAAATCTTCAATGCACAACGAGTTATTGTTGTCTCTTTAATACACAAGTAATTGTAAGCAATTCAAAAACACGTATCTTTTCTAGTGCGATACAAGTTATTGTATGTAAAGCTAAAGCACTTTTCTCTTCAATGCACAATATGTTCTTGTATGCACTGGAAAATCTTGTATGCAATGGAAATCTTCAATGCACAACGAGAGTTATTGTTGTCTCTTTAATGCACTAGTAATTGAAAGCATTTCAAAAACACTTATCTTTTCCAATGCACTACAATTTCTTTATGCAATGCAAAAAAGCACTTGTCTTTTCAATACACAAGTTCTTGAATACAATGAAAAATCACTCCAGTGAACTTGTTCTTGTATGCAATGGAAAATCTTGTATGCAATGGAAATCTTCTCCAATGCACGGGTATGCATTGCAATGCATAAGCACTTCAAATCACATAGAGTTCTTGTCTGCAATGCAAAAGCACTTTTCTCTTCAATTCACAAGTTATTGTATTCAATGCAAAATCATTGAATTCCAGTATGCACTGGAAAATCTTGTATGCAATGGAAATCTTCAATGCACAACGAGTTATTGTTGTCTCTTTAATGCACTAGTAATTGAAAGCAATTCAAAACACACGTATCTTTTCAATGCAATACAAGTTTCATTGCAATGTAATAGCAAAGCACTTTTCTCTTCAATGCACAATATGTTCTTGTATGCACTGGAAAATCTTGTATGCAATGAAAAAAATTCTCCAATGCACAGGTATGCATTGCAATGCAAAAGCAATTCAATGCACATAGAGTTCTTGTCTGCAATGCAAAAGCACTTTTCTCTTCAATTCACAAGTTATTGTATTCAATGCAAAAGCATTTTTCTTTCAATGCACAAATGTGTTCTTGTATGCAATGGAAAATCTTGTATGCAATGGAAATCTTCAATGCACAACGAGTTATTGTTGTCTCTTTAATGCACTAGTAATTGAAAGCACTTCAAATCACATAGAGTTCTTGTCTGCAATGCAAAAGCACTTTCTCTTCAATTCAAAAGTTATTGTATTCAATGCAAAATAATTTTCTCTCTTCAATGCACAAATGTGTTCTTGTATGCAATGGAAAATCTTGTAAACAATGGAAATCTTCAATGCACAACGGTATTGCTCTTTAATACACAAGCAATGCAAAAGCAATTCAAAAACACATATCTTTTCTAGTGCGAGTTCTTGTATGTAATGCAAAAGCACTTTTCTCTTCAATGCACAATGTGTTTTTGTATGCACTGGAAAATCTTGTATGCAATGGAAATCTTCAATGCACAACGAGTTATTGTTGTCTCTTTAATGCACTAGTAATTGAAAGCATTTCAAAAACACTTATCTTTTCAATGCACTACAATTTCTTTATGCAATGCAAAAAGCACTTGTCTTTTCAATTCACAAGTTCTTGAATACAATGAAAAATCACTCCAGTGAACTTGTTCTTGTATGCAATGGAAAATCTTGTATGCAATGAAATCTTCTCCAATGCACGGTATATATTGCAATGCATAAGCACTTCAAATCACACAGAGTTCTTGTCTGCAATGCAAAAGCACTTTTCTCTTCAATTCACAAGTTATTGTATTCAATGCAAAATCATTTTTCTCTTCAATGCACAAATGTGTTCTTGTATGCAATGGAAAATCTTGTATGCAATGGAAAGCATCTTCTTTTAATGCACAAGTAATTATGCAATGCAATGGAAGCACTTGTCTTTTCAATGCACAAGTTCTTGTATGTGCAAAAATCACTTTTCTCCAATGCACAAGTTGTTCTTGCATGCAATGGAAAATCTTGTATGCAATGGAAATCTTCTCCAATGCAGTTATGCATTGCAATGCAAAAGCACTTCAAAACACACAGAGTTCTTGTCTGCAATGCAAAAGCACTTTTCAACAAGTTATTGTATTCAATGCAAAAGCATTTTTCTCTTCAATGCACAATGTGTTCTTGTATGCAATGGAAAATCTTGTATGCAATGGAAATCTTCAATGCACAACGAGTTATTGTTGTCTCTTTAATGCACTAGTAATTGAAAGCACATAAATCACATAGAGTTCTTGTCTGCAATGCAAAAGCAATATTCTCTTCAATTCACAAGTTATTGTATTCAATGCAAAATAATTTTTCTCTTCAATGCACAAATGTGTTCTTGTATGCAATGGAAAATCTTGTAAACAATGGAAATCTTCAATGCACAACGAGTTATTGTTGTCTCTTTAATACACAAGTAAATGTAAGCAATTCAAAAACACGAGTGCGATACAAGTTATTGTATGTAATGCAAAAGCACTTTTCTCTTCAATGCACAATGTGTCTTGTATGCACTGGAAAATCTTGTATGCAATGGAAATCTTCAATGCACAACGAGTTATTGTTGTCTCTTTAATGCACTAGTAATTGAAAGCATTTCAAAAACACTTATCTTTTCCAATGCACTACAATTTCTTTATGCAATGCAAAAAAGCACTTGTCTTTTCAATTCACAAGTTCTTGAATACAATGAAAAATCACTCCAGTGAACTTGTTCTTGTATGCAATGGAAAATCTTGTATGCAATGGAAATCTTCTCCAATGCACGGGTATACATTGCAATGCATAAGCACTTCAAATCACACAGAGTTCTTGTCTGCAATGCAAAAGCACTTTTCTCTTCAATTCACAAGTTATTGTATTCAATGCAAAAGCATTTTCTCTTCAATTCACAAGTTATTGTATTCAATGCAAAAGCATTTTCTCTTCAATGCACAAATGTGTTCTTGTATGCAATGGAAAATCTTGTATGCAATGGAAATCTTCTCCAATGCACGGGTATGCATTGCAATGCATAAGCACTTCAAAACACACAGAGTTCTTGTCTGCAATGCAAAAGCACTTTTCTCTTCAATGCACAATGTGTTCTTGTATGCACTGGAAAATCTTGTATGCAATGAAAAACATTCTCAATGCACAATGCATTGCAATGCAAAAAACAATTCAATGCACTTAGAGTTCTTGTATGTAATGCAAAAGCACTTTTCAATGCACAATGTGTTTTTGTATGCAAAAAATTCAATGCAATGGAAATCTTCAATGCACAACGAGTTATTGTTGTCTCTTTAATGCACTAGTAATTGAAAGCATTTCAAAAACACTTATCTTTTCCAATGCACTACAATTTCTTTATGCAATGCAAAAAAGCACTTGTCTTTTCAATACACAAGTTCTTGAATACAATGAAAAATCACTCCAGTGAACGTGTTCTTGTATGCACTGGAAAATCTTGTATGCAATGAAAAAATTTCTCTAATGCACAGGTATGCATTGCAATGCAAAAGCAATTCAATGCACATAGAGTTCTTGTATGTAATGCAAAAGCACTTTTCTCTTCAATGCACAATATGTTCTTGTATGCACTGGAAAATGTATGCAATGAAAAATTCTCCAATGCAAAGCATACGATGAAAAAGCACTCTTCTTCAGTGCACAACGTGCATGCAATGGAAATCTTCTCCAATGCACGGGTATGCATTGCAATGCTTTTCAAATCACATAGAGTTCTTGTCTGCAATGCAAAAGCACTTTTCTTTTCAATTCACAAGTTTGTATTCAATGCAAAAGCATTTTTCTCTTCAATGCACAAATGTGTTCTTGTATGCAATGGAAAATCTTGTATGCAATGGAAATCTTCTCCAATGCACAACGAGTTATTGTTGTCTCTTTTATGCACTAGTAATTGAAAGCATTTCAAAAACACATCTTTTCAATGCACTACAATTTCTTTATGCAATGCAAAAAAGCACTTGTCTTTTCAATACACAAGTTCTTGAATACAATGAAAAATCACTCCAGTGAACGTGTTCTTGTATGCAATGAAAAAATTTCTCCAATGCACAAGTATGCATTGCAATGCAAAAGCAATTCAATGCACATAGAGTTCTTGTATGTAATGCAAAAGCACTTTTCAATGCACAATGTGTTTTTGTATGCACTGGAAAATCTTGTATGCAATGGAAATCTTCAATGCACAACGAGTTATTGTTGTCTCTTTAATGCACTAGTAATTGAAAGCATTTCAAAAACACTTATCTTTTCCAATGTACTACAATTTCTTTATGCAATGCAAAAAAGCACTTGTCTTTTCAATGCACAAGTTCTTGTATACGATGAACAAGCACTCATCTCTTCAGTGCACAACGTGTTCTTGTATGCAATGGAAAATCTTGTATGCAATGGAAATATTCTCCAATGCACGGGTATGCATTGCAATGCAAAAGCAATTCAATGCACATAGAGTTATTGTATGTAATGCAAAAGCACTTTTCATTGCACAATGTGTTTTTGTATGCACTGGAAAATCTTGTATGCAATGGAAATCTTCATTGCACAACGAGTTATTGTTGTCTCTTTAATACACAAGTAATTGTAAGCAATTCAAAAACACGTATCTTTTCCAGTGCGATACAAGTTATTGTATGTAAAACTAAAGCACTTTTCTCTTCAATGCACAATATGTTCTTGTATGCACTGGAAAATCTTGTATGCAATGAAAAAAATTCTCCAATGCACAGGTATGCATTGCAATGCAAAAGCAATTCAATGCACATAGAGTTCTTGTATGTAATGCAAAAGCACTTTTCAATGCACAATGTGTTTTTGTATGCACTGGAAAATCTTGTATGCAATGGAAATCTTCAATGCACAACGAGTTATTGTTGTCTCTTTAATGCACTAGTAATTGAAAGCATTTCAAAAACACTTATCTTTTCCAATGCACTACAATTTCTTTATGCAATGCAAAAAAGCACTTGTCTTTTCAATACACAAGTTCTTGAATACAATGAAAAATCACTCCAGTGAACGTGTTCTTGTATGCACTGGAAAATCTTGTATGCAATGGAAATCTTCTCCAATGCACGGTATGCATTGCAATGCATAAGCACTTCAAATCACATAGAGTTCTTGTCTGCAATGCAAAAGCACTTTTCTCTTCAATTCACAAGTTATTGTATTCAATGCAAAAGCATTTTACTCTTCAATGCACAAATGTGTTCTTGTATGCAATGGAAAATCTTGTATGCAATGGAAATCTTCTCCAATGCACAACGAGTTATTGTTGTCTCTTTAATGCACTAGTAATTGAAAGCATTTCAAAAACACTTATCTTTTCCAATGCACTACAGTTTCTTTATGCAATGCAAAAAAGCACTTGTCTTTTCAATACACAACTTCTTGAATACAATGAAAAATCACTCCAGTGAACGTGTTCTTGTATGCACTGGAAAATCTTGTATGCAATGGAAATCTTCTCCAATGCATGGTATGCATTGCAATGCATAAGCACTTCTAATCACATAGAGTTCTTGTCTGCAATGCAAAAGCACTTTTCTCTTCAATTCACAAGTTATTGTATTCAATGCAAAAGCATTTTACTCTTCAATGCACAAATGTGTTCTTGTATGCACTGGAAAATCTTGTCTGCAATGCAAAAGCACTTTTCTCTTCAATTCACAAGTTATTGTATTCAATGCAAAAGCATTTTTCTCTTCAATGCACAAATGTGTTCTTGTATGCAATGGAAAATCTTGTATGCAATGGAAATCTTCTCCAATGCACGGGTATGCATTGCAATGCATAAGCACTTCAAAACACACAGAGTTCTTGTCTGCAATGCAAAAGCACTTTTCTCTTCAATGCACAATATGTTCTTGTATGCACTGGAAAATCTTGTATGCAATGAAAAAAATTCTCCAATGCACGGGTATGCATTGCAATGCAAAAGCAATTCAATGCACTTAGAGTTCTTGTATGTAATGCAAAAGCACTTTTCAATGCACAATGTGTTTTTGTATGCACTGGAAAATCTTGTATGCAATGGAAATCTTCAATGCACAACGAGTTATTGTTGACTCTTTAATGCACTAGTAATTGAAAGCATTTCAAAAACACTTATCTTTTCCAATGCACTACAGTTTCTTTATGCAATGCAAAAAAGCACTTGTCTTTTCAATACACAAGTTCTTGAATACAATGAAAAATCACTCCAGTGAACGTGTTCTTGTATGCACTGGAAAATCTTGTATGCAATGAAAAAATTTCTCCAATGCACAGGTGAAAGAATTGAAAATAATCAAAGATATTTGATTTTTGAAAATGAACAAAGACATTTGCTTTACTGTTTTCAACCCCCATCTCTCTCCAGAAGGGCCATTTGGAATTCCTAAAGACAAAGAAATGCTGAAGGCCTGTAGGCCAAATGTGTGTCACACCTGTAACACTGTGGGGGAAGTTTGGTCTGATTGGTCAGTTTGAATGGCTCATGTTAGGGTTTCAGTCACATGGTCAAGGAATAGATAAAAGAAGATTGTAACTGTGGCTCTGTCTCTTTTTTCTCTGGCTCTCTCTTCTTGGGGGCCTTCTCTTTGGCTCTTCTCTCCTTTGCTCTCTTCTCTTCTTTGTTTTCTCTCTCTCTCTCTCTCTCTCTCTCTCTCTCTCTCTCTCTCTCTCTCTCTCTCTCTCTCTCTCTCTCTCTCTCTCTCTCTCTCTCTCTCTCTCTTTCTCTCTCTCTCTCTCTCTCTCAGGTAAAATTCATGCTGGAGTACGATTAATGGTATAAGTTTTCATCATCTCATACATTTATTTTGTAACTATTTTAAGTGTAACCATAACTAGATTTTGTCATTAAATTCTTTCAATTACAAATGATGTGCTAACTAGTTTTGATTTGGTATTGACTTTGAAGTGTTACCTATTGCAATACAATATAGTCACATTATAGCCACGCTCTCCCACATGTTTAGCTATTGTAACTGCGCTTATTTCCGTCGTTGGTATAAGCTGCAGTGGGTGGTAAAGACGAGAAATGTACAGTTTTCTATCATCTTGCTGATAACGTTTCTTTAGTCATTTGGCAACCCTGCAGTCAGAACCGCTGTAGAGGATCCACCCTTACACAGGTATGCATTGCAATGCAAAAGCAATTCAATGCACATAGAGTTATTGTATGTAATGCAAAAGCACTTTTCAATGCACAATGTGTTTTTGTATGCACTGGAAAATCTTGTATGCAATGGAAATCTTCAATGCACAACGAGTTATTGTTGTCTCTTTAATGCACTAGTAATTGAAAGCATTTCAAAAACATTTATCTTTTCCAATGCACTACAATTTCTTTATGCAATGCAAAAAAGCACTTGTCTTTTCAATACACAAGTTCTTGAATACAATGAAAAATCACTCCAGTGAACTTGTTCTTGTATGCAATGGAAAATCTTGTATGCAATGGAAATCTTCTCCAATGCACGGGTATGCATTGCAATGTATAAGCACTTCAAATCACATAGAGTTCTTGTCTGCAATGCAAAAGCACTTTTCTCTTCAATTCACAAGTTATTGTATTCAATGCAAAAGCATTTTTCTCTTCAATGCACAAATGTGTTCTTGTATGCAATGGAAAATCTTGTATGCAATGGAAATCTTCTCCAATGCACGGGTATGCATTGCAATGCATAAGCACTTCAAAACACATAGAGTTCTTGTCTGCAATGCAAAAGCATTTTTCTCTTCAATTCACAACAAGTTATTTTGTATTCAATGCAAAAGCATTTTTCTCTTCAATGCACAATGTGTTCTTGTATGCAATGGAAAATCTTGTAAGCAATAGAAATCTGCAATGCACAACGAGTTATTGTTGTCTCTTTTATGCACTAGTAATTGAAAGCATTTCAAAAACACTTATCTTTTCCAATGCACTACAATTTCTTTATGCAATGCAAAAAAGCACTTGTCTTTTCAATGCACAAGTTCTTGTATACAATGAAAAAGCACTCATCTCTTCAGTGCACAACGTGTTCTTGTGTGCAATGGAAAATCTTGTATGCAATGGAAATCTTCTCCAATGCATGGGTATACATTGCAATGCATAAGCACTTTAAATCACACAGAGTTCTTGTCTGCAATGCAAAAGCACTTTTCTCTTCAATTCACAAGTTATTGTATTCAATGCAAAAGCATTTTTCTCTTCAATGCACAAATGTGTTCTTGTATGCAATGGAAAATCTTGTATGCAATGGAAATCTTCTCCAATGCACAACGAGTTATTGTTGTCTCTTTTATGCACTAGTAATTGAAAGCATTTCAAAAACACATCTTTTCCAATGCACTACAATTTCTTTATGCAATGCAAAAAAGCACTTGTCTTTTCAATACACAAGTTCTTGAATACAATGAAAAATCACTCCAGTGAACGTGTTCTTGTATGCACTGGAAAATCTTGTATGCAATGAAAAAAATTCTCTAATGCACAGGTATGCATTGCAATGCAAAAGCAATTCAATGCACATAGAGTTCTTGTATGTAATGCAAAAGCACTTTTCAATGCACAACGTGTTTTTGTATGCACTGGAAAATCTTGTATGCAATGGAAAATCTTGTATGCAATGGAAATCTTCAATTCACAACGAGTTATTGTTGTCTCTTTAATGCACTAGTAATTGAAAGCATTTCAAAAACACATCTTTTCCAATGCACTACAATTTCTTTATGCAATGCAAAAAAGCACTTGTCTTTTCAATACACAAGTTCTTGAATACAATGAAAAATCACTCCAGTGAACGTGTTCTTGTATGCACTGGAAAATCTTGTATGCAATGAAAAAATTTCTCCAATGCACAGGTATGCATTGCAATGCAAAAGCAATTCAATGCACATAGAGTTCTTGTATGTAATGCAAAAGCACTTTTCAATGCACAGTGTGTTTTTGTATGCAATGGAAAATCTTGTATGCAATGGAAATCTTCAATGCACAACGAGTTATTGTTGTCTCTTTAATACACAAGTAATTGTAAGCAATTCAAAAACACGTATCTTTTCCAGTGCGATACAAGTTATTGTATGTAAAGCTAAAGCACTTTTCTCTTCAATGCACAATATGTTCTTGTATGCACTGGAAAATCTTGTATGCAATGAAAAAAAATTCTCAATGCACAGGTATGCATTGCAATGCAAAAGCAATTCAATGCACATAGAGTTCTTGTATGTAATGCAAAAGCACTTTTCAATGCACAATGTGTTTTTGTATGCACTGGAAAATCTTGTATGCAATGGAAATCTTCAATGCACAACGAGTTATTGTTGTCTCTTTAATGCACAAATGTCAAACGGGATTTATCAATTACACTACATAATGCTACATAAAGCACCAAACCTTCAAAAGAATTATATTTGAAACTAGACTTCTGAGTAATACTGAAGTTCCCTTTCAGTCGGTCACGCGTCGCGGGTATAAAGCGGAAGTGAAATGCACGCACGTTTGTCATTCACTTCGGAGCCGAACGGCGTTGATGGAGAGAGAGAGAGAGAGAGAGAGAGAGAGAGAGGAAAACGCGTGTGTTGGCGAGACGGCACAACCAGCGCGACCGCGCCCCCTGCTGCATTAAGAGAAAAAAAAAACAACAACTGCTGTTCTCACAGCAAGAGAGTTGTGAGTGCACACACACGGGCTGCACTATTTCCCGGTGTGTTGCCGCGGTCCTCCCTAAGTGCTTCAGCACAAAAAAAAAAAAAAAAAAAAAAAAAAAAAAAAAAAAAAAAAAAAGCGTTTTCCTCACAAAAAGAGCTACACGGGTGTGACACTGCGTCTTTTTCGAGATGTCATTCCACCCGTGCGCTACTGGATGCGGTCGTTCCCTGTCACCCGCTGACGGTCACAATCGCTGTATCACGTGCCTGGGCTTACAGCACGCTGAGGCAGCCTTTGTGGATAGTTCGTGTTCTCACTGTGGGAACATGACTATCGCAGCGCTTAGGTCGAGACTCGCCTACATTCGTGAAGGTGGAGTCCCCCTACCCATGCCTCGATCTAGCTCTATTCCCCAGAATAGATCTACTTCGACGAATGGCCGGGGTGACCTGAGGATTACGGTTAGGGCAAACCCGCCGAGCGTACCTCCGCAGGCCCCTAACCCCTCACAAGCGCCGCTACCGTTTGAGCTTCCGGAGGGACCCGCTGGCCCCTCCCATGGGCGTCCGGCGGTCTCCTTCGGAGCTCCGGCGGAGGAGCAGATGTCGATCGCTGCATCGGAGGGGGAGTTCCAGTCCTCGGAGGATGAAGATTCGGCTGCACTACCTCCCTCTGGGAGAGTGGCAGCGGTCGAGTCAGACCCCGAGTTGACGGCTATGCTTTCCCGGAGGTGCATGAGGAGCTCACCAGGTCGTGGTCGACACCCTTTAGTGCCAGGAACTGACCCGGTGGCTCCTCCCTCCTCACTACCCTTGACGGCGGGCAAGCCAGGGGGTACGTGGGGATCCCGCCGGTGGAGCGGGCCGTCGCGATGCAACTGTGTCCGGCGACCGCCTCCAACTGGCGCGGTGACCCACGTCTCCCGTCCAAGGCCTGTAAGTTCTCCTCCAGTCTGACTGCGAAGGCTTACAGGTCTTGTGGCCAGGCTGCATCTGCCTTGCATGCCATGGCGCTGCTTCAGGTGCATCAGGCCCAGGCACTCATGGATATGCACGACCTCCGGGCGACGAAAGTCACCGCCCGTTCCATTGGTCAGGCGATGTCCACTCTAGTGGTCCAGGAGCGGCATCTCTGGCTCAACCTGGCCGACATGAGGGAGACCGATAAGACTCGGTTCCTGGACTCCCCCATCTCCCCGGCCGGGTTGTTCGGCGACGCGGTCGAGAGCTTTGCCCAGCAGTTCTCGGCCGCCCCAGTGCTAGCGGCACCCAAATTGTCAATAAAAGAGCAGTTTCCGGAATCTCTGGGTGCCAAGAGAGTGCGCTCGGCGGTGTTCGACGCTTCCATGCCTTGTCACCCTCAGGCGCCTCTCTTATCGCCAGCAGGGGGTGCCGGCTGTGTCTGGGACGCTCACCAACGGCCTCCCCACACTCGCGTGCCCCCTCAGCGGAAGCAGGTAAGTGTTGCACAGCACACTCAGACCCCACCTTGGGCCGCTACCATGCCGCCCGTATCGGGTCCCTGCATGCCGCCGCGCTGCCCCCGCTGCGGGTACGTCTGTGGTGCCGTTGGTCCCGCTTGCACGGTTCCTGGGAGCCTGGCTAGCGCTTCCCAGCCCGTCTCGCTGGCTCATCCGTACTATCAGACTCGGCTATGCGATTCAGTTCGCCCGGCGTCCCCCCAAGTTCAGGGGCGTTCACTTCACCTCCGTGACGAAGGAGAATGCCCCTGTGCTCCAGGCGGAGATCACAGTCCTACTGGCGAAGGACGCGATAGAGCCGGTCCCTCCAGCCGATATGAAGACCGGCTTCTACAGCCCGTACTTCATTGTGCCCAAGAAAAGCGGCGGGTTACGACCGATCTTGGATCTGTGACTTCTGAACCAGTCCCTTCACAGGCTGCCGTTCAGGATGTTAACGCAGAAATGCATCTTCAGGTGCGTCCGTCCCCAAGATTGGTTTGCAGCGATCGACCTGAAGGACGCGTACTTTCATGTCTCGATTCTCCCTCGACACAGACCGTTCCTACGCTTTGCATTCGACGGACGAGCATATCAGTACAAGGTCCTACCCTTCCGGGCTGGCCCTGTCGCCCCGTGTCTTCACGAAAGTCGCGGAGGCGGCCATTGCTCCCATGAGAGAGCGTGGTGTTCGCATTCTCAACTACCTCGACGACTGGCTGATCCTTGCCCAGTCGCGAGAGCAGTTGTGCAAACACAGGGACATGGTGCTCCATCACCTTTGCCGGTTGGGGCTTCAGGTCAACTGGGAGAAGAGCAAACTCTGCCCCTCGCAGAGGATCTCTTTTCTCGGGATGGAGATAGACTCGGTCGCCCGGACGGCGCGCCTCACAGAGGAGCGCGTCCAGTCAGTGTTGAACTGCGTGAACTCGTTCGAACGCAGGATAGCGGTACCACTGAAACATTTTCAGAGGCTCCTGGGGTATATGGTGTCCGCAGCCGCAGTAACGCCGCTGGGATTGCTTCATATGAGACCGCTTCAACGCTGGCTCCACGACCGGGTCCCGAGATGGGCGTGGCGCAGCGGAACTCTCCGTGTCCAAGTGACGCCGAGATGCCGCCAAACCTTCAGCCCGTGGTTGGACCTCTGGAAACTCCATGTCTGGTCCCTGGACGGGACGCGGAGGTTCTAGGCGGTCTGCCACAAGCTACAAGGCACCTCTACGCGTTGAAGTGGAACCTGTTCGTCGAATGGTGCTCTTCTCGCCGAGAAGACCCCCGAAGGTGTTCGGTCAGTTCTGTGCTTTCCTTCCTACAAGACGGGTTGGAGCGAAGGCTGTCTCCCTCCACCCTCAAAGTTTATGTGGCCGCCATCGCCGCCAATCATGACTACGTAGGCGGAAAGTCCTTAGGGAAGTACGATCTGATCGTCAGGTTCCTGAGGGGGGCGAGGAGACTGAATCCGCCTCGCTCTCCCTCTATACCCTCTTGGGACCTGTCTCTGGTGCTGACCGCACTGCAGAGGCCTCCCTTTGAGCCTTTGCAGTCAGCTGAGTTAAAAATTCTGTCTCTGAAGACAGTACTCCTGACTGCATTGGCCTCCATCAAGAGGGTAGGGGACCTGCAGGCATTTTCGGTCGACGAATCGTGCCTGGAATTCGGGCCTGGTAACTCACGTAATCCTGAGACCCCGGCCTGGATATGTGCCCAAGGTTCCCACCACTCCTTTCCGGGACCAGGTGGTGAGCCTGCAAGCGCTGCCTTCGGAGGAGGCAGACCCAGCCCTAGCTTTTCTCTGTCCCGTCCACGCTTTGCGGACTTACGTGGACAGAACGCAAAGCTTCAGGACCTCAGAACAGCTCTTCGTCTGTTATGGAGGACAGCAGAAGGGAAAGGCTGTCTCCAAGCAGAGGATGGCCCACTGGATAGTGGATGCCATCGTCTTGGCGTATGAAACCCAAGACGTGCCCTGCCCGCTCAGGTTAAGAACCCACTCCACCAGGGGTGTAGCTTCTTCCTGGGCGCTGGCTCGTGGCGCCTCACTGGCAGATATTTGTAGAGCTGCAGGCTGGGCGACACCTAACACGTTCGCTAGGTTCTATAGCCTACGTGTAGAGCCGGTATCTTCCTGTGTGCTCACTTCCCATAGTCAGTAACACCGAAGTGCCCGTTCTAAAGTGTCGGCTTGCTGCGCCACTCCCTTCCCCATGGAACGGACACGTGCGCTTATATGCTCCAGTCGAGTTCCCCAGTATGGCGAACCCTGTCGAGTCCTCCGCAACCCTCGGCAGTCGGACGTGGCGGATTGTCCGACGCCAGGCCTAACGCTCGTATGCATTGGTGGAACTTGTGTTAGGCTGGGTTCCATATGTTGTGACCCCCACGGCGGTCCCATATGTGTATTCTCCACGGTAAGTCTCCCTTCGGCGAGCTCGTGTCTTTCCCTCTCTGCCGTCTCAGTGTGGTGTGGACCCCCGCCTAAATGGCCGGAGCCACCCCTGGGGCTTCCGTGATGTAGCACTGCCCACGGCCAGTCCATACGTGTATTCTCCACATGGTAACTCCCTCCGGGCATGATGTGGCTTCCGCAGCGGCCCCGGTGCGCTTTCCCAGCGTTATCCAATAGTCGGCTGAGTGGATCTTGCGGAACAGCAGCTGACTCTCCCTGCGTGAATTTCCCCGCCCAGAACAGCCGGGGTCTGAGGGGCTTTCCCAGGGCGCTGGAAGTGGTAGCAACTGTGGCGTGTTCCAAAGGGATCCCAATTAGTCGGTGGCGTCCGGCGTCGTCGAGCGTGACCGACTGAAAGGGAACGTCTCGGTTCGTGTATGGTAACCCTCGTTCCCTGAAGGAGGGAACGGAGGCGTACGTCCCGTCGCCACAATTGCTGTACTATCACTGCAGGCCGAGTCAATAGTTCGGCTCCTCAGTGAAAAACAAACGTGCGTGCATTTCACTTCCGCTTTATACCCGTGACGCGGGGCGGAGCGCGAGATGCAAATCTCGCACGCCAATTCTCATTGGCCTGTTCTCTATATCTCGAAGCTGTTAGGGGCTGCCTGAAGTGATCCCAATTCGTCGGTGACGTCCGACGTACGTCTCCGTTCCCTCCTTCAGGGAACGAGGGTTACCATACGTAACCGAGACGATATTATTATAAATTACAGCAACCCCTCCCCCTTTACCTTTCAGATGCGGCTCGTGTTTATAACAATAATCTTGTGGGGTGTACTCATTTAAAGTAATGTAGTCGTCAGGTTTTAGCCAGGTTTCTGTCAAACACAGCACATCTAGATTATTATCTGTAATCATATCATTAACAATAAGCGCTTTTGGGGAAAGGGATCGAATATTCAGCAACCCAAGCTTTATCATTTGATCATCTGTATTATATCTGTTGTTTATTTGTTTGACATAAATTAAGTTTTTACTGTTGAATGGTCTTGATGGTTTTTGTATTTACTAATTCGGGAACAGACACAGTCTCTATGTGATAATATCTAGGTGAATGAGTCTCTATGTGTTGGGATTTATCTGACTTCTGTAACAGGAGACAGCTAGCAGACGGTCGGGTAAGCCAGTCCGTCAGCCTCCTCTTCTTATCATGTAGAAGAGGAGGCTGCATTAACTCATAGGGAGTTACATTTATGTCGGGGGAGGATTTATTTATTTATTTTAATTTTTTTGCCATTTCCACATGCATATTTATTTAGTGGTATAATTTTTAAATGATAGTTTTCTATATAACATAGGGAATACAGAGCACATATAAGGCAGCTGTATGCAGAGAAGTAAGGACATTTTTCCTCGCTCTCACACTATTTCTTATAATGTTGGTGTCGTTTCCTGGGCACAAACCCATTGTAACATTTAATTAAATGAAGAAGATAATAACTACAAAATTGAATATATAACTCCACAAATAACAGCCAACATACAAAAGTGTGCTCATGCACAGACAATACCAGACAACTGAAGCATGAACAGACAGCTACTTAAACACTTGGTAAATGAGGGCGATAATGGTGAGCACCTGCATTGATCAAATTAATTACCATGACAACTAAAAGGTGGTAGGAAAATTGAACCAAAGACACGTGACTAATGAAACAAACTGAATGTCCATGAACACAAACTGAACATAACTGTGACAGCCGTGAGAGCCATCAAAGAGGAGTTTCACAGGATTGCAGGTCAGTGGTATAGAAATCAGTTTAAAAGAGGCTAATCTGATAAATGACGTTCATTTGATAACATGTTGCAACTTCTGGAAGTAACCTAATAATTAGAATTTCCTTTAGTATTTCCAGTGTGGTGGATGCATAGATGACACGTAAATTCCCATCATCGCACCTTCCGAAAATTAAACTGATTATGCAATGGAAAGATGCCTGATGGAAGGGTAGTCCAAGATATAGGCTATGCCGTAGCCATAACCACCACCACAGCTGTTAAATAAACACAAATTATTCACAATTTATGTGGTAATCTTTATTTCTTACAAATACAAAAGCAACCTTACAACATTACCATGATTCAGAAATTTAACAGGTTGAATTGGAGAACATTTCATTATGTGAAAGGAGCATTAGACTAAAAGCTGCTGCCCATTGAAATAGACACTGAATGATATTTATTAAGGCAGCGGCTATTTGCACTAACTGCAAATAGTGATAGAAGCTATTTACACCAAGTATATATATATATATATATATAGCAGCTAGGTTCTATTTACACTAAGTGAAAACATTTTCTTAGCAATAGATGATATTTACACCAAGTGCAAATAGCTGTAGATGCTATTTACTAAGTGAAATAGCATACTAAGTGAAAATAGTGATATATTTGTGGCAAGGTAGGCGAGCGAGAGACGTGTGAGACCGGTGCCTGATTGAGAATGAGCATCACCTGCGAGGCACACCAGTCTCGAGTTCTCTCATGAGGGAGCCCGGAGGCATATAAGGACAAGCGATACCAGTGAAGTACGAGAGAGGACCAGGCCTGGGGGGTATTCCAGAAAGCAAGGTTAACTTACCATCACATTTACCTTGAACTCTCAGTTTATTAACCCAAACCTTGCTTATTCAATGCTGGTTCCAAAAATGAGTCCCAGAGTAAGTTCAGACAACTCAAGATTCAAGATTCAAGAGTTTTATTTGTCACATACACAGTTATATACAGAATATACAACCGGCAGTGAAATGTAAACAGGTCCGCTCCATGGACCGCTCCATTTCATCCATGGAAATTATAATAGAAATAGAATAAAAAAGTAATATATATATATATATATATATATATATATATATATATATATATATATATATATATATATATATATATATATATATATATAATGTAAATTATAAAATAAAGAAGTGGAATAAAAAATAAAATAAGTGAAATATACTGTGCAGTAAGTAAACTGTAGCCTTTTAAATATGTGGTTAACAGAAATGTACAAAGTATAATGTGCAAACAGGTTTATAACAGGTTGTTACACAGTAACAACGAGAACAGAAAGTGCAGTGCAATGTCAGTATATCGATGGTTATCCTGAAGTGAAGTCACGTGATGTTAAGTGACTGAGTTCAGGAGTCTGATGGCCTGGGGGAAGAAGCTCCTCGTGAGTCTCTCAGTTTTGGCCATCAGGCTTCAGAAGCGCTTACCAAATGGCAGCAGCGTGAAATGAGGGTTTGCAGGGTGATTAGAGTCCTTGATGATTTTAGTGACTCTACCTTTGCAGTGTTTGGTGTAGATGTCCTGCAGAGATGGGATAAGCGCACGACTCTTTGCAGGGCTTTGCAGTCATGACTGGTGCTGTTCCCATACCACGCTGTGATGCACTTTCTTAGTTAATACACTTTCTATCGCCCCTAGATAGAAAGTTTTCAGGATAGCTGGTGAAACCCTGAATTTCCTCAGCTGGCGCAGGTGGTACAGTCTTTGCCTGGCTTTTTTCACCTGTGTCTGAATGTGTGCAGTCCAGGTCAGGTCCTCAGAGATGTTTACACCCAGGTACTTGAAGCTGCTCACTCTCTCTACTGGTGACCCACTGATCATGTGAGGGGAGTATGTAATGAGGCGAGCATTAACATGTAACCTGTTCTTCAATCTGATTTTTTTAAATTAAGGGTCAATTTCTACTTGACCTATAACTCATAAATAGCTTTTATTGGGTGTAATCTATTTTTCCATCTTAAATTGGTTATTTGGTAAGCTAAATAATTTAATTAAATTAGCTAATAGAAAAACACTTTTTACAAGAAAATAGTCCTATATTTTTATGCACAAATAGCCTAACCCCTAAATGTAAATTATTAATTTGACTGAATGGCATATACAGTAAAAACTGTTACTTAAATTCAACTAAAAAAAAAAATGAAGGCAACATTTTCCAACTACTTTTTGTAAAGTTTAGTGAACTCCTTGGTATTTTGAGTTGGTAAAAATCAGTATTATGTATTTTACTGTATGCTAAAAATTAAGTAGTCTACAAGATAAAGCAAAACATTTGAGTTTAACCATTGTGACAAAGAGCAGCATATTGACCAAATCATACTTAAGTTAAAAAGAAAACATTTTAAAAAATATAAAGATTTTTTTAAATTTACTTTTTGATTAATTAATTTACTCTCATTAATTTAGACAAATTATTTCTTCAATCCACTTGAAATAATTAGTTAGCAAGTTACCATAACTTAAATAAGGAAAGAGAGGTATTCGTTTCCAACGCTCTTAAGCTGCCATATACAAACAATCGTGTGAACTCATTTTCTGTAATCAATTTTAATGTTAATGTAATACAATAATGGTAATGTAAACATTTTAACATTAAAAATGACAGAAACTTCTGACCTCATCTTTAAGTGCAGCATAGAACACCTTCAAAGTGCAATCTGTGTACTCTTAACACTGACATTAAAATACAGTGACTCTTGACCTGAGCAATTTACATAAAATGACTGACTTTAGTGCACAGTACAGTGCCTTTTCATATGTATTAAAACATAATAAACTAATACAAGAACACGTTTTAAGTACAATCTGTGCCATATTCTACTAAAACATTTGACAATGAAATAAAAAAGGGCCTCTGACCTCAGCATTTGACATAACAGAACTGAGTCAAGGGCTCAAGTGCCCAGCAACTGGACTGAAAAAGTCTGTGCTTGACTACCACATTTTTCTCAGTTAAACTGCCCACTGAGCAAGAGTGGTGAAGCAAAGAAAACATGAAAAAAAATTAAAACAAAAAAGCAAAGCATAATCTTACATACATCCTTACAAGGACATTAAAATAAAACACAGGAAAGCCGGATCACGGCATCTTCAGCATCAATCCGTAAGTGCACATGTAGCACGTGTGTCAAATAATATTGCACTTGCTGCTAGTATTAATCATAGGCCAGTAGGTTCGACTGAGGAGGAGTAATAAAGACAACACTGTAGAATTAGTTAAGTAAATATTTAGTGAAAATTGAAATCTCTTTTTAAAGGAAAATAAAATTAGGAAAATAAATTAAAATAATTTAAACCATGTCACAATTTTTTCTCAATATTAAATCACAGTTATATGAACTCAATTGACTATAATTGAACAAGTTCACTTGACTCTTTGTTTGTTCGGGTGCACCCTCTAGGCTATCCAAACTTTCTAAAATAACACACCTTCAGTATCGATTTCAAATGTTCACAATTGTAAATGTGGACAATTCACTCAAGATCACATCTCTAACTCTAACAGGCAATCAGATCTTTCCTACCCAATTCCTCAGGTGTTTGTTTGAACTCAAATCTCACAGTTCACAATGTTCATCTCACTGGGAAAAGGCTCGCCATCTCGAATCATCACGGTCACGCTGAATTGAACAGTTCCAGTGTAGGCCAAAAACCCGATCTGCATGTGCAACAGGCAGTTTTTAGTTCACAACACACATCAAATTCACTGCTTCTAGCTTAACAACAGTACATAATAGCACTTGTTACCTTGTTTAACATATGACAGTTATATTTTCCATCGCAATTCGACAGTTTAGGTAACATTACAGTTTAACAAACATAAACCCACTCATTCAGCACCAACAAAATATGAACATTAGGAACTCATATACACACTATTTTTTTCATCATTACATCTCTTTTACCCTGTTAAAGATCAGATCTTATCAACAGTTCATTCTGACAAATACATTTTCATTCTCTCTCAACTGAACACATCATTACTCATTTAAATCACATTTATGACAGTTTACACATTTCAAAATGTGTACTCACCAAATCCAAAGAAAATCAACCATTTATGTCTCTCTGCTAATCCTCTCTGCACATTTTTAAACTTTTACACAAAGTTATGCTGCAGCTCGTTTCACCAGTCGCACAGAAAAGAAAATGGGCCTTCAACATAAATCTCACGTAATTGGTCAATCATTAAGATGTCAATCATCACACTGACATGCATTTCACTTTGATTTCTTAATTTTTCTTACATGGTTTACTCATTTCTAGTTAGTTTATCATTTTAATAGACTATTTAATTATTTCCTTTTTATAAATAAAATTTATTTATACAGGGTTACACACAGTACATCTTAGTATATATTAAAACATTTTACCATAAAATGGTTTATATAACAGAACTTCAGCCATATAACAGCCAATTAACAATTAAACATTCAGAACAATCATCTGAAAAACTCTGAAAAACACAAAGAGATTGCCATTTATGAGTGCGAGGCTGGCATTTGACCAACTAACTCAGAAGTTTGTTTTTTAGTGTCACGAATCGGGAGGAAGGCTTTGGGCGCAGTGCGTCAGTCCCACAAAAAGTCTTTGGAACACCTCAAATGTTTTGCAGAGTTGTGGTGGATACTGCAGGTTCAGAACATATGTCATCCCCAGAAGCAGGCAACATGCCCTGGCCAGATTTCCAAGATCAGTAAGCACTGGGATTCCCTCAATGATGATGCCCACTGCATCTGGTTCACGGCAGACATATATCTGCATATTGCGCATTTTCAAGTCCTCGTGGACACTGCTCTCCATTTTTCCCTGTATGAGACATAAACAGAACAATAAGTGGCAACAGAGAACAATCTTCAAAAGCCTGCAATAAAAAAATCATACATTAAAAGTTCACAAAACGTTTTAAGTTTGGTCGAGCCAGCTCCTGCACAGAAAGCCTGGCCTGTTGAACTGTACAAATTTCAGTTGTCTCACTTGACACAACAAACCTGCTAGACTACATCACATACACAAGTCACCTCCAAGGCCTAAATCCTTAAAGGGGAGAGGGGTTCAGCTGGTAACACATAGGTGTGGTTAAGTAAAAGTATCTGAAAATGGCACTCTTACAGTTATATCATCAGATGATTATGACTCTTTTAATTCCATTAATGTAAAACAAGGATTTTACTTCTGTGAAGCTGCAGTTGAAAAATATGACCATATTAGTATTCAGTTAATGTTGGACACTGGTTCCTGCACATACATTTGGGTGTTTGTAGGTGTGTTTTTGAACTTTTGACAGAGCCAGACTAGCCATTTCCACCCAATTATAGTATTTGTTCTAAGACAAGTTAACCAATCCCCAACTCCAGCTCCGTACTAAACTCAAACAGATATAAGATTGATATCTGAGGAATAAGTGCTTTTCCCCCAAAATTGCTTTTTAAACAATACTTACATAGTAGTCAGAGATGAGCTCTTGCTGATCACACCCTGCAAAAACACACTTTACAGTCTCATTATTCTTCAGATGATGACCAATGTGTTAAAAAAAACAACAACTCCTTTTCGCTAGGGAATCCAGATTTTTGACATAACAGGCAGGTAAAGAATAAAGAAAAGAGTTACTTGTGGTGAGTTAAGTAAGTCAACTGCTGGATGTTGTCATGATAAGTGACAGCAGAAGCTACTCCAATTTTTAAAAGAGCATGGGCAGTCCATATGTACAGGTGCTGGTCATATAATTAGAATATCATCAAAAAGTTGATTTATTTCACTAATTCCATTCAAAAAGTGAAACTTGTGTATTATATTCATTCATTACAAACAGACTGACATATTTAAAATGTTTATTTCTTTTAATTTTATGATTATAACTGACAACCACATTCAGTATCTCAGAAAATTAGAATATTGTGAAAAGGTTGAATATTGAAGACACCTGGTGCCACACTCTAATCAGCTAATGAACTCAAAACACCTGCAAAGGCCTTTAAATGGTCTCTCAGTCTAGTTCTGTAGGCTACACAATCATGGGGAAAACCGCTGACTTAACAGTTGTCCAAAAGATGACCATTGACACCTTGCACAAGGAGGGCAAGACACAAAAGGTCATTGCAAAAGAGGCTGGCTGTTCACAGAGCTCTGTGTCCAAGCACATTAATAGAGAGGCGAAGGGAAGGAAAAGATGTGATAGAAAAAAAAAAAAAGTGTACAAGCAATAGGGCTAACCGCACCCTGGAGAAGATTATGAAACAAAACCCATTCAAAAATGTGGGGGAGATTCACAAAGAGTGGACTGCAGCTAGAGTCAGTGCTTCAAGAACCACTACGCACAGACGTATGCAAGACATGGGTTTCAGCTGTTGCATTCCTTGTGTCAAGCCACTCTTGAACAAGACAGCGTCAGAAGCGTCTCTCCTGGGCTAAAGACAAAAAGGACTGGACTAAAGTTATGTTCTCTGATGAAAGTAAATCAGGGTAACAGAGTCTGGAAGAAGAGAGGAGAGGCACACAATCCACGTTGCGTGAGGTCCAGTGTAAAGTTTTCACAGTCAGTGATGGTTTGGGGTGCCATGTCATCTGCTGGTGTTGGTCCACTGTGTTTTCTGAGGTCCAAGGTCAACACCGCCATACACCAGGAAGTTTTAGAGCACTTCATGCTTCCTGCTGCTGACCAACTTTATGGAGATGCAGATTTCATTTTCCAACAGGACTTGGCACCTGTACACAGTGGCAAAGCAACCAGCACCTGGTTTAAGGACCATGGTATTCCTGTTCTTAATTGGCCAGCTAACCTGCCTGACCTTAACCCCACAGAAAATCTATGGGGTATTGTGAAGAGGAAGATGCGATATGCCAGACCCAACAATGCAGAAGAGCTGAAGGCCACTATCAGAGCAACCTGGGCTCTCATAACACATGAGCAGTGCCACAGACTGATCGACTCCATGCCACGCCGCATTGCTGCAGTAATTCAGGCAAAAGGAGCCCCAACTTAGTATTGAGTGCTGTACATGCTCATACCTTTCATGTTCATACTTTTCAGTTGGCCAAGATTTCTAAAAATACTTTCTTTGTATTGGTCTTAAGTAATATTCTAATTTTCTGAGATACTGAGTTTGGGATTTTCCTTAGTTGTCAGTTATTATCATCAAACTTAAAAGAAATAAAATTTGCAAATATATCAGTCTGTGTGTAATGAATGAATATAATATACAAGTTACAATTTTTGAATGGAATTAGTGAAATAAATCAACTTGAAGATATTCTAATTATATGACCAGCACCTGTATGCAAGGAATGGCTGTCTCCAAAGGTCCCATGATGCAGTCTATAATGTTTTAGAATATCAGTCTTTGCTGGTACAACAGCACTGCATAATTTACAAGGCCATCCCATCTGTCATTAAAAATTAGAAAGAGATGATAATTTAGTTTTTTTTTTCTTTTTTTTTCTTCCATTTTTCCCGACTCTCAATAACTGACTTTTGGTTACTTTAATTCCTCTAAATGACAGATAACAACAAACCTCTGAAACATTTACCTCAATTCCACATACTAAAGAGTTTTACTCCTACTCCATGAGTTTAGACCTACTCCATGAACTCCTCCTCCCAGTAGATCTGATGGTCTTCTAAAGAAGCAACACAAATGAAAGAAGAGTTTATTTATGAAAATATCAGGATCACTGATGTTATTGCAATGCAAAATAAATATTTAATCTTTTTACTTGAACAAATGGTTTCAAAATATTTCAGACAAATATATCAACAAATTAAGTTAAAGCATTTAAAAACTGATAAAACAATGTTAAAGCGGACTAGGTCCATAAACAGCTGCTTTGCAACACACACATATACATACACTCACCTAAAGGATTATTAGGAACACCATACTAATACTTTGTTTGACCCCCTTTCGCCTTCAGAACTGCCTTAATTCTACGTGGCATTGATTAAACAAGGTGCTGAAAGCATTCTTTAGAAATGTTGGCCCATATTGATAGGATAGCATCTTGCAGTTGATGGAGATTTGTGGGATGCACATCCAGGGCACGAAGCTCCCGTTCCACCACATCCCAAAGATGCTCTATTGGGTTGAGATCTGGTGACTGTGGGGGCCATTTTAGTACAGTGAACTCATTGTCATGTTCAAGAAACCAATTTGAAATGATTCGAGCTTTGTGACATGGTGCATTATCCTGCTGGAAGTAGCCATCAGAGAATGGGTACATGGTGGTCATAAAGGGATGGACATGGTCAGAAACAATGCTCAGGCAGGCCGTGGTATTTAAACGATGCCCAACTGGCACTAAGGGGCCTAAAGTGTGCCAAGACAACATCCCCCACACCATTACACCACCACCACACAGTAGTAACAAGGCATGATGGATCCATGTTCTCATTTTGTTTACGCCAAATTCTGACTCTACCATCTGAATGTCTCAACAAAAATCGAGACTCATCAGACCAGGCAACATTTTTCCAGTCTTCAACTGTCCAATTTTGGTGAGCTTGTGCAAATTGTAGCCTCTTTTTCCTATTTGTAGTGGCGATGAGTGGTACCCGGTGGGGTCTTCTGCTGTTGTAGCCCATCCGCTTCAAGGTTGTGCGTGTTGTGGCTTCACAAATGCTTTGCTGCATACCTCGGTTGTAACGAGTGGTTATTTCAGTCAAACTTGCTCTTCTATCAGCTTGAATCAGTCGGCCCATTCTCCTCTGACCTCTAGCATCAACAAGGCATTTTCGCCCACAGGACTGCCGCATACTGGATGTTTTTCCCTTTTCGCACCATTCTTTGTAAACCCTAGAATTGGTTGTGCGTGAAAATCCCAGTAACTGAGCAGATTGTTAAATACTCAGACCGGCCCGTCTGGCACCAACAACCATGCCACGCTCAAAATTGCTTAAATCACCTTTCTTTCCCAGGTGTTCTTAATAATCCTTTAGGTGAGTGTATTTACGAATTTTCATGATACCGTTGCAGAGAGAGAGAGAGAGAGAGAGAGAGAGAGAGAGAGAGAGACACACACACACACACACACACACACACACACACACAGAGAGACGCCAGGAATATATTATGTCCTCATCTTTTTCAATCATGCAGGGATCACAACAGTAACTACAAACCTAGCTGTTAACGTAACGTTTAATGTTAATGTCAAGACCAAGTTAATGTAAGGCCTCATGCGGCGCCTGCAAAACTGACAAACTTAACGTTACTGTCTGAAACCAGGCGACGCTTTTACATTTTATAGTTCAATAAATGCGTGCGCATTCGGCTAAAACCTAACTTTATGCAATGTAAATAATTACTTATATCGGTTGCACGTTGTATAAGACCCTCAAAAACTCCACAGAAATTCGAAACTGGTCCGGTACAGGTGACAACGAGCAACGATCTCGTGGTTCTGCTGCAGCATGTGGGCGGGTCGTGACGTTTTACTTTGGATATAAACACTTAAATAGAGTTTTGTGAAGGTCAGTAAAATAATTTTTTTGATAGGTAATAATAAGTTACAAAAACATTCACACTTTTTACTTATGTAAAACTTAAATGAATTCAAAAAGAAAAGGGAATTAATTTATTGGAAGAAATATACTTTTTAAAATAAATTCCTACAGACAACACCCTTGAAGGACTTTTTACAGTAAGCGATCATGTGTCAGAAGTGAAAGTGAAAGAAGGATCTTCTGCAGTTTGGGGCGTTAAAAGTGCTGACGCACTGACTCTTTGTGTAAAGCTGAGGCAAGTAAACGTTCAAAAGCGATAGGAATCAGAAAGAGCTTTATCCAAGGCTGATTGTTAGCGTTATAATTTTAGATATCATACAGTGTGCAGGTGAAAGATGCTACACACATCGACAAAGACTCCGACCGGAGGATTCTCTTTTGAGAACACGCGCAGGTGAGATATCTATACCAATATGATCAAGACGCAAACAATAAATAATATGATCATAACATAAAATACAATTTACGATTGCTTAGCGCTAATATGCATACTGCGATGTGTTGTATACGTCTGGCTTCATTAAAGTGTTTTGACGCATGAATGAGTAGGCCTAGGCTAAACATGGCCTACTCATAAACATACAAACATAAAAGTACATTAATAATGCCATGTCTTTTAATTGTATTTGTATTGTTTGTTTGTTTATTCATTCATAGAAATGCTGTTCTGGAAGCAAATTTATCAGCGAATGGTTACAGTGCACCAAACGCCAGGAAGACTGGCACCACCATCGCGGGCCTGATATTCAAAGTCTGTTTTGACATCGCAAAGCACGATTTATATAGTTAATTACTGATTAAACATTTATAATTTAAGTCTATGTCGTAATTCATGTCTATGTCATTTAAGTCTATATTGTAAGTAAAGTAGCTGCAAATAAACGTAGCTATATTAAATTAACATAATGGTATATCATATTTAATTATAATAAACTGGATAAATGGATTAAAAATATTTAATTTAATAATAATATAAATCGATTTTTTTTTTTATTATTTTATTTTTTTTAGGATGGAGTGATTTTAGGTGCAGACACCAGAGCCACTGATGACATGGTCGTAGCTGATAAAAACTGCATGAAAATCCACTACATAGCTCCCAAAATCTAGTGAGTGAATATTTTGGTTGCTCATAAAAATAAATCAAGTCTCTGCTAAACTAAATTTTATAATGCCTGTCTTTATGTGTTTTTTTTACCACAATAGCTGTTGTGGTGCAGGTGTTGCTGCTGATGCTGAGGTCACTACTCAGATGATGTCATCAAATGTGGAACTGCATTCACTGAGCACAGGACGACCTCCTCTTGTGGCCATGGTGACCCGACAGCTCAAACAGATGCTGTTCAGGTGAATGAGTGTCATACAGTCGTTTAATTTTATTCAAGTGATCATGCCAAAATGATTGATACAGTCATGTGAAAATGTTGGGACACCCCATGATACCATGGTTTTCTGTATCAGGACATAATAAAAAAATCATCTGGTCCTTGGCAAGTCTTAATTTGGAAAACAAAACCTCAGATGGCATATTACACTGTGGCATATTACACTGTGTCATTATTTATTTAGCCAAAATGGAAAAGCCGTGGGTGACAAAGTTAGGACACCTTTACTGTTAACATAGGAATTAAGAGGGTAAGTAATGGTCAGGCACTGCTAATCAAATGCCTTTGATTAAATGATCATCAGCAAGTGTGATCACCTCTATAAAAGCAGAAGTTTTGGCAGTTTGCTGGTCTGGAGCATTTAGATGCGCGTTAACACAATGCCAAGGAGGAAAGACATTCAGCAACGATCTTAGAGAAGCAATTGTTGCTGCCATCAATCTGCGAAGGGTTACAAGGCTATTTCCAAACAATTTAAAATCCATCATTCTACAGTGAGGAAGATTATTCACAAGTGGAAGACATTCAAACAGACACCAATCTTCCCATTCCCAGCAAATTCACCCCAAGATCAGACTGTGTAATGCTCAGAAAAATTACAGACAACTCAAGAACTACACCTCATACTCTACAGGCCTCAGTTAACATGTTAAACACTAAAGTTAATGACAGTACAATTATAAAAAGATGGGTCAAGTATGGCATGTTTGGAAGGGTTGCTAGGAGAAAGCCTCTTCTCTCTAAAAAAACATGGGAGCATGGCTTAGGTTTGCAAAGTTGCATCTGAACAAACCATAAGACTTCTAGAACAATGTCCTTTTGACAGACAAGACCAAAGTGGAGATGTTTGGCCATAATGCACAGCACCAAGTTAGGTGAAAACCATAAGAGCATATCAGCACAAACACCTCATACAAAAAGTCAAGCATGCTTGTGGAGGGGTGATGATTTTGGGCTTGTTTTGTAGCCACAGGACCTGGGCACCTCACAGTCATTGAGTCGACCATGAACTCCTCTGTATACGGAAAAGTATTCTAGAGTCAAATGTGAGATCATCTGTCTGACAGCTAAAGCTTGGCTAAAATTGGGTCATGCAACCGGACAATGATCTGAAGATATCAGCAAATCTACAACAGAATGGTGGAAAAAGAAAAGAATGAAGGTGTTGCAATGGCTCCAGAATGATGTGAGAGACTGATAAATCATGCAGAAAATGATTACTTCAAGTTATTGCTGCTAAAATTGGATCTACAGGCAATTGAATGATAGGGTGTCCTAACTTTGTCACCCATGGTTTTTCCATCTTGACTTAATAAATAAATAATAACAGTATAATATGTCATGTGTTGTTATTCATCTGAGGTTTTATTTTCCAAATTTTAAGACCTGCCAAGCACTAGATTATTTTTTTATTATGTCCTGATACAGAAAACCATGGAATTCAATAGGGTGTCCTAACATTTTCACATGACTGTACATCAATACATCATTCTGTATTTGAGATATTGCTTACTCATTAACTGATAATATTAATTTATCTTAAAGAACTATGTAAATATATCTTATCTAGTCCCAGGACTATGGCTGATTGTTTCCCATTTTTGTAGGTATCAGGGGCACATTGGTTCTTCTCTTATTGTGGGAGGTGTGGATATTAACGGCCCACAGCTCTATAGCGTCTACCCTCATGGTTCATATGATAAGCTTCCTTTCCTAACCATGGGTACTGTATCCCCTTTCTTTGAATGAATACATTATTTAATTTTTTTATTTTTTGCCATCTGCACTTATTTAGCAAAACTATATATTTCAGGGTCTGGAGCAGCTTCTGCCATTTCTGTATTTGAAGATCGTTACAAGCCAAACATGGAGGTCAGACAACTGTTTTTAGACATTCTTATTGATATTTTCCAACATGGTATTGCATATTTGCTGTCTAGGGACCCCTGAGGGCCCATTAAAGGGGTAGTTCACCCAAAAACTTGCTTGATGCTCAAGAACAAACCTCATTGGTTCTTGCACAAATTCAAACATGCTGGCATGACACACAAGAAATAACCTCAATGGTTCTTGCGTGTCAAGCAAGCATACTTGAGCTTCTGTTTACCAAATTTGAGTGCTCAATGTAACATTCACTGACAAACTGACCCATACTGACTCACAACTTGTATGTGAAAATGAACTACAAACCAATTTTAAATAACATAACAGCAGAACATAAAACTATTGATTTTGCATATGTATAATCAACATATTTTAAAATAAATACAAATATTTCGTTTTCTGCAAAACATTCAAACATATATCCAACTGTTGCATCCTGTTTCAGAACATTTTCAAGGAATTCTGTTCCCGTTTTCTATTACAATCTGCCAAAAATTATTTGTTTTTATTCTTTGCTTCTTACCTACAATGCGATTTTTTTTTTTTTTTTTTTTTTCTGTATTTGTTCTTGTCAAACCCACACCTACATAAACTCTTGGGGACAAAAGCTGGAGGAAGCAAAGCAGTTGGTGAAAGAAGCCATCACTGCAGGCATCTTCTGTGATCTGGGTTCCGGCAGCAATGTAGACCTATGTGTGATCACAGAGAAAGCTGTAGATTATCTGAGGGGATATGACCAGCCTGTTCAGAAAGGATTGAGGTAAGATACATAGACCAGTGTAATGTGGAAGACCATTACAGTACCATTATCTAATTTTTAAATATATCCATTGTCCTGGGTTTTCCAGAAAGCAGGGTTACCCCGAATTATCGGTTGCTTACCTTTCTTACTCATAGTTATCATTTTCAAAACATGGCCAGTAGTATGTTCAGTCAACTCAAGAGTATGTTCATTGTGAACACACACATACAGGAAGGTGCATCCCAGTATAGAGCTCTGCAGTGATGACTATTTTTTTAGGCCAACCCAGAAGTTAGCATCACCCTGGTTCCCTCAACAAAAGTCCAATAGGATTTCTTTTATTTACTTTTTTGGATTATTGCAGAAAATAAGCTCTGACTATACATTTTTTATGATTCTTGCACTTTTTGTTCATCATGATAATCTTCACAAATGAACATAACTTTTAACTTTGAAGCCTTAAAGGGGTACGAGTCAAAATGGCGCCGCCGTGTTCAGTCGCCGTTCAGGTCGCTCCGCGAAGACTGTGCTTTTATTTACTATTTTACTTTCTTTTACTCTCAATTTTTACAAACTTATCAACTGCATTGATCTGCTATGACAGCAAAACTATTTTGGACATTGGTTACCTCTACACTGGACTGTTTCAGGACACTTTCGCCGATCCTCTGTGGCCATCTGAGATCCTTCGGAACGCCGGGTTGAACAATGGCCAGAGTCGATGGCGAAGAATCAAGAAACACCGTGGGAAACGCGCGGGGATCCGCAACAGACTGAGGAAAAGGGCATTCAGCCCTCCTCTCCCGAGCATTCTGCTAGCAAATGTTCAATCCTTGGAGAATAAGATGGACGATCTTAGAGCCAGGATAAGTTTTCAACGGGACATGAGAGACTGTAACATCTTTTGTTTGTCCGAAACATGGCTCACGCCTGCGGTCCCGGACACAGCTGTGACGCCGTCGGAGAACTTCTCTTTTTTTCGGATGGACAGAACAGTCAAGGCCGGTAAATCCAAAGGCGGTGGAGTATGCTTCATGATCAACAAGAAATGGTGCGACCCCAGGAACATCACCATTCTCTCGCGGTCCTGCTCGCCTCATCTGGAACATTTAACAATCATTTGCCACCCATTCTATCTGCCGAGGGAGTTTTCTGCGGTCGTCGCGACCGCTGTTTACATTCCACCACAGGCAGACACAGGGCTGGCTTTATCTGGCCTTCATGATGTTACCAGCGGCTTCATAAACACCCCGACACGGCGTTCATCCTCGCGGGCGATTTTAACAAAGCAAACCTAAAGAAAGTCTTGCCAAACTTTCACCAGCACGTCTCCTGTCCTACACGAGGAGCAAACACACTGGATCATTGCTACTCTCCGTTTAAGAACGCCTATAAAGCGCAGTCACTTCCAGCTTTTGGCAAATCGGATCATGCCGCCATTTTCCTCACACCGGAATACAAACAAAGGCTCGTTCAGGAACCCCCGGTGAGGCGGGAAGTTAAGCGCTGGTCACCCCACTCTGAGACAGGCAGCTCTGGATGATGTTGACTGGGACATGATCCGAGTGAGTTCAGCTGATGTAAGCGAGTTCACAGATGTGGCGCTTTGCTTCATCAACACGCTTACAGAGCAAGCCACGCAAACAATAACAATAACGTCCTTCACAATTCAGAAACCGTGGGTGGACAATTCAATCCGCATTGCAGTGAACACACGCACTGCTGCTTACAACGCCGGTCTCCTATTGGGGAACATGACTGAATACAGATCGTCCTGCTATGCTCTCCGACGCGCAGTTAAAGCCGCAAAGCTCCGTTATAAGGATCGAGTGGAGTCTCATTTCCAACTCAACGACTCGCGGCGCATGTGGCAGGGTCTGAGGTCCATCTGTTCTTTTGGATCTAAATCCTCTGCAGAGGTGAGCGCTGATCCGTTGCTTGTGAATGAGTTAAACTCTTTCTACGCTTGCTTTGACTGTAACCACGGCAACGCGACTCCGCCAAGTGGCGCATCAGAGGGAATTACTCAGAGCAGCAACAACCACGTGATCTCTGTCTCGGAGGATGAAGTTCGGAGGGCACTCAAGCGTGTGGACGTCAGGAAAGCTGCTGGGCCAGATGGTATTTCAGGCCGTGTTGTGTGGTCCTGTGCTGATCAGCTCGCCGGGTTCTTTACATCTATCTTTAATGAGTCCCTCGCTACATCTGTGGTCCCCACCTCCTTAAAAAAATCCACCATCATCCCTGTCCCTAAGAACAGTAAACCCTCTTGCCTAAATGACTATCGTCCAGTGGCTCTCACATCTATAGTCATGAAGGTCTTTGAGAGACTCATTAAAAACACCATTTGCGCCTTCATTCCTGACATTTTGGACCCTCTTCAGTTTGCCTATCGTCCCAATAGATCGACTGAAGATGCCATCTCTCATGTCCTCCACTCCTCCCTCACTCACATCGACAGCAAAAGTGGGAACTACGTAAGGCTGCTATTTATTGACTATAGCTCAGCCTTTAACACCATAGTTCCCATTAAGCTAACCGCCAAACTCCTGGATCTCGGCCTGAATCCTTCTCTCTGCCACTGGATTGAGGACTTCCTCACTGGCAGGCCTCAGGTGGTGAGAATAGGCCAGTCCACCTCCTCCTCCATCACCCTGAGTGTGGGAGCTCCACAGGGCTGTGTCCTGAGTCCCCTGCTCTACTCTCTCTACACGCATGACTGTTTGTCCACACACAGCTCCACCTCTATCATCAAATTTGCTGATGATACTGTTGTCCTGGGCCTCATTTCCAACAACAATGAGACGGCATACTTGGATGAGGTGGAGCATCTAACATCATGGTGCCAGGACAACTGTCTCTCTCTGAATGTTGGCAAGACCAAAGAAATGATTGTGGACTTCAGGAAGAGACAGCAACGGACATACTCCCCCCTCATGATCAGCGGGTCACCAGTAGAGAGAGTGAGCAGCTTCAAGTACCTGGGTGTAAACATCTCAGAGGACCTGACCTGGACTGCTCACATTCAGACACAGGTGAAAAAAGCCAGGCAAAGACTGTACCACCTGTGCCAGCTGAGGAAATTCAGGGTTTCACCAGCTATCCTGAAAACGTTCTATTTAGGGGCGATAGAAAGTGTATTAACTCAGTGCATCACAGCGTGGTATGGGAACAGCACCAGTCATTTATCCGAGCGTATCTCAGGGTCAGCTCTCCTGTCTCTGCAGGACGTCTACACCAAACGCTGCAAAGGTAGAGCTACTAAGATCATCAAGGACTCTAATCACCCTGCAAACCCTCATTTCATGCTGCTGCCATCTAGTAAGCGCTTCCGAAACCTGATGTTCACCAAAAAATAAAAAATCTGTCATTAATTACTCACCTTCATGTCGTTCCAAACCTGTTCATCTTCAGAACACAAATTAAGATATTTTTGATGAAATCTAAGAGCTCTCTGACCTCTATGGAGATAGCTATTTAATTAACACTTTCAAAGCCTGGAGAGGTAGTAAAAACAATAAAAAAAACAGTAAAAAAATTGTTAAAATAGTCCATGTGACTCCAGTGGTTCAACCTTAATTTAATGAAGCAACAACAATACTTCTTTGTGCAAAAACAAACAAAAATAACGACTTTATTCAACAATTTCCTGTGTCAGTCTCCTTCGCTGTTTCTGTTGAAAACAGTGCAGTGCTTTCGAGTTCTATGGCAGCCGATGGTGTTCATGTGAGCACCATGACGCATGCGTGTGATGATGACATGGGAGCTGCACTATATTTACAACATTAACTGCGTGGGAAACACAGGCTAGAATGAAATTGTTGAATACATTTGTTATTTTTGTTTGGTTTTGCACACAAAAAGTATTCTCGTCACCTCATAAAATTAAGGTTGAACCACTGTAGTCACACTGACTATTTTAACAATGTTTCTACTACCTTTCTGAGCCTTGAAAGTGTTATTTAAATTGCTGTTAGACAGAGAGCTCTCAGATTTCATCGAAAATATGTTCATTTGTGTTATGAAGATGAACTAAGGTCTTATGGGTTTGGAACGACATGAGGGTGAGTAATTAATGACAGAAATTTTAGACATTTTTGGGTGAACTAAAGTAACAACTGAAAAATCGACAATTTCCAGCTAGTGAGTAGATGAGTTTTCCGGTTCAGTGTGATGACATTTAATGTCCCCGACAACCTTTGTAGTGATGATCATTGTAGTATGATAATCCTAATCCTTACCACAGACCTTATTTCTGGCATTTAACCAACCCCCAGGATGATGGAACCGGAAGTGCTAAATTGCTAACTAATTTCTGGGTTTTGGCCTACAAAAATGTCATCCCTGCAGTACACTATTCACTTTCTTGTGAACTATTCTATGCCATTTTTTTAGTAAAACTAGGGCCAGATTTTCAGGGTTAAAAAAACTCTGTCAGGATTTACTAAAGACTTGCAGTGAATATTTAGCGATGAAAAGCTAACCTTATCTCATATGCAAGTTTCCAGATGCAAATTTATGGGAGGAGAATATTTAATGAATCATGCAAAGTGATTTACTAAGGTTTGCAGTAGCCAGTTTACTGGTATTTGCACCATTATTTTGAAAGCATTTGAGCGTTTCACCGCTAGAGGGTGACCTCTCTGAACTCATGAACCAGTGCTTATTATACCTGTATGGTTTTTACCTGATTTTGGATATAAATTTGTAGACATTTTAATGACCCGTTTGTATAATAATAAGGAAGAATTGTAGTTAATATTCTCTTAATTACCTGCAAGCTCTCCATAAAATAAACAAAACAAGCCCTACAAATTAATAAAATAAGGTGGTGAGGATTGTAGGGCCCCAGCCCCCACGATTTCAACCAAGGGGGACTAGAATGCGATTTCACTTGCTCCAGATACCGTGTGTACGTATACGGAGTGTGATTGTGTTCACACTGGAAATTCCAAAAGCAAGTAAGTAAAAGTTCAGTATTTATTTTACTTATTTAACCGAAAAAAAAATAAAAAAAATAATTACGTACACTGGAGGGACTATCAGACTACTGAATAACAAAATAACCTTATAAAATACATACTCTCAACAGTAAATAGTGTATAGTACATAATTTGGGACACAACTACATTCTCAAAATAAGTAGAAATAAAATAAACACACAGCAAATGAATTCAGCAAATGGATTGCTGTGGCTACTTACAGGTACCCTGAAGGTTACCTCAGTTTTTTGGAACCGAATGTTAAGGCTATCTATTTACTTATACCAAACTTATGCATAACCTACTTTCTGGAATATACCCCTAATCAACTCTCATTCTGATCAACTCTCTTTTAATAACCCTCACAACTTTACAACTGTACATATTTATTCATAAAATATCTTAAGATTCACAAATATTTTCTCTCTTTCTTGTAATGCACCAGGGAGGGTACATACAGATACAAGCCAGGAACTACTGCTGTGCTCACAAAAACAGTGATTCCATTAACACTGGATGTTGTGGATGAATCTGTCCAAGTGATGGACACTGAATGAGAATATATTTGCATTTCTTTACACCATGGAGACTTTGCCTTCACTCTTTGGGAAATATAATTGTATAGTTTTCCTTTGTGGATAAAAATGGAAATCTATATATTTCATATTTTTAGAAGTAGCCATATGCTTTAGGATGTTTTCCATGTATTCAGTCATTTGCATTTGAGCTGCTCAAGACTGTTTTGCAAAAATGTAAAATATTGAAAAGTGTTTCCTTATACCTGTCCTTAACCCATCAGATATAAAATAGTTCATTTAATAAAATGTAATAAAAAAATAATAATAATGAAAGAGTGTAATTTTTGTCATGTCAGAGTTGATTTTTTTAACCCTTATGTGCTGTTGGGGACGTTTTCGTGCTTTTAAGTCTTAATTTGGCCACAACTTTCTCCGTTTCAGGGAATGGAATGATTTTTGGTGACAAATCTTATTTTTTTACACATATTTTGGGAAAATGCTTAGAAAATTTTCACAAACTCAACGATACACTGTGGGCAAATTCACTACCCTTTCGTTATATTCGTGGATGAACACATGAAAACTGTTGTAAAATGTATCGGATAAATATTTTTTTTCAAATTTTTTTATTTTTTATTTTTGCATAAATCTATTAATCAACCTCAGTTCATAAATAATGTCACTGATTTGGGGAAAAACACAAAATTACTATTTTCAACATAAAAATAGATTGTGGACTGGATTTTATTTTTATTTTTTACCTCTTATCACAGTCTTGAGCATGTCAAAGATTAGTAACAACATTGGCTTTGATGCATTGTTAGTTTTTGTGCAGCATCAGATTTTAATTTTTTCGTGGCTGTTTTTGCCTTTGACTTACATTATAATTACATTTTTTGATCAAAAAGCCATGACACCATATAATCATGCATTCTTGATTGTTGGTGGTTATCCCTGTTGGGAAGAGGTACATTTTTTAATTTTTACAGTTGATCACCAGGTGGCACCATTAACCCTTTAGATAGGCCTGTGCAAAAAAAAAAAAAAAAGACCTGTGTGATGGACAAACAGCTCTTCAATAACTGGCTTCGTTAAATTAACGTTAGTCATTAGACGGCACCAGAAAAATAGAAAAATAGCCATCTCATAGCACAAGACTCTGTTTTATGATAATTTTAATACGTTAAATGTATGTAATGCATATAAACGTCTTCATCGAAAGACTGGATGATTTATGAAATGTAAGACTAGGAAAACTTGCATAATGCCAGAATATCTGATTGAGGTACAAACTATCTGAGAAAGGAAATTAGCATCTAAACCCACTCATTAATTTAGCATCCCCATCGGAGACAACGTCACGCTGAGTGAATCATCTAAGAATAACTTTAATTTACATGCCTTTCTTTTCACTGCCTCTTCCCCCATTCCTACTCTAGTTCTCACCATCAAAATCTATATGGTTTAATGTGAATTCTCATAATACAATATTATACATGTTTGATATTGTTTGAAATGTCTCACTGCAATTGGTACAAAGATCTCATCCCCACTGAAGTAAACAAGAATATAATAAAGGTTTTAAGAAGTTTAGAAACATTTAACTAAAAACAGTGCTGTCGGCCATTTGGTCTTCTAACAATACAGGCATATGGGAGAGTGATTCAATTTAAATTCCCATTGTTAACACATGTTTACATTTGAAAGAGTTTTGCATCTTGATTTGATATTTAAGGAGATGTTTCAGAAAGGGTCGGGGCAATATCTAGCAATATCATAAAAATAACAGTCCAACAGAATATGTTTAACTTTCAAAGGAACTTGACACAAGAGACATAAAGGAGGAACTTCGCCCATCAATAAAATGTATAAGTCTTGAGTGACCCAGTCGGCAACTAGTGAAGACGACTTGGTCATGTCTTGATTTTAAGTTATGGAAGACACTTATTTTTTATACTGGGGTTTATTTCATACAGTTTATTATTTTTATATTCGTCCCATTCTTTCTGCCACTTGTTAGTGATGTATAAACTAATTAATGGTCTGAAATCAGAAGGTGGTATTTGACAGTCAGATACTTCCATCTCTGGCAGCCGTGTCCACTCTCTCATTACCAGTCAGACCAATGTGACTTGGAGCCCAGCAAAAGATAATATTAAAGTTTTCCTTCTTTAAAAGATCAAGTTTCTGTTGTGTTGTGTTGTGTTATGTAATATTTGGGGGAGCAGCACATATTTTGACGAGAAAATTACATCGTTTTGGTCTTTTGTCCAGTCATGGATATTGTACGGACAATCCGACCCAATACAGCTCAGTTTTTCTATGTATCTTGCTCTGTCAAGCAGCAGAAGTGATTCTACGTAGGCCATACTGGGTTAACACCATGCTTCTCCTGTAAGGCCTTGTCCCAACTGGCACAGTTCATATGCACTTTTCGGTCTTGTGGACTGACAATGGCTGCCACATCCATGTGTCCGTTACATGAGTCTCACGAGTGCCTCCTTTGTGGTTGATATGCACCCTCAATGCGCACTTTTGCTCTGCCTGCACTGGTGCGAGCTGCAACAGACTTCTACTCGACAGTCAAAGCAGTGTTACGTCACGAAAGTGCGGACTCGTAGGAAGACCGCAAGTGTTTAGGGTGCCATTTGGGACAGGGCCTAAGGGGGATAGGATTGTTTTCCCCATGCCGCCACCGCCGTGCTACACCACGCCCCCAGCTATGAATAGACACCGACCAAGTCAATAGGCTTGTTCAACTTCATGCAGACTTCAGGCTTATTCAATTTGAAGTGCCGCTGCACAGACCGATTTATTCTAAAACCTTCGTTGCACTAATGCTTTATAACAGTAAAACCTCCTTTCATGTAGTTGCGATGTTATATTGTGTCATGTTTATCAAATTAAATAAACTGATAAAAAACAAAACAAAAAAAAAACATAGACCCTACTTCATTGATAGGCTTATTGTGAACTGTATTTTTGTACAAACAGACACTGTATTAAGCAGTTATATTAACTTGCATTTTATTAATGCAATACAGTGAATGACAGCCGTCTGCCGCCTCCCAGTTGCTTACATTATTTAGTGTTAAGTGATTATTTACAGCAGATAGAGATAACAAAGATAACATCTATGCTTTCATGGTGGATTACATGCTGCTGTTGTGGTCTGCCCTTGCTATTGCAGTTCCATACTAATTGCCATTCGTTGTTTATGAATTCTGTAATTTTTCCTTTAATCTCTCTACTACTTGCTACTACTACTTTGCTACTTGTATATCTATTTTAGTGTTTTAGAGTTTGCTTAGCTAGCTTCTCAACCATTTCATTAGCCTCCACTCCCCCATGAGCAGGAACCCATAAGAACATTAAACTTACACTACTCTCATATATAATGTCTTGCCTTGATGATTTTACTCCATTTCCAAGGCTTGAGATTGCTGCATGAGAGTCAGAACATATTACTACTAGTCTTAGTTTTACATTCTCTACCCACTTGAGTGCTACCATTATAGCAATTAATTCTGCTGCATGCACAGATACATGATCAGTTATTCTTTTCTTAATACTAGTTTGAAACTTATACAGTATAGTTTGAATATATACAGCAGCAGCTGTTCTTCCAGAGATAGGATCTTTAGAACCATCAGTATATACACTATATTGCAGACTGCATCTACAAACATTTGTGAAAGAATGGGTGGCTCTCAGGAGCTCAGTGAATTCATGTGTGGTACCGTGATAGGTTGCCACCTATACAATAAGTCCATTCGTGAAATTTCCTCACTACTTAATATTCCTCAGATTGGTCAAAAAATCCCATTAAACTCCCATTAAATTCCCATAAACATACTCCTAAATCTTGTGGAAAGCCTTCCCAGAAGAGTTGAAGCTGTTATAGCTGCAAAGGGTTGGCCAACTCCATATTCAATGTTCAATTCACAACGCCAGTTCATGTGCAGGTAAAGGCAGGCGTCCCAAAACTTGGCAATAAGGTGTATATGTAACCACGATGAATAAGTCTGATTTAAATACTTCTGTACACTAATGTTCTTAGGGGTATCTTTCTCATTCTTAATTTCTATTTGTATTCGAAAGTCTACTGTTGGTGAAACATCCAGTGGATAATATCACAGCTGGGCTAACATCACAGTCTGCAATACCAGTTACTTCTGCTTCCATGTTAAGTGTTGGGTGCTACCCCTTTAAGGATGTTGTTTCGGTGGGCTCATGTGATCGCCTAAGAAATGGCACAGGAAAAACAAACTGAACTGAGTGAGAAATGAATGAGAAATGAGTTAATGTTGATCTCAAATACATATTTGAAATTCTTAACAATTCCAGATAAAACTATAATCTAACAATATATTCCCAGCGTGATGCGTAATGTTTTGTTGTTTAAGTTTGTGATGGTTTGTGTATCACTATGTAGATTGCTATTTGCGATTAGCACCTAAAGTTATATATTTGTTGGTGTAGACATTTACTGTTTATTTTGCCTGTTAAAATATGTTGCATTTAGTTGATTAACAAAGTTTAATGGTTTGGTACAACAGAAACTATTTGGTGAAGTGAACATTACCAGATATTAATTGTGAATTGTTTTGTGTTTGCAGTTTGATCACACACATAAATGTATACATAAATACTCAACTAAAAGTAAACTACAATAACAACGATCAAACATATATGGTGTGAGTTCTGCACAATATAGGAATAAAAGTCAAAAACAATTTCCAAATTAATGTTATCATTTCATGGGTAACATTAAGCTATCCATCCAAAGATTTTAATGTTCTTGTTTCCACGTTCCCATTCAACCCCAGATAAACATTGTTAAATATTTACTCCTGTTTTTTTAGTTTTTATTAAAAAATGTGATCAGTTTTTTTTTTTTGCATGCATTGCCGTCTAGGTTCCATCTATACACCAAGATATTTAACTACTGATACTTACTCTAGCTCCTGTTTGTATAATTTCAATTTAACCTCCGGTACACTTTTCCTTTTAGTGAAACATATAACTTTAGTTTTAGCCACAAATAATTTAATTTGAAGCTCCAATTATTTGCCCATACCCCCACACATGAAATATTTCTTCCACTTTTCCATGTTGCCCCATCATCTGCAAATAATGCCCTTATGTCACTTTTAAAATTACTAAAATATAATTTATCATAATATTAAAAAATACTGGGCTGCATACACTTGCATAACCCATAATCCAGTTACATATATAACTTTCCTCCAATTCCCATACCTTTAAGTTTTATTAAAAGTCCCTCTTTCCAAAGCATATCATATGCTTTCACAATATCGAATAAAACCCCTACCAATGCTTGAGCTGATATCTGCTTCTAGGCTTAAAACAGCATCCACCGACCTGCCCTAAATCCACTCTGGTATGTTGATATAATTCCTTTTATTCCCAATGAATATATAGTTTAGTCAACGAATAATATATGGCTTATAATTTATTGGATTGGATGTGTCCTTTCCAGGGTTGGCTACTGGTACTATTATTAGGAAGCTGTCCTGCATTCCACATCTTGTTGAAAAGGGTTAAAATATTTTTAAAGATCTATCTGATAAATGTTGGATCATTATATAACATATATCATCTCTTCCAAGAGATGATATATGTTATTGTGTCAGAAATACATCATCTTGTGGTTTTTTATAATGAAAAGATATACTTAAAATGATTATTTTATTTTAGACGAATATGCTTGCACTCTGTCACTGACTAGATATATTTTTTTAAATGTAGGCCACTTTTTACTGGTAACATAAGACATTTGGCATTATCAGGACCCACAAATATTCCCCATTGCAATTTTCAACATTATATTCAACATTATATATAGTAGTTTAATGTAGTACTGTAAACTTAATTTTTTCCCATCTCCTATACACAACATACACCTTTAACTCTAAAACCACACAACATCTCTACCTGGGATAGATCATAGGACTATCCAGGCCAAAATCATTAATATAATTTGAAGCAGTTATGTGTCTTGAAAAGGTGTTTGCTAACAAGTGGCTAAATGGGACTACAGAGGCTGTTAGGGAGATTAAATGTCATCACGTCGAGCTTAGTCTGCTTTTACAGACTCATTATGCTTATAATTGTGCTCTTATAAACTAGTCTAACTCAAACTTTCTGGGAAAATGTTTTGAGATAAAAGCTGAAAGAGTTGTCGGAAGCTTAGTGATAGTTATGCTGAAATCACGGGAACGTGGTGTAGTCCGTTTATAGCTTACCTTTAGCCTTTTACTTCTGGTGACTGCATTTAGGCTTCAAAATTAATAAAATTTGTGTTCAACTGTGATAATTATCTTGATGGACAAAATGTGTAAGTATCATAAACTTTTGTTGATCACAGAGCTTGTTTTTTTCCGATAATCCAAAAGCCTATGGGAAAATCCTACTGGGTTTTTCTCAAGGGAACCAGTGTGATGCTAACTGCCAGTTGGCCTACAAAGGTCTGTAAGGAGCGGTTTTACTGCTAAGACAAAAGCTGAGATCCAGCGCCCTGCAATAAAACAATAAAACTCAATCTAGAGAGAAGATCTCACAGAGAAACTGTAGGACACCGCCCTGACCAAGACCTTCTCCCCCTCTCTCCCTCATCCCCTCCCTTTCCCCCCTTCCCCCTGATTCAAGTCACAAAATGCAGATATACTACAGATGATGTATCTTTTGAATCTATTGTTTTATCCCTTTCATGTCTGGTGTTTTTTTAAAGGTCACAATGCGATTGGTAAAATGGTCTCAACTTCACCGTAGTCACTGGTAGGGTGAGAAAGATTGAAACATGAGAATTGTGTTCTCCTTTTTGAGTGGTCTCTTCAAAGATATCTGATCCTCTCCCCCAAACTAGGTGTTTGTGGTGCAAATATTTACAACCCTTTGTTCTGGTCTGGGTATTTAAGGAAGGGTGGCAGGGCTGCCATTTGGGAATATTCTGTAGCCAGAAAACCCCCATGCAGTGTTGTGTCAGTGTCCTAGAGGCACTCACACACACACTGTATGTATTGTGCCAGATATGACTCTTTGAAACTATTTTCATATTACTTGGTAATTGTATTTTATATTTTTATGCTGAAAGTTGTGTACCATGGATTCATGTTTAATTATGATGTTTAAGTTCTGTCTGGCCAAAATAAATGTTAATCTTGATTTATTCTGTATCTTTCTGAAATAATTTTTCTAGTAGTGTCGCATGCATGAGAGTTTGTAGGAGTTTCCGTAAATCTTTCTGTCAAGGCAGATTCATACAGAGGACCCCATGACCGGAGCATGGCGCTAAGCATGAGGGGCAATCTGATTTCTGACTGTCACTGTTATTAACAAGTTGCAACTCTCATGACTATTGCTAAAATTACACTTTCTGTTATGGGTAAGCATGTGCAACTCACTTAAAGGTAAAAAAGATCACTCTGCAATCCTCTGTAATATCAGAACTGTCTAATTTGCGTTCGTGAGGTAATGTAATTATAATCGCGAGCATTATCCTCTGAGCGACTCACGGAGGAACGAGTATTTGAAATTAAGAGGTACTAAGAGAAATCAACAATCTAAATTAAATCACAACTAAACTTATGATCAGCTGTTAAGTTACAAATGTAACAAAGTTACAAAGAATTGGAGTCAGATAAAATTATTCATGGAGTCAGATTTAAAATTCGATAACAATAAATTAAGTGAATTCAACAGAAGTGCTGAAAAGGCTTACACACAGAAGTCCTTCGACCAGGCCGTTAGAGTCTGTTCTTGGGCTAATGGACGGACCTTACAGGTCATACCTGCACCACTCTATTGATTTTTCACATTTTCATTCCCCCCAGCACTCCTGCTACTCGATTCATCCTCCATTTCCGGATCGCTGCCAGAGCTACTGTCATTTCCTGCCATCAGTGCTCCACTCACAGTCCAGTGTTGCCAAAAAACATGTTGGTTCGTTCTTCGTACCTCGCTTAATACATCTGATTGTATTAAGATCTGATGCATTAAGATCTGATGCCAGATCTTCTAATTGTGGTAACTGATCTCTGGCTAATTTGGTTCTTCAAACAAATTTGAGGATTTTATTAAAATATCTGGATAAAATAGTCTGAGATTACTGCATGTTCTGGGCTGTGTCCGAAAGACTGTGCCCAAGACTGGTGTCCCACTGAAGCTAAGCAGGGCTGAGCCTGGTCAGTACTTGGATGGGAGACCTCCTGGAAAAACTAGGTTGCTGCTGGAAGGTGATAGTGAGGCCAGCAGGGGGTGCTCACCCTGTGGTCTGTATTGGTCCTAACACCCCAATAAAGTGATGGGGACACTATATTGTCAAAAAGCACCGTCCTTCAGATGAGATGTTAAACCGAGGTCCTGACTCTCTATGGTCATTAAAAAAATCCCAGTATATCCTTTGATAAAAGAGTAGGGGTGTAACCCCGGCATCCTGGCCAAATTTGCCCATTGGCCCTCTCCACCAATAAGATGGTGTGTAGTTGGCGTTCTGGTGCAATATGGCTGCCGTCGCATCATCCAGGTGGATGCTGCACATTGGTGGTCCATGTAAAGCGCTTTGAGTGCCTAGAAAAGCGCTATATAAATGTAACTAATTAATGAATTAATTAAATAGGGCACTATTTGAGGGGACAAGCATTTGTAGTGGTGTCCGAAACCATAGTGGACGTTATTGAGTGCACTCATTCAATCCCACAATGCACCGCAATAACGAGTACAACTAATGTACACTCAACGTCTAAAGAATACCCATAATGCACTGTGAGAGTTGCGTGTTGAATAAATTCCTGCATCTCGCCAGAAGATGGTGCCAGCAGCTGAATCAATCATCCATCCATTTTCCAAACCGCGCTGGTCCAGCATACTATCATACAGGTATAAATTCCTTTTTAATTGATTATTAAAATGTTTAATTACTGTTTATACATACTAGTTTTCATGGCAGAGTTCAAGATAAATATTGTCATTATTGGAGCTGCCAGTTTGCTACGTTTCAAATAATTATTAAAGGGGTACTTCAGCGCTGGGAAGATGAATGTGTATTTAAATTGGGTAATTTATGTAGTAGAAATGTGAATTTTTTTTTTTTTTTTTTTTTGGTGCTTTCTAGACAGAAAAACCAGAAAATGTATTTTTGGCTCATGTGGATGAAACACAACAACTCCCAGAATGCACTTGCTTCGCTGACCTACGAGGCCACTCCCAAAGCCACTGCTACTGGTTCACTGGATCACTTGCCCACCGCGGCACCACCCCTTCTGTTGTTTTCATAATAATAAAATCATTTTGTTCAGTTCAGTTAGAGAACAGACACTACAATTAAAAACTGAACGTGTCTGTTCAATATAATGTGAGTGAGCCGAGTGAGTGTCACAGCACAAACACAGCAGGAGTCAGATTACATTCATCACGAGAGCAAAGAGCTGAGGTAAGTGCAGTGTGTGGCATACATTCACGGTGCGTGATCAGTCTGACGCGTTTTCAGATCATGCCTATTCATAGGAATTCATTTGAAAAGTTGAAACACTCACTTAGGTCCGCACTGCTCTGTTTACATGAATGCCTGTAGTTGCCCGAGCCGAATGCTGTGTGTGAGATCCCAGCCCCCATGAGCGAGTTGAAAACATGCGGAACTAGCTCCTATTTATAGGCTGTAGTCTTTAGCCTCTGGCCAAAAAATCCTCCGATGACACAAAGTGACGATATTTGCGTCATCATAGGATTTTTCCCAGAAATAAAATACATAAATCTCTCGTCTCAGGGGGATATGAGGGAGGAAGCACGATCATTCGAATATACTACCGGATTTCTACTGATACAAAGCTTAATTCTAATCACTGAAGTAAACCTCTAAACAGCAGAAACTATGCAAAAGTGGCAGCCCTTCCTGTGCACTCTGTCCAAATTCACTCACTTGTTCCCTTTCAATTCAGTTCACTTCGACATTGTAACACTGCAGTAATACTGGCAAATGGCGTTCAAGCATGCAAATATGAGAGGGGCTTCCCTCTCTATATAAGGCGGTGCTTGGACGTCATCCATTCAGAAACTTTTCCTTCAGCCAACCTTCTGAAAGAAGCAAGAAGCCTATCATCAAGACCTCACCGTGATCTAGACTCTGTAAGGTCCATCCATTAGCCCAAGAACGGAATCTAACGGCCTGTTCGAAGGACTTCTGCGTGTAAGCCTTTTCAGCATTTCTGTTAAATTCACTTAATTTATGGCTATCGAATTTTAATTCTGACTCCATGAATAATTTTATCTGACTCCAATTCTTTGTAACTTTGTTACATTTGTTACATTTGTAACTAAACAGCTGATCATAAGTTTAGTTGTGATTTAATTTAGATCGTTGATTTCTCTTAGTACTTCTTAATTTCAAATATTCGTTCCTCCATGGGACCCGGAGTCACTCAGGATAATGCTTGCGATTAATTACATTACCTCACAGACACAAATTAGTCAGTTCTGATATTACAGAGGATTGCAGAGTGAACTATTTTACCTTTAAGTGAGTCACACATGTTTATTCATAACAGAAAGTGTAATTTTAGCAATAGTCACGAGAGCTGCAACTTGTTAATAACAGTGACAGTCAGAAATCAGATTGTCCCTCATGCTTAGCGCCATGCTCCAGTCATGGGGTCCTCCGTATGAATCTGCCCTGACAGAAAGATTTACGGAAACTCCTCACTAGTAGAAAAAATTATTTCAGAAAGATACAGAATAAATCAAGATTAACATTTATTTTGGCCAGACAGAACTTAAATAACATAATTAAACATGAATCCATGGTACACAACTTTCAGCATAAAAATATAAAATACAATTACCAAGTAATATGAATTTTCTAAATTTGAAAATATTTTCCAAAATTGTGGAAAATATTTTCAAAGAGTCATTATCTGGCACAATACATACAGTGTGTGTGTGTGAGTGCCTCTTAGGACACTGATACAACACTGCATGGGGGTTTTCTGTCTACAGAATGTTCCCAAATGCAGCCCTGCTACCCTTCCTTAAATACCCAGACCAGAACAAAGGGTTGTAAATATTTGCAGCACAAACACCTAGTTTGGGGGAGAGGATCAGATATCTTTGAAGAGACCACTCAAAAAGGGAGAACACAATTCTCACATGTTTCAATCTTTCCCATCCTACCAGTGACTACAGTGAAGTTGAGACCATTTTACCAATCGCACTGTGACCTTTAAAAAGACATGAAAGGGATAAAACAATAGAGTCACAAGATACATCATCTGTAGTATATCTGCATTCTGGGACTTGAATCAGGGGGAAGGGGGGAAAGGGAGGGGGGGGGAGGTAGAGAAGGGGAGAAGGTTTTGGTCAGGGCGGTGTCCTACAGTTTCTCCATGAGATCTTCTCTCCAGATTGAGTTTTATTGTTTTAATGCAGGGTGTTGGATCTCAGCTTTTGTCTTAGCAGTAAAACCACTCCTTACAACTCTACAGCGGACAAAGCCTTCTTTTCCCCTGCTGTGTTTCGGTGAGCTTCGGACGAGGATGACCTCTTGTGATTGCCTCTCTTGCACAGAGCCAATCGAACCTTCTGATGGCCAGGAGTCATGTGTCTTCTGCCTGGGTCACGCCCACACAGAGGTACAGCTTGGAGGTTCGGAATGCCCCCACTGTGGAGATATGAGCCTCTGGACTCTCAGGCTCTTTGTGGCCATCATCCTGGGTGATGAACTTGCCCAAGCCATACCGCGTTCTTCCTCTGCAGTCTCTTTCGAGCAGCCGGCTCAGCGCCCACGTGCCTCTCGCCTCTCCGTTGCGGGTTCCTTTTCATGACCGCTGATCTCCGCCCTTCCCACAATGTGCAGGATATGGTATCCTTCAGAGCTATGGAGGGAGCCAAAGATGGGGATGATGCCATTTTGGTGGCATCGCCTGCAAATGATGAGTGGTCCAACAGCTGGATTATAATGCACCTTTTTTTTCCTGGGACTGTGATCTCCCTCTGGTTTTGACCCCTGCCTGGCCCGTCTTCCTTATCAACTTTCCTTAGGGATTGTTGCTTCACTGAACTGACTGCTGGCTTTGCTCCTGACTGCCCCTTGGATTTCGCCTCTGCTCTGCCCTTTGCTCGGCTGCCGGCTATTTTTTGTTTTGTATTGTTTTCCCTTTTGCACTTTGGTCAATAAATTTAGCAAACTGCTTATCTGCTCTTGGGTCCCTTTTTCATCCCAGCATCCCTAAGAGTTCACATCTCAACAAACATGATACAATAATATACAGCCATATAATGATATATATATATATATATATATATATATATATATATATATATATATATATATATATATATATATATATATATATATAAATAAATATAAAATATTTATAAATTTAAATATTCTTTAACTATATGCCATCTCTGATTAAAAGGTCAGTTTTCAATTGTAATGATGCAGTCATTTTTTCCATCATATAAATCTGTTTTAGTCTCTGTTTCCATACAAATTACAGTTGGTAGTTTCACAGACTTCCAATTAGCAGTAATGTTTTTTTGTTTTTTTGGCAATTAGTAGTAATACATGTAGAATATATCTTTGGTCAGCATTGAAAACATCAAGTGGTATAACACCCAGTAAGAAAAATCGTACATTTGAGGGAACTTCTCCTTTTACAATTTTCTCCAACTATTCTTTAATGTTTTTCCAATGCACAAGGATTACTGGACAGTCCCAAAATATATGTGTATGGTCGCCTGTTTTACCACATTGCCTCCAGCATAAAGCTGTAGAGGGGTCTTTTACAAAATTTGAAATAACCAGAGGAGTATGAGTATACGTTATTTGTATTTTAATTTTCCAGTCAAATTCCTTCCACTGTTGACTGTTAATTCCCTTATGGCACCTATCCCAGAGTTTATCCCATAACTCATCCTCTATTAGTGTATTAGCTTCTATTTCCCACTTTTCCTTAATATTGTAAGTGTTTCCAGCCATGTCTGTTAACAACCTTTTATAGAGATGAGAAACATGTAGACAGCAACAGGAAGATGTTTTTCTGTAATTGTGATAAAATATTGTTCTATTTTTTTCCCTTATGGTTTGTAATATAATGCCTAATTTGCAAATATCTATAAAAATCGCTTGAGGGAAGATCAAATTGTTCCTGAAGTTGTGTGAAAGATTTTAAGTGTGTTTCTTCAAAGAGCTAATTAAAAATAAAGAGGCCTTTAACTGTCCATCTCCTAAAACCATGGTCACACATTGAAGGTGGAAAATCTACATTACCCACTATGGGCATAGCTCGAGAAATTGTTCCAACATATTTAAGCATTTTCTTTACTTCTGTCCATACCTTTATGGTATGTTTTATCCATTCATTTTCAATCTTTATTTTATCGACATGTTTTAGATCCATAAAGGGTAGGACAGACAGTCCCTTAACTTCCCCTTGCTCTATTTGAGTCCACTTTGTTTCCTCATCTCCACTAATCCAAGTCACAATTGCTGCTAGTTGAGCTGCCCAAAAATAACATTTTATATTTGGCAAAGCCAAACCTCCTTTATTTTTAGCCAGATGAAGTGTTTTAAATTTAATTCTGGGTCTTTTGTGTTGCCATATAAATTGAGAAATTAATTTGTTTAACATTACAAGTGGAAACTGGAACTCTTATGGGTAACGACTGGAATAAAAATAGGAGACGTGGGAGCAGGTTCATCCTTATGGTCTCAACTCTGCCAAATAGAGATAAAGGAAGAACTTCCCAACGAACTAGATCACTCCTTATTTGATTAAATAGCTTATTATAGTTTGCCTCAAAAAGTCTTGTAGTTTCAGGTGTGAAAATGATCCCCAAGTACCTAAATCCTTGTTTAGACCAGTGAAATGACACCATCTCGTTTAGTTGTTTAGGCCATATTCCTGATATCATCATTGCCTCCGATTTATTTTGATTAATTTTATATCCAGAAATGTCTCCATAATCTCTTAAGCATTGCAGTAGTCAAGGTATTGAAGTAAGGGGATGTTTTATAAAGAGCAAGATATCGTCAGCGAAAAGGGAAATTTTATGAACTCTACCCCCACCATCCTCCACCCCCTCAATCTGGACATCCTGTCGTATTGCTAGAGGTTCAATACTGAGAGCAAAGAGAGAGAATCACACTGTCTTACACCTCTCTCTATATCAAAAAAGTCAGAACAATGTCTGTTAACTCTAATTTTTGATTTGGGATTCTTGTACAACCGCCGAAACCAAAAGGTAAATTTTTCACCAAAGCTAATGTTTGTTCTAGAAATTGCCAGTCTACTCGATCAAATGCTTTCTCAGCATCTAAGCTGAGAAGCATTGATGTTTGAGTACTCTTTGCCATGAGTGACTGCAGGTTTAATGCTCTCCTTATATTATTTGTCCCTTGGCGACCTGAAATGAACCCCATCTGGTCTGGTTTTATTAATTTCCTAATGTATTTTTGTACTCTAGTTGCTAAAATCGATGTTAATATTTTATAGTCCACGTACAAGAGGCTAATAGGACGATAACTTGAACACTGCAATGGATCTTTTCCTTGTGAAGGACTGTGATGATAGCCTCAGACCATGATTTTGGAGGGTTCCCTGAATTTAATACATAATTATATAACTTACATAATATCGGGGTTAGGTCATCAACAAACACTTTATAATATTCTCCTGCAAACCAGTCTTTTCCTGGCGTTTTGTTATTTTATAATTTAATAATTGTGTCTTTCACCTCTTTTTCTTTAATTGGCTCTACTAATGCATAGGCTTCATCTGCCGTCAGCTTGTCTAATTTAAGGTTTTTAAAGAAATCATGTATTTTTCTTCTTTCAATTCCTGATGTTGAACCTTATATAATTGTTCATAATATTTGGCAAAGGTATTTGCTACTGCTTTTGGACTAGTTTCGAGATCATTGGACTGAGGTTGTTTAATTTTAGGAATTGTTCGATTAGCTTGTGCTTTCTTTAATTGAAATGATAGTAACCTGCTAGCCTTGTTTCGATAAACCTAAGGGCACCCTCTGCCTTATAAGTCAGAATCTCATCTAACTTGGCTCTATTCTCTTTGAGTTTATTAAATACTTCTTGTTTTCCACTTTGTTTATGTTCATTTTCTAATCTCTTGACTTCAGTTTCTAATTCTACTTGTTTTTAAGTCTGTCTTTCTTTAACTTTGATCCTATAGATATTATTTTCCCCCCTTATTGTGGCTTTTCCTGCATCCCATAAAATGGTAGGTGAGACCATTCCATCATTCCATTATTGCTGACCTTATTTCTTCTCTTATATTAACATCTGTCAATAATGAAACATTAATTCTCAATACTTCATACATGGCTCCAATCCCAAATCAAGTGTCATTTGTACTGGGCTATGATCTGAAATGGTCATTGGCTCAATAACACAGTTTTTAATTCAGTGTGTGTCCTTTTTGGACACTAAAAAATTATCAAACTGTGAGTAGCTTCCATGCACTTGGTGATATAAAGGTGAAGTCTCTCTCTTTTGGATGAAGGTGACACCAGGCATCTATCAACATTAATTCCTTTATCATATTCATTAGGCTTTTCGACATTCTGCTTTGAGGTTTTGTAGAATATGGTAATTTATCTATTTCCCTCTATATCCTGGAAAACCTTTTCACAATGAAAGTACACAGACCTACTAAATAGTATAGCTACACCTCTCTTCTTTCCCATAGGAGCTACTGTAAACCTGATCCACCCATTCTCTTTTTAATTTTTGGTGTTCTATTTCTGTGAGGTGGGTTTCTTAAAGTAAGGCTATAGAACGCTGCATTTTCTTCAAGTGTCCCAGTAACTTTTTTCTTTTAATTGGGTTGTGTGGCGAGCAGCAAGGTGAGGGACTGTGAGAGCGGGCTGGTGGCGAATGATGATGAGCTTCAGCTGTGCGCCATACCGGTCTCGTCTCACGGAGGAGCATAAAAGGAGGAGCAACGACAGTGCAAGACTAGAGAGGACCAGGCCTGGATTTCATGTTCCGTGAGGGGCTGCCGCCGTTATTGTATTTATTCAAGATTCAAGAGTTTTATTTGTCACATACACAGTTATATACAGAATATACAACCGGCAGTGAAATGTAAACAGACTCCTGAACTCAGTCACTTAACCATCGATACACTGACATTGCACTGCACTTTCTGTTCTGTTCTCGTTGTTAATGTGTAACAACCTGTTATAAACCTGTTTGCACATTATAGTCTTTGTACATTTGTTAACCACATATTTATAAGTCTACAGTTTACTCACTGCACAGTTTACTTCACTTATTTTATTCCACTTCTTTATTTTTATTTTTTTCTACTTGACTTGATTATTTATACTTCTACAGATATATATATATATATATATATATATATATATATATATATATATATATATATATATATATATATATATATATATATATATTTATATATAGTACTTTTTATTCTATTTCTATTATAATTTCTTCCTTGTGTTTTTAACTGTGAATTTGCACTGTCCATGGAGCGGACCTGTTTACATTTCACTGCCATTTGTATATTCTGTATATAACTGTGTATGTGACAAATAAAACTCTTGAATCTTGAATCTTTGTTTATGAAGCCGCTGGTATCATCATGAAGGCCAGATAAAGCCAGCCCTGTGTCTGCCTGTGGTGGAATGTAAACACCAGTGGCGATGACCGCAGAAAACTCCTTCGGCAGATAGAATGGGCGGCAGATGATTGTTAAATGTTCCAGATGAGGCGAGCAGGACCGCGAGAGAATGGTGATGTTCCTGGGGTTGCACCATTTCTTGTTGATCATGAAGCATACTCCACCGCCTTTGGATTTACCGGCCTCGGCTGTTCTGTCCATCCGAAAAACAGAGAAGTTCTCCAACGGCGTCACAGCTGTGTCCGGGACCGCGGGCGTGAGCCATGTTTCGGACAAACAATAGATATTACAGTCTCTCATGTCCCGTTGAAAACTTATCCTGGGTCTGAGATCGTCCATCTTATTTTCCAAGGATTGGACATTTGCGAGCATTCTGCTCGGGAGAGGTGGGCTGAATGCCCTTTTTCTCAGTCTGTTGCGTATCCCAGCGCGTTTCCCACGGTGTTTCTTGATTCTTCACCGTCGACTCGACTGGCCATTGTTCAACTCGGCGTTCCGACGAATCTCAGATGGCCACAGAGGATCGGTGAAAGTGTCCTGAAACAGTCCAGTGTAGAGGTAACCAATGTCCAAAAGAGTTTTGCTGTCATAGCAGATCAATGCAGATGATAAATTTGTAAAAATTGAGAGCAAAAGAAAGTAAAATAGTAAATAAAAGCACAGTCTTCGCGGAGCGACCTGAATGGCGACCGAACATGGCAGCGCCATCATGGAAATTATGTTGTTTATTTTTGATTAAAGTTTTTAAATGTAAAAAAAAAACAAAAACAAAAAAAACAAAAACACAACATAAAATCCAGGCCTGGTCCTCTCTCGTCTTGCACTGTCGTCGCTCCTCCTTTTATGCTCCCGTCACTCCTCCGTGATGAGACTGGTGTGGCGCACAGCTGACGCTCATCATCATTCGCCACCGGCCTGCTCTCACGGTCCCTCGCCTCGCTGCTCGCCACAATGATCATCAAAGATCGACTTAATAAAGCGTGTTTTGATACAAGCAGAAATTGGGTTGATCTGCTGCCTGCCGTATTGACAGAAATTAGAATGTCACCATCAGCAACAACAAAGATGTCCCCATTTGAAATACTTATGGGTAGACCTTTCCCGACCCGATGGGTCAAAGGTCGCGCTGGCAATTTTTCCACAGGTGACACGGAGGTGATCATCACGGATTATGTGGATTCCCTAGTTAAAACTTTGAATAGCATCAATGGTGATGTGTCTCTCTCTCTCCCTCTTCCTGCAGAAAAACCCACTCATCCTTTCATGCCAGGACAACAGGTGCTGATAAAGTGTCTGAAACCCACAAAACTGGGAGAACTGAAATATCTGGGGCCCGCCACGGTGATTACTGTGATGAGAACGGGGGTGCTGACTGACTTCCAGCCACAGTGGATCCATGCTAGTCGACTGAAAACAGCATCATCCCAAGGGAAGGTTCTGGTCGATGCGGAGGGGGAAGCCAAGGAAAGATCTGAAGGAAGGTGAACCAAGACGGTCGAAGAGGAGAAGAAAAAGAGTGCTAGAGATCTAGAACCAGCAATAATTATCATTGAAGCTCTCAAGCCATGATTGCTAAATTGATATTTTACCTGGTTGCGCTGACCAATGTATTTATTCATATACAAGCTGCTGTTAGCACTGGTAATGAAACTTGAGTACAGAATGAAGAAGAACCACATGCTTTCACAGCTAATATGTGGTGGCGATTAGTCAACTACACTGCCAAATATGAAGGAAATGTTTGCTGAAGAATATTATGAATATGAAGGTAAAGAAAGTAATTGTATCTGTGTACAAGAAAAGTAATGCAGAGATTTGGGTGTGGAAATTTTATTGCCAAAAGGGGCAAGTGATAGATTTTATGTTGGTCTCAGCATTGAAGGAAATGGGACATAGGGTTTTTGTCCTGTGTGGAAGCTGTATTCTCTATGTTCCTATGTTTAACATATGGGACCAGTCCCTATAAGGAATAGGTTTCTGCTAAGGGTCTCTGTTTATATTGAAGGGTCTTCAGGAGCTCAAGGAGAGCCTGGATGTTGAATCAGGAGAGTACCATATTTAGACTTGTTTTTCTATATGCATCACATTCCTATAACCTGAGCTATATGATGTATTCTCTCTCTCATTGGTTAAACCTTTTCTACACCCCTTATATTCTTTGTATATAACTATTAATCCTACTTCAAATAAAGTGAGATGTTACACTCTCCCTCAGCGTATTTGAGTATTTGTTCATTCAATTGCCAATGCAGAAACCTGGGATGAGGCACGAAGGGGCAAAAACCCAACAATACTTCTAATTCGCGACCAGTGTTTTGTTTTGCTCTATCCTCTGCGCTTTTGCATTCATCACCGGAACTTACGTCATACGCTGGAACGCCAGTCTCTCACGAACGCCTGTGACAGTTAGTGGAAGTTAGAGATTACAGTTTGTAAAGTTTTAAATATGGATATTTTTCTTACACAAACACAACGCTTCGCTTCAGAAGGCCTTTATTAACCCCCACGGAGCCGCGTGGACTACATTTATGATGAATAGATTCCTCACACCGGGGACAGAGTTGACACTGGTGAAACAGAACATGAAATGGCGGTGGCGCCAGCACCATCACATATATAAATCAGATGAAGATTTCAAGAAAATTATGTGTAATGAGGCAACGACTGAACCGGTGCTTAAATGAGTAGCGTATGATATATAGCAAACACGTATCATAATCACGTGATGAACTATATAATTATAATGTGAATGTGACAAGCTGATAGGAACAGCATTGAGTTGGTGCGTCAACACAGGGCTATATATGACCTGGTTGAAACCACTGAGGCATGTAGCTCAGATCATAACTGAGACTGGGTAGGCGGGAGCTCTGTTCGCACAGACAGTACATGTGAGGCATACAACGACACATCTAAGCTATAAAACCTTATGAAAGTGTTGGGTGATGACCAGCGTGCCGCCATGCAAATGTCCTGAATAGATATGCCATTTCCCCATGCCCACGAAAGAGCCATTCCTCTGGTGGAGTGGGCTTGAACCCCTATAGGACATTCCACACCCTTAGAGCCATAAGCCAAAGCAATTGCATCGATAATGCAGTGTGACAGTCTTTGCTTGGACACAGACATGCCTTTTGTGCGCCTTCCAAAACATACAAATAGCTGCTCTGAGAGAACTGTCTAGAGCGCTCAATATAAATCCGCAACACACGTACAGGGCACAGCAAGAGCCTATTAAGCGGCTCCGCCCTGGCCAGTGTTTCAGGACTGAATACAGATAGTGTTATGACCTGTGCTCTTTAGAAAAAAAGCACTTTAGGTATATAACGTTTCCTAGGCTTCAAGGTGACTCTGCAATCACCTGGCCCAAATTCAATACATGAGTTGCCAATTGACAGTGCTTGTAGGTCCCCAACTCGCTTAACTGTGGCTAGAGCAAGTAGGAGAGCTATCTTGAGAGAGAGTGAGTGCAAGCTTGTTGATTGCAAGCACAAGTGTTAGAGACGAGGCTCCGTCAGAAAAAAGTTAGAAAACAGTGACAACTGCAGACATATAAAGTTTTCAGGGTGGAAAATAGCCAGTGAACAAGATGACTACCACATCGAAAACGAGAGGACAAGGAAAACTAGGACATTTGAAAGAAACTGATAATAAACCACCGAGCATGAACAGCGCTAGTATAGATGTTACTAGCCGCGTGAGGATGAAATGTCTTTGATACAAGAAATGAGAAAACTTTGCGAAGAAAATAGTCAGGGACATAATCGAACAACAAAGACCCTTGAAAGCTTGGAAAAGACTGTAACAGATATTAAGGAGCAGTTCAGTGACCACCAGCAGAGGATCGGTGAGCTGGAGGGGAGAGTGAGCGATGTGGAAGAGGTGGGGGCAAGGCAGCACCTTGTGATACGGTACCTGTTTCAATGTGAAAAACAACTCACAGCTATTTGTGATGATTTACAAAACAGGCTAAGGAGAAACAACCTTCGAATATTTCAAATACCAGAGGAGAGTGAACATGGGGACGCGGTTGCATTTGTGAAAGCCATGCTTCCCAAAGTACTGACGTTACCACCTAATTTGGACATTAAAATTGAAAGAGCACACCGATCACTTCAGTCCAAACCAACAGATCCAGCGGCTCCCCCTAGATCAATCATTGTGAGATTCCTCAACGCAGCAGTGAAAGATATTGTTTTGCAGCAAGCATGGAGCCAAGGAAAGGTGATGTTTCAAGACAAGAGGATTTTCTTCAATCAAGATTATTCTCCTGAGCTACAAAAGAAGCGAGCTAAGGTCCACGCGGTCGTCAAGCAGCTAAAGCAGAGGGGCATTCAGGCAAAGTGCCTGTATTAAGACAGACTCGGGAGAAAAAACCTTTCCCTTGCTGACAAACGCAGTGGGTACTTTGAGAGAGATGGATGTAGAAGTGCAGTGCGGGGAGAAAGAGCGCATTGAGGAGAAACTAACTGGAGGATAGAACATCAGCGCGAAGTAGAGCGCAGTCTCGGGAGTGCCCCCCGGCCTGCGAAGGGCGTTGGGGGTATGTGGCGAGCAGCGAGGTGAGGGACCGTGAGAGTGGGCCGGTGGCGAATGATGATGAGCGTCAGCTGTGTGCCACACCAGTCTCGTCTCATGGAGGAGTGACGGGAGCATAAAAGAAGGAGCGATGACAGTGCAAGACGAGAGACGACCAGGCCTGGATTTTATGTTGTGTTTTTGTTTTGTATGTAGGCGGCAGTTGTCCGTGAGGGGCTGCCGCCGTTATTGTATTTATGTTGTTTATTTTTGATTAAAGTTTTTAAATGTTCGCCGGTTCCCGCCTCCTTCTTCCCTGAACATACAAACTACGTTACAATCATATTTAGTGTCTATAATGTCTTTAGCAAGAGCTTTAACTACCATCTGTGCATTTTCTCTACTACACGGAAAAGCTTCAGGCCATTTAGAAAATCGGTCAACAATCACAAGCAAATATTTATTATTTCCGCAAGGAGGCAGGTGCGTAAAATCAATTTGCAAGTGTTGGAATGGCAGCTCAGGATGTGGTAAAGATTTCTCCTTTGCTTTAATGCAAGCCTTACAATTTTAGAAAATTGCCAAATAAAATAAAAGTCTGCAGCTTTATATTAATTTTTATACTTTTGGTATTTTTTATTTTTATTTTATTTTGACCAAAATAATAATAACTTTTTTTTAAATTCAATATTATTCATTCAATCGCCAACAAGGACTGAGGATACCACAATGAAATAGGCTTAAGAGAGAGAGAAAAAATCTTCAATATCCACTTTTAACAAATATGAAAAAAGTGCAGCATGAAAATACAAGGATCAATTTCTTAACAGACAGTAAGATGCACTTAAGCATTTTATTTCTTACCTGTCTGGAGAAATCCCGGACGAGCCCCCAAATTGTTAGGTTTTTGCCCCTTCGTGCCTCATCCCAGGTTTCTGCACTGGCAAATGAATGAACAAATACTCAGCGCTGAGGGAGAGTGTAACATCTCACTTTATTTGATGTAGGATTAGTAGTTATATACAAAGAATATAAGGGGTGTAGAAAAGGTTTAACCAATGAGAGAGAGAATACATCATATAGCTCAGGTTATAGGAATGTGATGCATATAGAAAAACGTCTAAATATGGTACTCTCCTGGTTCAACATCCAGGCTCTCCCTGAGCTCCTGAAGAAACAGAGACCCTTAGCAGAAAACTATTCCTTACAGGGACTGGTCCCATATGTTAAACATAGGAACATAGAGAATACAGCTTCCACACAGGACAAAAACCCTCTGTCCCATTTCCTTCAATGCTGAGACCAACATAAAATCTATCAAGTATATAAAGGCCAATTCACACCACACAGACAAACAGCAACAAACAAGTTGGCCATTGGACTTAGAATTTTATGAAAAAAACATTTCATGTTCACACTGCCCCAACAGACACCATTTGAGCATCCACAGAAATGGTTGAGCACCCACGGAAAAACATGAGATATTCTCCATTCATTTTAACCAATAAAAATAAAAGATTGAAGCTTTCAGACACATTTTATAGTTCATCTGAGGCTGTTTCTATGCCGATATGTCGAGAGCGCATTATTATAATGCACAGGCAGGCAGATTTATTTCACTGTAGCACAAAACTTACTGGATGCGCACATTCACATGGCTCTGCTCTCGCTCAGATCTTACGTGTGTGTGCTCAAACTTTGTCCAGTGTTCTCTTGTGAATATCTCCTTGCTCTTTCTCTAGAATTGTCTTCTGATTTTTCCAGAAACCTGCCATTTCCACTACAAGGATAAGCATACCCAGCACCTACATGTAGTCTTTGCCTCATCGTCATGGCAACTATTCATGTCCAGGTCAGATTAAATCAGAGTTTGTTTGAAAATCATACCACAATGCTCAGACATTCACGACCCAACAAATGCCGATTGAGGTATCACACTAATCCAAAAAACTCCAACAGACGTGTTTGTTGGCGTTTATCTGTGCGGTGTGAATTGGCCTTAAAACAACGGTTTAAAGAAAAATGTTGGAGGATTTCGAGATAATCAAATAATTAAAACAAAATATAGAGTATAGTTCAAACAAGTCAATTCTCTACATGGATGATGTCCTTCGATGTCAACAAACTTGGTTCTAGCATATCCTACGTCATAGGCTGGAAAGCCAGTCTGTGCAAGTAGGCTTACTAGGGGAAACGCTGTGCAGACCAGTACATCTTTCCCCCGTAACCGCCCTTTGAGGTGGCTCAGAGCATGATGTACTGCTAGCAAATCGAGGCAATTGATGTGCCAATGCAGGTACGTGGCTACCCAGCCCATGGCAGAGGCATCCATGATAACCACAGTGTGCCTGGACACCTGTTCCAGGGGCACTCCAGCCCCGAAGGAATGAGGGGTCTGACCATGGACTGAAGGACTGGCGACAGGCCGGTGTGATGCTCACTCGGTGAGTGCCGCGCTGCCACGCCCATCTCGGGACTCAGCCGTGTAGCCAATGCTGAAGCGGTCTCATATGAAGCAGGCTGAGCAGTGTTACTGCCGCCATGGCTGCCATATGCCCCCCTCTGAAACAGTGGAACCACCATCCTGCCTTGAAACGTGTTCAGGTAGTTCAGCATCGACTGGACACACTCCTCTGTGAGGCGCGCTGTCCGCTCGACCCAAATCCAACTCCATACCGAGAAAAGAGATCCTCAGCACGGGGGCAAGTTTGGTCTTTTCCCAGTTGACCCGAAGACCCAACTGGCTGAGGTGTCTGAGCACCAGGTCCCTGTGTTCGCACAACTGATCCCTGGACTGTGCTACCTTGGGCGCGCCGGGCGAATTGAATCACATAGCCGAGCCTGATGGTCCGAATGAGCCAGTGAGACGGACCGGGGAGAGCTAGCCAGGCTCCCAGAGACCGTACAAGCGGGACCATAGGGACCACCGGCGTACCCACCGTGGGGCAGTGAGGTGGAATGCAGGTACCGGGCTGGGGCGGCTGTCTCGTGGAGGCGGCCCGCAGCGAGGTGTAAGTGTGCCGTGCAACACTTACCTGATTCCACAGGTAGGCAGCAGGAACATGAGGAGGTCGTCCACTTGAGACTACAAATTTGAGACAACAAAATGGAACACAAAATTCTCCTCCCGGCCCTCCTCCAGGGGATGGAGCAGTGTGGTCACCGTCTCCAGAAGAGACGCGGCGGTGCAGGAGCGGAGGCAGACGCAGGCGGCCGCCCTCGGCGACAAGCAGGCTGAGGCGCTGCAGGTGGCTGAGAACTGCTGGGCGAAGTTCTGGACCGTGTCGCCAAAGAGGCCTGTCTGGGAGATGCGGGAGTTAAGGAACCTGATCTTCTCGGTCTCCCTCATGTCCGCCAGACACACCCAGAGTTGGCGTTCCTGGACCACCTTAGTGGACATTGCACAACCCATGGCCCGTGCTGTAACCTTCATCACATGAAGTGCGAGGTCCGTTGCGGTTCTCCAGTTCCTGAAGAACTGTGGGATCGTGACCACCCTCGTGCAAAGTCTTCAGTGCCTGGGCCTGATGGACCTGCAACAACGCCATAGCGAGTAAGGCAGAACCTGCCTCTCCACAAGCCTGGTAGGCCTTTCCAATCAGTTCGGACGAGTACCTACAGGCCCTGGAGGGGAGACACGGGTTCCCCCTGGATGTGGAGTTAGGGCACAGTTGCATAGCAACGACCCGTTCCACGGGAGGAACCTGCGTGTATCCCTTTGCAGGTCCGCCATCGAGGGTGGTGAGGGAAGAGGATCCACTGGGCTGGTGTCGGGCAGTAAAAGGCGACCCACGACCTAGTGAGCTCCTTGTGCACCTCCGGGAAAAAAGGAACCAGGGTGAGGCACTGAGAATCAGCACGGGCCACCCTGAGAAACCAATCATCCAGCCTTGAGGGTTCAGGACACGGTGGAGGGTTCCACACGAGCCCGACTCTCTCGGCCCGGGAAAGCATGGCCATCACCTCCGGATCAGTATCGGGCACAGTGAGTCTTCCCGGAGGAGCCCCCTGCGCCGATACGTCATCTCCAGAGGGTTCTGACCCTCTCTCCGATGCAGCGATGGACATCTGGTCCTCGAGAGGAGCCCCGAAGGATACGGATGGTGCACATCTCGTGGATGGCCCACCGCGTTCCAACGGCAACTCTACTGGCTGCGGAGTGCGAGAGGGATGAGGGTTTCCCGGGGGTTGGTTCCCTGGGGGAAACGTGCTCACCGTAACCCTCAAATCGCCCAAGCTACTGCCTGAAGTAACTCTCTGTGGAGGGTTAGATTGAGGCAGAGGCACGGGTCTCCACCCCTTACGAGATGGAGCCTCATCCGCAACTCCGAGATGGTCATGTTCCCGCAGTGAGAACATGAGTCATCCCTCGGTGACAGGTAACCACCACATCCAGAAACACACAGATAGAATGTCATCTTGAAAAAGACGCAAGCTCTATCTGTGTAGGCTCTTTCAGAAGGACACTCTCCTTGGTGCTGAAGCAGGGGAAGGGGTCGCAGCGACACAGTTAGGGGATAGTGCAGCCTGATGTGCACGCTCTCTCACATGAAGGCGCTCTCTCACACAAGCTGTAGGAACCAGCTGTGGAACTTATTTTCAAGCACAAACGTAACAAAACATTTTAAGTAAAAAAATTTGTGAAAATGAAAGTATTAAATACAATTATATTTGTTAAATAGTTTTACTCATATCATATTTATGTTGTTTTATTTTTGTAATGTGTTTTTAAGTCACGTTATAACAGGCTATTGTTTTGAATGGCTTGTGATTTACAATGGTTACTATTAACTGTTTTCATTGTTTGTGTGTATTTTGTTGTTGTTGTTGTTTGCGGGTGCTGTGAATTGTATTAAATCCAGACCAAAAATCGTAATAATCAAACTAAATCATAATAATTATTAATGTTAATAATAATATAGGGAACCCACAACACCAAAAAACATCTGGTCTCCTTAGCCTAAGAAGTCTGTCCAAAATTAGTTTTGTGAGGTGCCTTCATGCACAAACGCTGCCTTACAAGCCATTGTCTGATAAGGCAGCAAGGCAACGAGTCAGCTGCCTAGGTTTTCGGACGCAGCCATCGTCACAGTTAAAATCCTCCACATTCAATTTAATTTCCTACCGTATCAGAGTTAAATGTAGTAGCACGTCGAGTTGCCATTTGTGGGTCTTTAATACAGAGATCATGTGTTTGCAGTTTAAATATAATGATGCATTTAAAATGGCCAAACGTATCATTACAAAAGTTTGCAATGCTGCTGCAGGTGAAATATAATGTGGATAACATTGAATACATATCTTTTAGTCAGGTAAATACTGATAATTGATCACTCAAGCTCTTCCGTCATGTTTGTAGTTTTAACACTTTTTATCCACGTTTGTAATTCTAATCGAATCCTCGTCCAACTCGCAATGGGTTGTGGGCAATATCAGCCGTTAGAGGCCCTGTCCCAAATGGCACCTAAACCCTCACGGTCTTCCTCTGAGTCCGCACTTTCACGACGTAACGGCGCTTTGACTGCCGGCAGAAGTGCGCATCGAGGGCGCATATTGACCTCAAAGGCCCGCTCGCGAGCACCCTTCTGAGACCTAAAATGACAAATGGGACACTGTGCGGTCTCGTGGACTTAACGGACACGCGCACGCAGCGGCCACTGTAAGTCCACAAGACCGAAAGTGCACATTAAGTGTGCCATTTGGACAGGGCGAGAGTGTGCGTCGATCAGCACTTCGAATTCTGGGCCAAAACCGGGAACGCAGCACGGGAGTCAGGACTAACCAACCAACTAGACTACTTTGATTGGTCCATCGTGACCAGCGCTGAGAAAAGTAACTGGAACCACATCGCTAAGCTTCTTATACTAAAGCCCACTCATTTTCCACCGCCCGTTGTTTAATGCGCCTTGATTCTAAGTTTTACTCTATTTATTTGAAAGGGAACAAAGCATATATTTTTTAGCACTTTATTACTGGTACATGGTAGTACACACTATGACCACAATAAAACATCACATCCCTATAAAATACGTTACAAGGGTTGTCCAATCAAATATCTCCTTATTGCGTCACGCGTGTATTTCCTCCCTCATTGGCTAAGGAATTGTGTGGGCAGTATACGGCACAGTTTGAATTCGTTCGTGACAGAAGACTTCCGAACTACGACAGTAAGTGCTAGTAAATATTATGCTGTCTTTGTGTATTTTGATTGCCTGTATTTTGTTGACTCTGTCTAAAATAGAGAGAATTTTCTCTCTGTTTTAGACAGAGTCAACAAAATCTGATGTACACATCTGATGTCGCGCAGTCGCAGTTCATTTATTCTTTTTAACAGTTGTAGTTTTGTAGTGTTGCTTGTGAACTGAATAATACGTTTTCCGAAGGTTAATTGTGAGATTAACGTTAGCGCTTTGCATTTACGTATTGGTTTGTACGGTTACCCTAATATCATGGATTAAACATTTTATGTGCGTTTGAGAATACTGTGATCTGTATCATTTGACACGCGACCAACAGTTGCATTTGATGTGTTGCAGTCTAGTGCTGTTGATCTAATATTGTGTGGCCATGCGGCATGATAAATCGACACACAAGCGAAAGCCATCGACCCCCAGACGCAGATCTCCACCTGCACCACCGTTAACAGCTAGAACCCGCCGCATCAGCGGACCCTCCGGTGAGCTCTCATATTGTCTTCCCTTTCTTAGCAATGTAAATAATGCACGCACACTAAACAAGTTTTCATGCAGTTTATGGACTGATGGGTTGGCTTAATGGTTAAATGCAACTGTTCATTAAAGGGCTCTGATCATGTTATTATTCATGTTTTACACCAGCCATGTAAACATTCAAGAGAGTATCAATTTTATAGTTAGTCTAAAATAGAACTCTTATAAGAATCTTGAATCGCAAGCAAATTTGGTCACTGGTATAACTGGTACACACCAGTTATACCAGTGACCAAATTTGCTTGCGTGTGTGTGTGTTTTTTTTTTTTTTTTTTCTCTCTCCTCCTTCTTCTCTCCTCAGGGTGTATTACAGAAAGCAGGCTATGCTACATGCCTATGGAGTTAGATTTGTTTTAAATGTAACTTTTCAAGAAACTAATACAAATATAAATGAAATACTCCTAGAAAATAAAATTTTGCACAATACACTGCATTATTTACTAACTTTTTTGTTCTCTTCCTTTCACTGATCTGGATTTAAAAATGCGCTGAGTTTTTATTTACTCTTCTGAAGTTTTCAATTTTGCTCCCTAAGGCTGCATCCAAAGTTGCATACTTTCTTGAGTAGGTACTTATTTTTAGTAATTACTTAACGACCGCTAAAAGGTATGTTTTATATCGGATGAATGTGTGAAGTATGAATCTCTCAATCAGCTCCTAGTTCAGTAGTCAAGGCACTGATCAGGGAGTCAGCCATTTTAAGGGCTGTTGCAGTTGCAGAAGCCTTCCAGTGCACTGAAATGTTCGCTCCCTAAAAAGTCCCACAATGCACCGCAAAACCCAAGTTGCAGCGATGCTCACCATGTTCCCGGAAGTCCTGAAGCGTGAAACTTAAATCACGTGAGCCAACTCACTACACATAACAACCGATAGACACGCAATATATGTTTTTAAAAATAGAAAGCATAATTTTTTTATATTTCAGGATAAACATGCATCGTAGACAGGTATTGAACACAGTCTAGCTAACATCTATAAATAATATTGCAGATAGATGTAACAAGCAGAGTATTTAACATAATGTACTTTAAAGCGTTAATTCACTCAAAAATGAAAATTCTGTCACGAATTACTCACCTTGATATTGTTCCAAACCCTTAAGACCTTAGTTCATCTTCAGAACACAAATTAAGATATTTTTGATGAAATCCGAGAGTTCTCTGACCTCTCCATAGACGCCAATTTAATCACCACTTTCAAGGCCCAGAAAGATAGTAAAAACATTGTTAAAATAGTCCATGTGGCTACCGTGGTTCAACCTTAATTTTATGAAGCGATGAGAATACTTTGTGTGCAAAAAAAACAAACAAAAATAACGACTTTATTCAACAATTTCTTCTCATCATAGTCGTGAGTTTGCCCATCACATTATAGGCATCAGACCGCGTCTCCTTGCAGCAGTGTGTGTATGTGACGGAGTGATTCCTGCCTCTGTTTTGACTCCTTTACACATTTTATAAGCTTTTCACAAGTTCTCAGCTGGTCAAAATACCATCATATGCAGGCTATGCACACACAACAAGAACATTTATCTCAGCACACAGCATTGTTTTGGATGTTCGTTAAGTTCTGTCATAAAAGCCAACCAATCGGGTTGTGATTCCTTTAGGTTCAGTGATAAAAATGCCAAACTGAACACTAATCGGACCAGGACTAAATGTTTTTTTGTTTTGGTCCGGACTAGGGCTGGGCGATATGGCCAAAAAAATCATATATCTGTATTTTTTTGGTTGAATGGCGATACACGGTATATATCCCAGTATTTTCTACGTTTTTTTCTATTTGGATAAAAACATTTTAATAATTAACCCTAATCAAACATACCTGAAGCTGATCAAGGTCTTCAGGATTATGATGTTACAGACAGGTGAGTGTTTTTTTTTTTTTTCAGGATTGGAGCTAAACTTTGTAAGAAAGTGGCCCTCCAGGATCAACGTTCCCCACCCCTACGATAAACAAATACAGTAAATGTAATGTAGGCTGTGCAATATATTATGTGCAAAAAGGGGGTTAAAATCACTATAAGTAAAATAAGTAATGCTTGTGGACTTCAGCATATTCTGAATAGCTAGTAACATACAGCTGCTCTTATACACAAATAAGAGTTTATGACTAAGACTTATGACTTAAAACTAAATCCTGAGCACAGACACATTTTTTTGCTGTATACCACAATCAAAAACAACTTCTATGAATCTGCAGAGAATACGGACGCAAATCCTTGACCGTAAAATTTGCGATAGAGTTTATGGTCCTCTGGTTGGCAACTACCGGTACAACCAAGTGTTTGAAACGTGTAATATGGTTTCTCATGTTTGTCATGTTTTGAAAATTGTTTTGTTTAGTTTGACACAACTTGCATATAGTGTGGCTCTTGTCCAGGTTTTTTTTCCCTTCAACTTCATACACTAGCTTATAATGCAGGGTGCCAGTCGGATTTCTTGCTCAGCCATCATGCATCTGTCATTTGCACACCACAGACGGTCCGGTCGCTGCACTTCCCACGCTTCAGCATTGTGCCTTTTGTGTTCCATCAACATTTAGAAAATCGATTTTATTACATTTGTGAATCGATTCAGAATCGTCCGCATCGCGATGCATCTAAGAATCAAATTTTTCCCCCACCCCTACATTTTATGTAGCGTATTTGTTATATTATAGAGCCTATAAATGTTAATCTGCAGTTTAATATGTCACAAAGAGACATGCAGGATTCATATTTAAACAGTCTTTTGTGGTTTAATATTCAGACACTAACAGAATAAACTTGCCTCACAATCCTCAGCTGGATCCATTGCTCTTAGAAATAAACAGCTTTTCTTCTAAGGTATATTATTCTAGGATTATTCCTCACCATGTCCCAAAACGATGTAAAGTACATGCACTAAACTTTTTGATGCAGGTGGGGATGCTCTCAGGAATCGCATCAGCATGCGTGGCCGCATTAGTGGATAATGAGGCTGCTCACGAACAGCTGACATCTCTCTCTTTTCAAACAAATTACATAAACAGAGAATATTTGTTTTTGATTTACTATATTTAAAACCTGACATTTCAATGTTTCTTTAGACATGGATCTCATGTTTGTGTGACAAGTATTCACTAAGTTACCAGTTAATTTTCTGAAGAGTATCAGAATGGCCGCAGTCTTGACACAGAGGCTGCAGATCGCACGCCATGTTTGTTTTTTTTATTTTGCAAAAAGCTCAACATTTTGTTTGATGTATGATGAATAACGAATAACACTTGCCTGAATGACCAAAATCGACATTTTGAGGCTCTTTCGCACCGATAAGAATAAAAGCAAGTTGGACGTGCCGGCGCGATCGTCGACCTCTTGGGGTTAAGGCTGAGGATTAATCAATTAATTGATTAATTCAAATGATTATCTATCATGGGAATTTGTGTAGATTGACATCTCTAGTTCGGGCTAGGGAGGGGGAGGGAAGGAAAGACAAAAAGGGGTTAAAGAGAGGGTTGTGGGTGTGTTTCACTCCTTCCCTTGCAGCATGTCGTCTGGCACCTGCATAAAATGGGTTCTCTCCATCTTCTACAAAAGATAAGAAAGACAAAAAGTTTAAGTCACTTCGTGGTGGACTGGCTTCCCTGTAAGTATGGTATTCGCATTGTAAAACTAATCCTAAATGTCTACAATTTAAGTAATTTCAACTGTAAAACTCATAAAAGATGTGAATAGTAGGGGAGCACGGGGCACAACCTAACAGTTGTAGTTGTAACGCGCATGGGTTAGTTGTAACACGCATGGTTTAAAACTTTCCTCACATGCCAAGATGATGAAACTTTGTGTATTTGCTAGTTGCCATATCAACGTTATTTAGAGAAAAAATTGCACCAAAATTAGGAAATCTTTGGAAGATATTACTGATAACATTTATTTAACCATAGCAAAAGTAAATTTCTTGAATTTATTTTTCATCTGTTTTTTTTGTTTATTTAAAATATAATATATTATATATATCTGTTTTTTAACAGTTGAGATCAGCAGAAGACACGAGCTGCGGTTTAAATCCCAGTTGTGCAGATGGGGTGTGTAGTAACTGCGTTACAATGAGCCCCTATTAGAACTATGCTATTCTATACTTTTATGAAAAATATTTTCGGGTGAGCCCGCGCACTACACTCATAACATATAGAGCGTGTGTTTCTCACACTCGCAGCACATATCCTGTGCTGTGAAGTCTGCGAATGTCATTGTAATTCGCTTCAACCTTTCCGAAATGTATAAAAGATTATCTTACGGAAGGTTCAAATTGTGTGTGTCTGTGAGGAATTGGAAGCCATCAGAATAAGGGGTTTCTACATGCAGCGCCATCGCGCATCTGCGGTTAAAGACTAAGCTCAGAATTGTTAGTGAGAGAATCTTTTCTCCCACCCCTATTGTATAGTATGACCAACAAAATATTAGATAAAACAAACTATTCCGTTGCATAGCGTGCCAAGTTGATGCGTCCTCAGAGCTGACTGCTTTACCCTTGCGTGTCACATAACCAGAGTGTAATCGCAGCCTTTGCTGTTAAAAAAAATAGTGCTTTATCATATTGCAATATTATCGCAAATGCGACTAATCGTTCAGCCCTATTTAGGGGTCTGTAAATCAGAGCACACAGCGCAAGACCTTTAAATCAATCTTCAATAACTGAATTGAGTTTATGCCCCAGTAAAAAGGGTCTAGAATCACCCCTGTGTTTCATTATAATGAAATTATATTTTTCATATTGTGAAATAAGATTTTGTTTTTGGTCATATCACCCATCCCTCTACCTGCTTCAGCTGGATCAGCTAAATAACTACTTTTCTTTGTTTTTGCTGTCTGTACTAGAAGCATCCCCACGGAAGAAACACAGATTTCGCCCTGGCACGCGAGCTCTCATGGAGATACGCAAATATCAGAAGTCTACTGATCTGTTGCTGCGCAAGGCTCCATTTTCACGACTGGTACTACTGGTTCTGAGCAACATTCAATTCAGACCCCATGATAAGCCTTTCACACCTAATTCTAAACATGAAAAAGCTATTTTCATAGATGTAACAGTTGTGTAAATGTTTATTTTATTCTTCCTTACAGGTGCGAGAGGTGTGTCAGACATTTAGTCGAGATCACATGATGTGGCAGGGATATGCTCTAATGGCTTTACAGGAGGTAGGTGTCGATTTAAAAAGTATTTATTTTGCATTTACATTGTATTATAAATAGGGGTGTAACGGATTGCAGTTGACCCACGGTTCGGCACACACGTGACCCAGGATTTATTGCACATTTTTTTTAACTTGCGGATTAATCTTAATTGTTTAGTGATCGCAGAGTAATAGACAGTTTTTCTGCATATATAGCTTTTTAAGCAATTTGCTCCTTTTAAACTCGATGCCGGGTTTCAGTGAAACTTCACACAGCAGTCATGTGTTCACGTGAATAGGGCATGTTAATCAGTCAACAATGGCTAGCAGAGGAGCAGAAGAATTTGAAAAGCCTCCCGCATCATTCAAATCGCATGTATGAGAGCATTTTGGCTTCCACATAAAATATAATGATGATGGAAGAAGGGTACTGGACAAAACTGTCACAGTTTGTAGGCACTGTGGGACGAGAAAGCCATATCAAAGTGGCAATACATTAAGCATGGCTACGCATCTGAAGTGACACCTGCTGACGCCTGTTTGCGTATGCAGTGCGTATGGATTACAGCTTTCACACTGCACATGGTTTCGGTCCGTCAGTGCGTTCCAGGAGCGGTGCATATATAGCAGGTCAGCAGCGATCGTTTCTGCACCGAGTCTATTTTTGCTGTGCTGCACGTGTTGAATTAAAGTGACAGCGCATTGTCCGCATTAAAACAAACATGTATCGATGCAAAAATCTAGTAATTCCACCACAGATGCATATAATGTAAAGTCTACTGTTTGAAAGTCAACACATGGCTTTTTGCCTCAGGTAAAGCAAGGAAAACGGCATTTAGGTAAACGGAAGAATTAATAAAGAGCACTTGTTCTTTATGACCTGAAGGATTTCTTGTAAAAGATTTAAAAAAAAGAAAAGAAAAGATGAGAGTCAGCTATTTTTGTCTATTGTAAGTTCTAATTTAAAATGTTTATTTTAACAATCTATAGTAAGGAGACCAGATTTCTGAAATGGAAACTGGGGACATTTCCTATTTGAGTGGTCAAAATATCACTACAAATCTAATTTGTTATTATCTAATAATTATAAAACGGGGACAATATTTTTTTTAAAATGTTTTTTGGTGTTGTGGGCTCCCTATAATATTATTATTATTTTTAACATAATTATTATGATTTAGTTTGATTTTATTACTGTATGGATTTAATACAATTCACAGCACCCGCAAAACAACAACAAAAAACACAAACAATGAAAACCGTTAATAGTAGCCATTGTAAATCACAAGTCGTTCAAAACAATAGCCTATTATAACGTGACTTAAATACACATTACAAAAATAAAGCAACATAAATATGATATGATGAGTAAAACTATTTAACAAATATAACTGTATTTAATACTTTCATTTTCACAAGTTTATACTGTATAAATTAGCCTACTTTTTTTACTTAAAATGTTTTGTTACGTTTGTGCTTGAAAATAACTTGTCTTTAATTGGTCTTGTTATTTTGCATGTTAGGCTTATTTTAAGCATTTGTTAAGTGTTAATACACAAGGATGTATATTCTGCACATGTAAGTTAGAGCAATTGTTTAGGTTTTTTATAGTTCAGATGTGTGGTAGGCCTAATCACTGACTGCGGAACTTTTGGGGACAAAATCCCGCACCCTGTTGAGGTTCTGTTATAAAGTACATGCAAACAGCAGTACTTTAACATGAATAGTTAGTATGTTACTACCTAGAAAAGCGATAATAATGTTTCTTTTGATATTTGAAGATAATGGCCCTCTGCTCTCGTTACGTTCTTCATGAAGTAGTAGCGGCACGCAACCAAGTAGAGTCAGAATAGCTCGCAGCGCCATCTGCTGGTGAAAATAATCACTACACGATTGCTCCTATAATCAACATGCTGCTGTATGTTGGTTGGGCGCTTTTTTTTCTGCAAAGTGTCTGCTGGTTGTTTTGAACAAGCTGTAAAACGGGGATAGCTCCAGTCGGGGGACAGAACACCAAAAACCGGGGCTGCCCCCGGAAAACGGGGACGTCTGGTCACCCTAGTCTATAGCCTATATTTCTAAAGTAGATTTTAAATAAAAATAATGAATACATGTTGTGTTAAACAGGTGTGAGAGGTCTACTCTCTCCCCTGAGAATGTTGACATCCTAATCTTTTGGAAAAAAATTGTCATCATAAGCTCAGGCCCATTTTCACGTCTCAGGTTGTTTTTCACGTTACACTTTAACAACGGAGTAAAATTTTATTTATTCAGCTGGTTATTTATTTATTTTTTTTGTTAACATCAAAAGTTCCTTGTTAACCTATAAACCATATAGGTTATATTAACGGCAAAAGTTTTCATGTAATAAATGGAAAGCAAATAAAAATTGTCTCCCCCTTTTTTTCTGATCCGAAAAATTATCCGATCCATGACTCCTGATCCGTAATGTGATCCGAACCGTGAGTTTTGTTATGCGTTACACCACTACACATAAAATGTATAGTTCTTTGATGGTCCATTATTGGTCCATGGCAATTGGTACTAGTATATCTAAATAAAGGAAAATGTGTGTCTCTGTAGTAAGGTGAAAGTCAGTACATGTGCAGATCACAAATAACCCCAAAAAAAGAAAATGAAACTAAAAGAAAGGAAACGTCTCGGTTACGTATGTAACCCTTGTTCCCTGAAGGAGGGAACAGAGACGTACATCGGAACTTACCAACAAGATGGGGATTATCAACAAGATGGGGATCGCTTTCAGACACCAATCTACTTAGTGTAAACTAAATGAGCCAATGAACATTAGCATGCGGTTCATGCATTCCACGCTCCTCCCCGTCATGCGGGTATAAGTAAGGAAGTGAATCTTTGCTTTTCCGCTGAGGAGCCGAACTTAGTGACCCGGCCATTCAGCAGAGGTACAGCAACTGTAGCGAAGGGACGTACATTTAAAATAAATTTCTTTTAATTTCTTACTATATAGGCCCTATTTCTATAAATATTTACTTTTTTTATTTCTTTTAAATTTTTTTATGAATGTATTTTAACATTTACATTTAACACTTTACCAGATTTAGTGCTGCACTTATTCACTTTTATATGTTCCCCAATAAATGTTTTTTTTTTTTTTTACTAAATGTTTAGATTTTATACAATTATTGTGCACTCATGGTTTTTCTAGAGTAACTTTTGCTGCTGAATTGTGTGAACCACATGCCAGTGTTCATTGGCTTGTGTATATGTTACACTATAATGTGTAATTAGATTCTTGTTATTGTAATACAGTAATGTTATAACAATTACAGCAGTGTTAAATCTGGAGAAATTATAAGCAAGTACAACATTGTTGTATAAATTCTTCAAATGATTTAAATATTTTCAAAATTCTAAGTATGTTGGAATTGCTAAGGTGAGGCATATAGCTCTGTCAGGAATTTGCGTAGCCCCTGCTCATTAACCCACCCCTAAAAATACCTAACAAGAATTTATAAGATTTAAAGTAGTTGAAGTAGTAAAAAGTGTTGTGATCAGTTACGCAATTATCACATTGCTATAGTTACAAGACACACCAGAACCATCTCTTCACCTGCCAATTTTGATTATTGTAGAAAATGCGCTCAAACGGAAATCTGAATTATAGGGCTGTCTCAGTGATTTTGAGTGGCTCAGTATCACGATATTTGATATTATTGCCTTTTTTTTTTTTTTTTTTTTTTCTGTATAAATAAGTGTTGCAATGTGGTCAGCAGACATGAAGATTGAGATTCAAAAACAAAACTCTGAGCAAATGCACAGTGCAAACCACACAATGCATAAATTAGAACTTACCAAGAACTGAAACACAGGGCTATAAAAACAGGGTATAACACGGAAAGTAAACTAGTTCACTTATTAGTTTCACATATTTCTAAACTAATATGTGAAACTAATACATAACTATAGTAACAATCTGTAACAAATGAAACCGGAACTATATGGAGCAGGGAAAAAGGAACTAAAGGAATCCAAACAGAATGTCAAAATAAAGGCCCCAATATCAAATCAAAAATCAAATCACCTTTATTTATATAGCGCTTTTAACAAGTCCAATTGTTTCAAAGCAGCTTCACATTGTTAACAGGAAAATAATGCAACAGAATTTGTACAGCCGTTCTGGTGAAACGGTGATGTTATCCAGCTAATTTCAAGTATCATATAGTGTCAATGCGGGCAGATCGGTAATATAGATGAAATTTAGGTGTCCCCAACTGAGCAAGCCAAAAGCCAGAGGCAACGGTGGCAAGGAACCAAAACTCCTTCAGAGTCAGAATGGAGAAAAAAACCTTGGGAGAAACCAGGCTCAGTCGGGGTGCCAGTTCTCCTCTGGCCGACGAACAAACTGTATGATTATAATTCTGGCAACATAGCAGGTCTGAATTCATATTAGGCAAATAGATATTTGTAAGATTATTCGAAAGATTGGAGTCATCACGCCGAAGACGGGTTTAATGAGGATGTCGTGTCGATGCAGCATTTACGGGGAGAGTTTATTTGACATGTTCTCTGCAGACAATTTCAGGGATGCGTTGGTCATGTCCAGGCGCTGGTCCACCATCTGATCTGGATACGGCCCGAATCCGGCTGACTGCAGTAAACCTCGGGATAAACAGAGAGACTAACATTAGCGTAGATGCCATTCTTCTTATGATGTAACGAGTACATCAGGTGTTATGGGAAGTGTTCCCGGTTCCGGCTGACCTAGTTAATGCAGCCTAACAATCATTTACTGATTTGAATAATAGAAATTGATAATGTTTTATGTGTAAGCCATAGTAAAGAGATGCGTTTTTAGTCTAGATTTAAACTGACAGAGTGTGTCTGCTTCCCGAACAATGCTAGGAAGACTGTTCCAGAGTTTAGGCGCTAAATAGGAAAAGGATTGACAGCCTGCAGTTGATTTTGATATTCTAGGTATTATCAACTGGCCAGAGTTTTGAGACCGCAATAGACGTGATGGAGTATAATGCGTTAAGAGTTTTGAGAGACAATAACTTCTATACGGTGCACTTTCAGATTTAAAACTTTGCAGGATGTTTTCATTCACTTAGAGCTATGTTACACACTACGTGAAAAATCCATAATGGGGCACTTTAACTATTATTACTGGTTTACAAATTAAATGCGTTACTTAGTTTGCAGGGTCCTTTCTTCAAGAACAGTTGACAGCCTGATCTTTGAGCAAAAGGTTTGGGCAAAGCCAGTATCGTATTGCGACTTCTCAAAAACAGTCACTGATGAATTGTATGGTACAAACATTGGTCAGCATTGGCGTGACTAGGACGTTCGTTAAAAATAAACTGAATCCATTTTTCTCTGACATCGTGATCCTTTGGCAGCTTATGCAAAGATGTTGTTCCACTGCCAGATCAAGGAAAATTAGGTTTTCTTGTGTGACATTCTTTAAATAAAACACTGGCAATGACCTCGCTTTGCTTCGAGAGGTTAGGCAGAAGGTGCTCCCCGTTTCTCCTCTTCCAAATTAACAAAGGTTTTCCTAAACTCTGTTTGCTCTAAAACGCTGTGTTCATAGTCATCCCGTTTGAAATGCAAACAGATTTTTCAGAGTTTCTGTAATGGTGTTCTCTCCACATATTTATGATTTTTTTTTTTGTTTTTTTTTTGCTGCCTTTAACAGCTACCTACAACACTCTTTTGAATGATGTTTAGTCTTGTGTTGACACTTGCAGTAGTTAACTGCTCGAATGCATGTGGTGGATGTTAACTGGTAAGCAACTACCTAATTCAGTAACTTATTTTGATGCGATTTATAAAGGTCAATAAGAGGAGTTATAACAGTAGTTCTCTTTCAGTCGGTCACGTTCGACGTACGTCAGAACTGACTGAATTGGGGATTGCTTTCAGAGACCAATCTACTTCGAGTGTAACTAAACGAGCCACTGGTTCACACGTTCCATGCTCCTCCCCGCAATGTGGGTATAAATTAGGAAGTGGAAGCACTGCATCTTTGCTTTCTGCTTCGCAGAGAACACGTCTCCATTGCTCGAGTCCAGTAGTGGTGGTGTGCTTTACATTACAAAGTGCAATGCAAAGTGTCAGATACAGTGACGTCAGACTTGGATGCAGTGCTCGGCCATGGAAACCCATTCCATGAAGCTCACTACGCACTGTTCTTGAGCTAATCTGAAGGCCACACGATGTTTGGAGGTCTGTAGCTATTGACTCTGCAGAAAGTTGGCAACTTCTGCACACTGTGCGCCTCAGCATGTGCTGGCCCTGCTCTGATTTTACATGGCTCACCACTTCATGGCTGAGTTGCTGTTGTCACCAATTCCCAACACCATGTAGTCAACAAGTGGGTAAAACAACTTTTATTTTCTATGCTCTGACCCTGCACATTAGATAACATTTTTAGATTAGAGTTTTCTTTTATGTAGCATTATATCAACATTTTTTTATTCTGGGTAGTGTAGGCATAGCCTATTTCCCAGAGTGAGCGGGGGTCATTGTTTAATTGTTTTACTGTACTGTATTGTTTTTGGTATTTATTTTCTTGTAATATTGATGTTAATGTATTTTGAAGTTTATTAATTAATATTAATTAATTGAAGTTTTATTCATATATTTATGTGTATGTATATCCCATGTCTATTCCCCTTTTATGAAATGATTGAACCCCTGTTTCGTATTCTTTTTATTTAGTTTTTTTTTGTTTACATTAGTTTGTTTGCATAGTTTTTTTGCATTGACTGCACATTTCACACTAGCAGTTTTTTTTTTTTTATATATATTTTTTTTAATATAATTTACAGTAAGTTATAATTGTTGCTCTTCCATGTGCTTTCAGGCTGCAGAAGCATTCATGGTCCGTCTGTTTTCCGATGCCAACCTCTGTGCTATTCATGCCAAGAGGGTGACATTGTTTCCACGTGACATACAGCTTGCCCGGCGAATCAGAGGTGTTGAACATATGTAAAGTTGGATGTTCTCTTTTTTGACATTTCCTTCCAGACTTGGACATGTATGGACACTTTGTATATTTCCTGGCATGTAATCTTTTATTTCAGACCTCAAATCAGATATTAAAACAGTTGTGTGTGTATATATGCAACCATTGAAGCTAAATGTTTGTATGTAATGGAAGTTTATTGGTGATGAATGAACTGATCTTTAAACATTTCTTCAGAATTGTAATATAAAGTTTTATTTTGTGTTGTAAAATTACAAAGATTGTGTTCTTATACTGAGGATGTTTAATAAATTGATGTTTTGTAGTATTGATGATTATTCAAATATTTGTGAATTTGAGAACTTTTGAGAAGATTTTCTTTAGGTTTTTGAACATGGATTGCTAACTGCCGGCAAAGTTGTTGTATACATTATTTGGGCTTTGATATCCTCACACTCCCAAGTATCAAATTATCAGAAGTGAATTTATACAACAGTTAATTTCAGTCCTTTTATCTGCTTAGATACAGCCCTGTGATGTTTTGCTGTTTAGCTCCAACCTGCCTCAACACACTTGCCAGTGTTCTTTAATATTTGGTGTCTGAGATATTTGGTTGCACTAGGTGGAGCATACGCAAATTTCCTGTTATGTTAAAGCGTTGGTTTCAAATTTGTCATTTTTATACCCCTCTACATTTTGTAGTGGTACCTCAATAAATATTAATTCATGGCATTTAATAATTTTGGATTTAATAACTAATCAAAAAATAAAAGAAAATGAGCCAGAGAAGTTTCCAAATTGTAGTTGATTTGACATTGAATGACTCTTTCATTTATATCTTTACTAAAGATAACACTATATGGAACTGGTATAGATTCACTATAGTGAGCAAATAGACATGAAAAGTCGTCCTCTAGGTGGCAGCAAAGCTTTATAATGAGAAACAGGTGAACTGTAATTGTCACTCCAGGTTACAGTCTACATTAAGTAATTCTAGAAGTAACATTACAATGTTGTGTTACTCCCTGAAAAGTAACAAACTGCATTAATTGGTTACGTTTTATTCAAAGTAATGTTACATTTCTTTTGCATTACTTTTTCTTGTCTGGGCTGGGCTCAATTGTTTTTTTTTAAATAAAAAATACAAAGTAACATTTTTGGCAAATGTAAAGGCCCTTTCACACCAAAAGTGAAATGAATAAGCCTCAGGTTAAAGGAAATGCAAATCACACATGTACAGTAGGGGGTGTAGCTCAGAAAAAAAACTTTTAGCTCTGCTGCCATTTTGGATTGCAGAAGAAGGTTCAACAACCTTCAGCAATAAAAAAATGAATCACGTGATGTTTATCTAAAGTAATTTTTGCTTATTATTATGATTGAATTGGATGATAAAAGATCAGCAGCAATGACATTGGTTAATAATGTGACATTAAATACATGAAGTACTGTATATTTGTGTAATTTAACATTAGTATTCAGTATCACAATATTACACAGCACACACAATTGTTGTCACTTCCATCGATCATTCTCTGTTCGAGCTACATGCCCAGCCCATCTGTGCTTTTCTTTGCTGCCTCTGTGATCGCATCTTTCACCCTTGACATCTCCCGCAAAACATTTATTTGTGATCTTGTCTCTTTGCATTCTAAGCAAAATGGCGCCGCTGTGTTTGGTCGCCGTTCAGGTCGCTCCGCGAAGACTGCTTTTATTTACTATTTTACTTTCTTTTACTCTCAGTTTTTACAAACTTATCATCTGCATTGATCTACTATGACAGCAAAACTCTTTTGGACATTGGTTACCTCTACACTGGACTGCTTCAGGACACTTTCACCGATCCCCTGTGGCCATCTGAGATTCTTCGCAACGCCGAGTTGAACAATGGACAGACGAGTCAACGGCGAAGAATCAAGAAACACCGTGGGAAACGCGCTGGTATCCGTAACAGACTGAGAAAAAGGGCATTCAGACCTCCTCTCCCGAGCATTCTTCTAGCAAATGTTCAATCCTTGGATAATAAGATGGACGATCTTAGAGCCAGGATAAGTTTTCAACGGGACATGAGAGACTGTAATATCTATTGTTTGTCTGAAACATGGCTCACGCCCGCGGTCCCAGACACAGCTGTGACGCCGTCGGAGAACTTCTCTGTTTTTCGGATGGACAGAACAGCCGAGGCCGGTAAATCCAAAGGCGGTGGAGTATGCTTCATGATCAACAAGAAATGGTGCGACCCCAGGAACATCACCATTCTCTCGCGGTCCTGCTCGCCTCATCTGGAACATTTAACAATCATTTGCCGCCCATTCTATCTGCCGAGGGAGTTTTCTGCGGTTGTCGCGACCGCCGTTTACATCCCACCGCAGGCAGACACAGCGCTGGCTTTATCTGGCCTTCATGATGTTGCCAGCGGCATCATAAACAAACATCCCGACGCGGCATTCATTGTCGCGGGCGATTTTAACAAAGCAAACCTAAAGAAAGTCCTGCCAAACTTTCATCAGCACGTCTCCTGCCCCACACGAGGAGCAAACACACTGGATCATTGCTACATCCCGTTTAAGAACGCCTATAAAGCGCGGTCACTTCCAGCGTTTGGCAAATCGGATCATGCCGCCATTTTCCTCACTCCCGAATACAAACAAAAGCTCCTCCAGGAACCCCCAGTGAGGCGGGAAGTTAAGCGTTGGTCGCCCCACTCAGAGACCGCGCTTCAGGCAGCTCTGGATGACGTTGACTGGGACATGTTCCGAGCGAGTTCAGCTGACGTAAGCGAGTTCACAGACGTGGCGCTTTGCTTCATCAACACGCTTACAGAGCAAGCCACGCAAACAATAACAATAACGTCCTTCTCAAATCAGAAACCGTGGGTGGACAATTCAATCCGCACGGCAGTGAACGCACGCACTGCTGCTTACAACGCCGGTATCCATTCAGGGAATATGACTGAATACAGAACGTCCTGTTATGCTCTGCGGCGTGCAGTTAAAGCCGCAAAGCTCCGATATAAAGACCGAGTGGAGTCTCATTTCCAACTCAACGACTCGTGGCGCATGTGGCAAGGTCTGAGGTCCATCTGCTCCCTTGGATCTAAATCCTCTGCGGAGGTGAACGCTGACCCGTTGCTCGTGAACGAGTTAAACTCTTTCTACGCCGCTTTGACTGTAACCGCGCAACGCGACTCCGCCAAGTGGCGCGTTAGAGGAAATTACTCAGAGCAGCAACAACCACGTGATCTCTGTCTCAGAGGATGAAGTTCGGAGAGCACTCAAGCGTGTGGGCGCCAGGAAAGCTGCCGGGCCAGATGGTATTTCAGGTCGTGTTCTGCGGTCCTGTGCTGATCAGCTCGCCGGGTTGTTTACATCTATCTTTAATGAGTCCTCGCTACATCTGTGGTCCCCACCTCCTTCAAAAAATCCACCATCATCCCTGTCCCTAAGAACAGTAAACCCTCTTGCCTAAATGACTATCGTCCAGTGGCTCTCACGTCTATAGTCATGAAGGTCTTTGAGAGACTCATTAAAAACACCATTTGCGCCTTCATTCCTGGCACTTTGGACCCTCTTCAGTTTGCCTATCGTCCCAATAGATCGACTGAAGATGCCATCTCTCATGTCCTCCACTCCTCCCTCACTCACATCGACAGCAAAAGTGGGAACTACGTAAGGCTGCTATTTATTGACTATAGCTCAGCCTTTAACACCATAGTTCCCACCAAGCTAACCTCCAAACTCCTGGATCTCGGCCTGAATCCTTCTCTCTGCCACTGGATTGAGGACTTCCTCACTGGCAGGCCTCAGGTGGTGAGAATAGGCCAGTCCACCTCCACCTCCATCACCCTGAGTGTGGGAGCTCCACAGGGCTGTGTCCTGAGTCCCCTGCTCTACTCTCTCTACACGCATGACTGTTTGTCCACACACAGCTCCACCTCTATCATCAAATTTGCTGATGATACTGTTGTCCTGGGCCTCATTTCCAACAACAATGAGACGGAATACTTGGACGAGGTGGAGCATCTAACATCATGGTGCCAGGACAACTGTCTCTCTCTGAATGTTGGCAAGACCAAAGAAATGATTGTGGACTTCAGGAAGAGACAGCAACGGACATACTCCCCCCTCATGATCAGCGGGTCACCAGTAGAGAGAGTGAGCAGCTTCAAGTACCTGGGTGTAAACATCTCCGAGGACCTGACCTGAACTGCTCACATTCAGACACAGGTGAAAAAAGCCAGGCAAAGACTGTACCACCTGCGCCAGCTGAGGAAATTCAGGGTTTCACCAGCTATCCTGAAAACTTTCTATTTAGGGGCGATAGAAAGTGTATTAACTCAGTGCATCACAGCGTGGTATGGGAACAGCACCAGTCATGACCGCAAAGCCCTGCAAAGAGTCGTGCGCTTATCCGAGCGTATCTCAGGGTCAGCTCTCCCGTCTCTGCAGGACGTCTACACCAAACGCTGCAAAGGTAGAGCTACTAAGATCATCAAGGACTCTAAACACCCTGCAAACCCTCATTTCACGCTGCTGCCATCTGGTAAGCGCTTCCGAAGCCTGATGGCCAAAACTGAGAGACTCAGGAGGAGCTTCTTCCCCCAGGCCATCAGACTCCTGAACTTAACGTCACGTGACTTCACTTCAGGATAAACATCGATACACTGTCATTGCACTGCACTTTCTGTTCTCGTTGTTACTGTGTAACAACCTGTTATAAACCTGTTTGCACATTATACTCTTTATACATTTGTTAACCACATATTTATAAGTCTACAGTTTACTCACTGCACAGTCTACTTCAATTATTTTATTCCACTTTATCCTTATTTTTTACTTTTTTTTTTTCCCTTGACTTGATTATTTATAATTCTACAGATATAGACATATATATATATATATATATCTATATATATAGATATATATATAGATATATATATAGATAGTACTTTTTTTATCCTATTTCTATATAATTTCCTCCTTGTGTTTTTAACTGTGAATTTGCACTGTCCATGGAGCGGACCTGTTTACATTTCACTGCCGGTTGTATATTCTGTATACAACTGTGTATGTGACAAATAAAACTCTTGAATCTTGAATCTTGCTCCATTGCTCTTTCATTTACAATGACTTTCTGTTCATCTGTTTTAGTTAGAGACCATGTCTCACTCCTGTATAGTAGTGGTGGTATTGAAGAGATGGGCTCGCAGGGTTGGTTTGCTGGTGGTAGTGATAACCTTGCTGATGGCTGAGAAGCTCCGCCATGCTGCTTTCCATCTGAAAGATAGCTCACAGCTGATGATGTACAGCTCCATTGTAATTTCTTGGTTCAGTTAGATGTAACTATTGACTTTGGAGAATTTTTTTTTTTTTCTGTCAAAAGCTTTTTCATAGTCCACAAAAGCCAGCTCCTTGTCTTGTATTCTCTGCAGCATTCCAGTAGTTGTTTGAGGACATGGATGTGGTCGAACATTCCATACCCTGACCAGAATCCTGCCTGTTCCCGCAGCTGCTGCTCATCCAACTTTCTTGATAAGCGACTGAGGATGACCGGTGAAAGTCTTGTATATGGATGAGAGAAGGCAGATTGGTCGATAGTTCTTGAGCAGCTCTTTATCACCTTTTTTGAATAGGAAAATGTTTTTTGACTCCTTCCATTGCCTTGGTATCTGGAGCTCCTTCATGTCTCCAGCCTTTAATGCTTCCATCTCTATTCTGTCTTTGCCAGTGGCCTTATCACTGTCTGCTTGTTGTCCATGGATGCCTGATGGTATAGAGGGTTGAATGGATGCAGCTTGCAATTTTGAGGCAAACCGGTTTGTGTAGAACTCCTGACACTCTTGTTCGATACCTGTCCATGTCCTCACGAATCGCCCCATTTGACTTCCTCAGGGCTGACATTTGGCTTTGTTGTTGGGCATTTCCTGAGGTTCTGCTTTTCTGCTGCACTAAGCAGTGTCTTGTGCCAATATTCCTCAAGGTTTGTTTTTAGTTTGTTGTGGATGAGTTTTCAGAGGAGGCTGTACTCGACATGGTCTTTTCTGTCTCATTTCATCTGTGTCTCTTTTAAGGAGAGTTTTTATTTCATCTGAGATTCGCTTTGTTTGATGGTTCTCGCACAAGTGGAAAGACCACGCGAGAACCATCAAACAAAGCAAATCTTTTACCACTCTGAGATAATGTACCAAATTGTCATAATCGTCTGAGACATTGCCCGTGACTTCCCAGTCAAGTTCTCCTATGATCTTTTGGAATGTCTCATTGTTGAAGGTGGTCTTCTGCTGTCCATTGTTAGAGAGTGCTAGTGCTCGTTTCTCAACTTTTGCATCAATTGCTATCTTAGCTTGGACTTCGCTCATTTTTTGTCTCACCACTTGGTGAGATCCATGTCCATATACATTGTTGAATTACAATGTTCAAAATATGGGATTAGACTTGATCTTGACTTGATCTTCACAATTGTGCTCGTTTTTAGAAAGAAATGGTATCTGTGAGGATATCCAGTCAGGATTTAGACCGTATCATAGTACTGAGACTGCTCTCATCAGAGTTACAAATTATTTACTCACAAATTATGAGAAATGTTTCACCAGAACGGCTGTACAAATTCTGTTGCATTATTTTCCTGTTAACAATGTGAAGCTGCTTTGAAACAATTGGACTTGTTAAAAGCGCTATATAAATAAAGGTGACTTGACTTGACTTGATTTGATGTGTGATCAGAATTCATATTCATTGAATAATAAAATTGTTTAACATTTCTGAAAACTAGCAGTATACAGTGTAACTGCTAATATAATGTATATATTAACAAAAGTTGTATTAAATAAAATAAAGATATGTAAACAGAAGGCACCCTCCATAGGCTTATAAGTATATAAGTAGGCCTATACACTCACCTAAAGGATTATTAGGAACACCATACTAATACTGTGTTTGACCCCCTTTCGCCTTCAGAACTGCCTTAATTCTATGTGGCATTGATTCAACAAGGTGCTGAAAGCATTCTTTAGAAATGTTGGCCCATATTGATAGGATAGCATCTTGCAGTTGATGGAGATTTGTGTGATGCACATCCAGGGCACGAAGCTCACGTTCCACCACATCCCAAAGATGCTCTATTGGGTTGAGATCTGGTGACTGTGGGGGCCATTTTAGTACAGTGAACTCATTGTCATGTTCAAGAAACCAATTTGAAATGATTCGAGCTTTGTGACATGGTGCATTATCCTGCTGGAAGTAGCCATCAGAGAATGGGTGCATGGTGGTCATAAAGGGATGGACATGATCAGAAACAATGCTCAGGTAGGCCGTGGCATTTAAACGATGCCCAATTGGCACTAAGGGGCCTAAAGTGTGCCAAGAAAACATCCCCCACACCATTACACCACCACCACCAGCCTGCACAGTGGTAACAAGGCATGATGGATCCATGTTCTCATTCCGTTTACGCCAAATTCTGACTCTACCATCTGAATGTCTCAACAGAAATCGAGACTCATCAGACCAGGCAACATTTTTCTAGTCTTCAACTGTCCAATTTTGGTGAGCTTGTGCAAATTGTAGCCTCTTTTTCCTATTTGTAGTGGAGATGAGTGGTACCCGGTGAGGTCTTCTGCTGTTGTAGCCCATCCACCTCAAGGTTGTGCGTGTTGTGGCTTCACAAATGCTTTTCTGCATACCTCGGTTGTAACGAGGACTGGTTATTTCAGTCAAAGTTGCTCTTCTATCAGCTTGAATCAGTCGGCCCATTCTCCTCTGACCTCTAGCATCAACAAGGCATTTTCGCCCACGAAAATGTGGTTGTGCATGAAAATCCCAGTAACTGAGCAGATTGTGAAATACTCAGACCGGCCCGTCTGGCACCAACAACCATGCCACGCTCAAAATTGCTTAAATCACCTTTATTTTCCATTCTGACATTCAGTTTGGACTTCAGGAGATTGTCTTGACCAGGACCACACCCCTAAATGCATTGAAGCAACTGCCATGTGATTGGTTGATTAGATAATTGCATTAATGAGAAATTGAACAGGTGTTCCTAATAATCCTTTAGGTGAGTGTATGTTGCATGCAGCATTCTCTCTCCCTCTCTTTCTCCCTATCTTCCTCTGTGCAGCGCGTAATTGGGCTCAGCTGCAGCTGATCAGGATGATGAGCGGGAGTGTTTAAAAGGAGTAGAAGGATGGCAGAAGGGAAGCTCCATATTTGCGCCGTGGAGTTCCATTGGGTGGACGTTGTCGTTCTGTTCTCCGTCTCCTGCCCCAGACAATAGCGCTTTATTGCGGCAGTGTTGGTGCGCTGCCGTTTTGAGGGAGATTGTTTCTTTGTGCGTTATGAAATGGTCCTTGTAGTGATGAGGCCTTTCATACCCTGTTGTTCTTATTATTGTTATGTTGTGAGTTAAGATACATATCCTTTGGTTTTTCTTTTATGTCAAAACATGTAACATTTTTGGGAAGCCATAGGGAGGAGGTTGCCATTTCTTTGTATCATTGTTTTCTCATGGTTATGGTTAAGTTAAGGGAGTAAGGTGAGATTTGCTGTCTTTCTTTTGGGTTTTCTTTTGGTTAGGTAAGTTATATTTTATTCTTGCCTTAGTTAGAGGTATGTTTGTTTGTTATTTTGGCCTGGACCCTTCCTGAAGATTCACGCTTCCATATATATTCTGATTATAAACCCTCTGTGAATAAAATATTTATTTTGATTTGCATACTTTTGTCAGTGGTGTTTATAAGCAAGCTGGGACGGGAGAAGGGGACAGACGGTAACAGTTTATTTTTTTTCTTTTCGTTATTATTTGTCACGAGCGTTCCCAACCCTAGACTGGGGGAGTTTGTGACAATAGTCTGTGTAGTCTGAGACAGTCTGTATACCCTGCCACATGCACCTGGTGTTTGTAGGGTCGCAGAAGAAACCCTGTATTTTCTGGCTATAGGCACGTTTTGCATCCCTAATGGCACGGTTTAGGTTGGCTCTTGCTGTTCTGAGCGCCACCATGTCACCAGCTTTGAACACAGCATTTTGTGCCTTTCGCATTGCCTCTAGCATGACCAAATGACAGCTTAAAAGCTTATCTGATATAATCAAAAAAATATCCAAGACAAACTAAAATATTTTGTCAATAAAATACAATTATTAACTTTTTCGAATAAAAAGAATAGCATTTTTTTAATCATTAAAAATAAACACATTTTTGAGTTTGACAACAAACACACCCAAAATACAGCTATACAACATAGTTATAGAATAGCATAGTTCTAATAGGGGCACAACGTAACACAGCGTTACAACATGCCCCAACTGAAGCAATTGGGATTTAACCTCGGCTCGTGTCTACTGTGGATCAGCATTAAAGAACTATCTCAACTGTTAAATAACAGATATAAGATTACAATAATATCAGATTTGTCTTATTTTAAATAAACAAAAAACAGAGATGAAAAATTAATCAAGGTAAGAAATGTACTTTTGCTATGGTTAAATATATGTTCAGTGATATCTTCCAAAGATTTGTCTTTCTGTATATAGTGCTGATATGGCAACTAGTAAATACACTATGTTTCGTCATCCTGGCATGTGTGGAAAGTGTTAAACTATGTGTGTTACAACTAACAGCTTACAGCATAACTAACAACTAACTAATTACAGATGAGATGTTAAGTGCTGCAAATAACGAGTCAAGTAAGTATATCTTGATATATGCTTTCTTTATTTTTAATTTTCACCGTAACATGGCAGTTCTTATTGCGATTAAGAGGGTATTTAATTTAATCACAGATAGTATACAGACGCAATATGGACTCGGGAGGTGAATTAATCATGTTTCCTATAATTTATAAATATAAATAAATAAATAGAATCAGGGCAGGACTGTGGGGTTTGGGGGCCCCTACGCTTGAGTTTATGTTTGGGCCCTGACCTCAACTAGAACATAATTTTATAGTAGCAAAGAATACACAAAAATTAAAATATGCTTTGAGGTTCCTAGAACAATTAATATGCAATATGCCTAGCCTAGTCAAAGTTTAGAGGTAATATTAAATAGACATGATAATACAATAAAATACAGGATGTTTCTCAGTTGAGAGAAGATCAAAACCGTGAAATAATACTGAGAAATAAAGCCAGAGACATTATTTTTAAATGTATTGTCATCAGTGTCCTCTTATGTCAGATTCTTACATTTAATCAATCAATTCAATCATAATAAGAAGACACTGTATGTCTATTACAAATCAAATAAAGTCAGTATCAACAAAATCCATCTTTATTTACATTTAATGCAGCTCAGATGCAGCTTGAATGGATTTACACTGCAGTTGCATAGTGTTGGTGTAATGCATTACTAACTAATTAATTACTGTAATTTCAAAAAGTAAAGTAAGGAATTACTTCTTAATTTCTTTGTAATTTACAGTTACTTCTGACGTGATACCATTAAATACTTTAACAATTCTATATAAAACATTAATGGATTTAACATCAACATTTTACAACTTATGGTAAAATATAATGTAACCTTCTCCTTTAAATACTTTGGTCAGTTCAATAATAATTTATGCAATTTTATATTGTTTATTTGAAAGAATTAAAAGAGCAGTTTCACGTCTATCTTTAACTGGTTGAGGTTGATATGGGATTTAGAAAATAATTAGTAATAAGTAATGGAGTAGTTTTTAGAAAGAGGATAATTGGGAAAGTAATCTAATTACACTGTTGTAGATGTAATTAGTAGCTACTAGCCAGTAAAATTGAATAGTTAATTGAATAGGCTACTTAAAAAAATAAAATAATAATAGGCAACTTTTTAAACTTTTTAAATATGAAACTAAAGACAGCACTGTTGTCACTATTTAAAATCGTTTGACTGCTTAAACTGAAAAAGAGACTTAAATCAGGTTTTCTAGTTTCTAAATAACAAGCAAATTTTTTGATGGCAAGCAACCGAAAACCACGATCTCTCTCAAAATCTGGAGCTGAAATATTGAAATCGGTTATTTGGCATGGGGCCAGGGTGGGCCAAGCTTCTGGAGTCGGGCCTGCCTTTTATCCCGTTGTTTCCTATGCCAAACAAAATATGCTAAATTAAATAGGACTAAAGGAAATAAACTCTAGGCTATTTATTGGTTCTCACAATATCTACAGTAGGCCTATTCTATAAGGGGCTAACTCTTCAAATAATCAGTGGACTAAATTGGACAGTTTGTCATTTATTTTATACAAAATGGCTTTTTCCCCCCGTCACTTTTTTTGTGCATAAACTAAAAGTAACTAGGCTAGATTTGTACAGTCACTCTGTATTAAAGAATAGGCATTACTGTAAAGATAAAAAAACCAATTAGACCAATGACAGCCAATTCCTCTTTTAGCTGAAAATCTATCAAATCTTTCCAAGACCATTTCTTGTCATTTTGCAGTCCAGTGGCCATGCATTTGGCCAAATTGAGTTATATGTTTATGACATTCCCTTTCAAATGTCAAGACCAAAAATATCTATATATATTTATAAATAAAATAAAATAAAATAAAAAAAGTCAGAAAGAGCCATACTGTAAATCAATGTTTTTCAAAACCAGGAAATGATTTAGTTAGGAAGGTACTTAGTACTATATTTATTTTACAGACACTATATTTTCATTACATCTCTATTTTATTGTAACCTTAAATTTAAACTGTCAGCAATTTGCTCACTGCAGATGATTTTTCAGTTAATGATTTTCAAGTATTTATTTTTAATGATAGTTGCCGCGACATGAGTGACAGCTACCGTTGGCAAAGTACATCAAGTTAAAGTCAGTGATAATATATACACACCCAGCATATAACCTTAAGTGAGAAAGATGTTTTGTAGACAAATAAGTGAGGACTGCAGAATATTTAACAATTTTTAATAAATGTCACAGTTTGCATTTTTCATGTAATAAACATAATTCCTGTTTCTCTAACACACACACACACACACACACACACACACACACACACACACACACACACACACACACACACACACACACACACACACACTTCCCTTCACTTTCTGCCAAATCGAAAGCCAAATCCTCCTTTCTGTCTGTTGAAGGCTTGCAACCCTCCTGCAATGGAAGTGAGCGCCTCGTTCCGCTTCTCTCCACCTTCTTCTTCCATTTCTCCCCCCTGTGGATATGGCACAGACACAATATGGTTGTCTGGGAATGTCCCCATGGGTCTCCTTCCCAGCTCCCCTCTCTTCTGATCCTTCACCATGCCCCTCTGTCCCCATCCTAGTTCTGTCTTCACCCTTTCCAGAAGCTCCTCGGGTCCCAGGCCCTGAATCAGAGCCCAGGGCTGGAGCGCTGCCACTGGCCTGCCATCTGGACCTCCCAGCGAAGCCTGCAGCTGGAGCATTGCTGCTTCCCACTCAGGGTTGTCCAGTGTAGGCAGAAAAACCATGGGATGGTGTGGCAGCATTAAACCTCGGGGAGGCTGAACCAGTAGCACCAGCAAAAAGAAAATCGTGGTTTGAAAAGTGGAGGAAAGATGGAAAACCTGGAATTTCATCTGAAATTTAAGAAATAAAGGAGGGTTAAGAAAATTCCATCCAAAAAGAAACAAACATCATCCTTAACTGACTTATTTTTTCCCCACAGCAAACCAATTTTAAAACTTACCTTGTAGTGTGTTCTGAATCTCTATCCATCAAGCAATCTGCTTGTAGCTTCTTTAAATACCCTACCCATGCTAGATTTGTCCATTGTCAATGACTAGACAGCTGATCATTAATTGGTTAAAACATCCATGTGACACACAAGACCATCTCCACAATGTCATCAAAATTCCTTTAACTAGGATACACAGTCAGCTTAACTGGGAGAGATGAAGTGGACAATTAGTGGAAAATGGGCATATATGCAATCTAACACACAAAGCCTCAAGATTGTACCCTCACCAAGAGGTCTGAGAAATATCAGGAAGAATTTCGCCATTGTCTCTTTATGGTTATGTGCTGTGTGCCCTGTGTTGTGCTCTCCTCCGGTTTTCTCCATCACTCCATCAGGTTAATTACCACCTGCTGCAACTCGTTTTGAGCATGCCTGAGATGGAGCAGAGGAGAATAAATGGAGTACTCCGAAAATACTATGCTGAGGAATACGTCTCCCCAGCTTTAGACTGAAAACTGTCTGTCTGTCTGTCTGTCTGTCTGTCTGTCTGTCTGTCTGTCTGCTTGCTGAAATGAGAGCCATTGCTGATAACTTTGAGTTAGGAGTGTATCCTATACTTGTTACCTATATGCCAGCAACTGTTCGGTCTTGTTTCTTACCAGTTTATCCATGTAATTAAAAGGTATATTTTATCCTCCTAGTATAACTCCTTAAAGTTTTACTTGTTGGTAAAATCACATTTTCTTTTCCTGTTACCTCCCCTCCTGACCTCCAGACTAGAAGGGAAATGTAACAGTGTGTAAAGTTGATTATTAGGCCATGTTGGAATGCCCAGTGCAAAGCTGTTGCACCCATAAAGAAACCATTTATTTATTTATTTATTTTTTCTTAAGTGTATATCAGTCTAGCAACTGCAATATTCAAGAAACCACTTAGAACACTTTGACAATAGCTTAGCAACACCATCATAACTCTTACTTACAAATATGCCTACTTCACTACAATAAAGTTTGAAAAAAGCAATTGTCCTAATGTATAGTATTAATAAAAACATTAAGCAAACATACTTACTGCTTCACAAAATAACATAGGGTTCATAGACAATTGGAAAAGCTTTTGGGGCAGACCTGACCTGTTGAAGAGGGACGGCATCCATCCATCTTGGAGTGGTGCTGCTCTTCTCTCTAGTAATTTGGCATATAGTCTTAGAGCTAAACCTTGACTAACTGGGGACCAGGTCAGCTTACCTGACCGTATGCTAGCTGTCTCCCGTTACAGAAGTCAGATAAATCCCAACACATAGAGTCTCTTTCACCTAGATATTATCACATAGAGACTGTGTCTGTTCCCGAATTAGTAAATACAAAAAACCATCAAGACCATTCAACAGTAAAAACTTAATTGATGTCCAACAAATAAACAACAGATATAATACAGATAATCAAATGATAAAGCTTGGGTTGCTGAATATTTGATCCCTTTCCCCAAAAGTGTTTATTGTTAATGATATGATTACAGATAATAATCTAGATGTGCTGTGTTTGACAGAAACCTGGCTAAAACCTGATGACTACATTACTTTAAATGAGTACACCCCACAAGATTATTGTTATAAACAAGAGCCGCGTCTGAAAGGTAAAAGGGGGAGGGGTTGCTGTAATGTATAATAATATCTTCAGTATTACTCAGAAGTCTAGTTTCAAATATAATTCTTTGAAGTTTTGGTGCTTTATGTAGCATTATGTAGTGTAATTGATAAATCCCGTTTGACATTTGTGCTGGCTACTGTATACAGGTTACCAGGGCACAATACAGACTTTATCAAAGAATTTGTAAAGATAAAATACTAATTGTTGGTGATTTTAATACGTGTTTAATACGTGTCAGGACCCAGCCATCCATCCAACCTTCTCCGACCTCCAAGTTCATCCATATCTTCAATCTTCCGACACCCATCCAGCCATATCAATCTCTTTTCTTCTTCCTTGCGCACAGGGAGGTTCAGATCTCCTCCCAAAAAGGTCTGCCAGACCATCAAATTAAACTCAGTGGTCAATGGTCCTCAGACGCTTTTCAGTCTTACATTCGTTCTGACCTCAGCCTCATCAAATGAGCCCATCTAAATCTCACTTCTCTTTAAGATAGCTGCCCCATGAAACTCAATCCAACCTGTGCCTGTAAACCTTGCTTAATTGATGCTGCTGTGAAGTGCTCCACTTTACTTGATACTGCCACTGCAGTGCTCCACTTGATACTGTTGCTGCAGTGCTTCGCTTACTTGATACTGCCGCTGCAGTGCCCCACCAATTTGAGTCTGCCGCTGCAGTTCTTTGCTTGATACTGCCGCTGCAGTGCCCCACCAAATTGAGACTGCTGCTGCAGTGACCCGTCGATTTGAGACTGCTGCTGCAGTGCTTTGCTTGATACTGCCGCTGCAGTGCCCCGCCAATTTGATGCTGCTGCTGCAGTGCCCCACTCAATCCCATACTGCCGCCTCAACACCTCACCTGTTTTATAAACTGCCACAGCAGTTACATGCCTACCTCAGTGCAGTGCCATCTTCCATTCTTTCTATTTTCCAATTTCTGGGTCTATTGAAATAATTATGCTGATTCCTTAAGTAATCATGAACCATTCAAATTCCCATAATTCTTGCTTGCCATCTGTTTCTGCATTCATGTTTTTTGGGGGGCAATCGGAGCTCGGGTAGAATATCTTCTCCGAGCCCCTCTATAGCAAACAGCAAGCCAAATCTGTTTACCACTTTCACTAAGATTATATGGGCACACAAACTCGTGAAGTGAAGTTATTAAACGTAATTTCGGGAGGAGTACACCCATCTAATCTTCCAATTAATACCAAGGCATAAAACCAGCAGCTTACCTCTTCCCGTTGTTAGTTCTTGCAGCATCCCTCCTCCTCCCCTGCTCTTCCTTTTTGTACAATTTTGCCTGTTATGGGGGGGCAATCGGAGCTTGGGTAGAATATCTTCTCCGAGCTCCTCTATAGCAGGTAGCAAGCCAAATCTGAAGTTGAAGTTGAAGTTGAAGTTGAAGTTTATTCGTCATTACACATGTACAAGTACAGTATAACGAAATGAAGTTTGGAGCAAGCCTCCGGGCCGCAGCCGATTATTCAGGCGCCGCCTCGCTCTCCAGAAATACAAGAATGCAATTTAGCAAGCATTACATAGCAAACACAACAAAACATAAACATAAACATAAACATGACACAGTACACGTGGTCACGTGATGGGATTTTTTGTATGGAGTGGGAGAGGAGATAGATAAACAGGCAGACGGTTGGAGGGGGTGGGATCGGGTAGGTTGTGTATGGTGCGAGTGAGTCTGAGATTGTGTTGTGTGAGAATGTTAGCCATAACTTCAGATGTTTTCGAGTTCAGTTCTATGGTTTGTCCTTGAAGGGAGATAAGGCAGTACAGGAAGATAGATAGCAGACAGCTGCCCGGCTGACCTCCCAACCGAGAGATAGGGACCAAGTGAGGTTCGTTGGGCTAGTTGATTAGGTCAGGCAAATACAATTTATTATTTTTAATCCATTTGATGATCTTCGGTAATTTGTCCGGATCATAATCAATCAATCAGATCTGGTCCTCAGCATTCGCGTCCGGTCTGTGCAGTTTCCTAGACATTACGTCCCAGCCTCATGGCCAGACCGGTTACAGTCCGTAAAAGTTCACCGATCTGACCCCCGATAGAGCCCACTCTTCCCTGCGTATCCGCAGTCCGGACTGCGTTGTTACGGTTCAGTTCCTCAATTCCTATCACTTTCTGATCTAATTCCTTCAAACGGTCACACAGAACCCGAAGCATTGTTTAATTTCCACAGACAGCGGCTGGGTGAATTTGCTTGCAGCTGTCTTACCAATCTTCCGATAGGTCAGGGCAATCCCAAAGCCAAAGAATAGGAACCCCGCCATCAATAATCCAATCATGTATAAATCTTCCGCATCCTCCACGGACAGAGCCTCCAGGCACAGGACTTGCCAGTTGTTCCATGCGTCCCTCACGTACCCTGCGGCAAAGGTCCCGTCCGGGCAGGTGGGTTCTCCCGGGGCACCCTTCCTTAGTGAGAAAATCTTGTCGATTGCGCTGATTGACCAGTTAATCAATTCCATTTCAGTATTTTCAAGAGTCCAGCAGAGCAGCAGTCAGAGAAGAGAAGAGACGAAACACTAGACAAAACAAAACAGCGCGAGAGCCAGCAGGGAACAGAGAGAGAAAAACACGTCTGCACGGATACAAGGACAGAATGGAATCTGTTTACCACTTTCACTAAGATTATATGGGCACACAAACTCGTGAATTGCAAATAGAAATGTATTCAAAAATATCAACAGGGTAAGCATTTCTACACTAAGTCGCATCCTACAGAAACATAACGTCAGAATGAAGCAGCTCAATAGCAATTTATCCAGTAATTGTTTTGTTTTTTTACTTTTGTTTTGTTGCTAAATTTGACGATTTGTGATTCTAATTTTTCTTTATTTCTTAAGAATGTTTGTTTTTTGTAAAAACTCTTGTTTGATTACTGCAGAAATACTACCTTTGAATTTTACAGAAGACTGAGTCTGAGAAAATTACAATAAAAATAGAAACTCAAAGAATGCAGTGTTTTATTAAAGCCCATTAGTGTGTTGCTGGTGGTACGAAAGAGTAATTCAAATGGTGCTTGTGTGTATGGTTTTGTTGCAAGAATTTCATTTTTATAAAGGAATGCTAAGTTTTTATTGCAGTGTTAAGTTTTGGCATAGATGTGAGTTGTTAATCTCTGAGTGCTATGTCTGATTGGCTTGTGTGTAGAGTTTTGACATAATGAGCCAAATTCTGCAAAAAGTGTGCAAGCAATAGGCAAAAACTGTAATATGTAGGATAGCCTACATATTGTTTAAGGCTTTGATTATAAATTTCATTAGGATGTGTGTGTGTGTGTGTGTGTGTGTGTGTGTGTGTGTGTGTGTGTGTGTGTGTGTGTGTGTGTGTGTGTGTGTGTGTGTGTGTGTGTGTGTGCGTGTGTATATATAGAAGCGGCAGTGGATCCACACCATTCACCTTATTTCAGCCATTTAAACAAAACCTCATTAAAAAAAACCATTGACTTCAGGACGATGGAACCGGAAGTGCTAAAATGCTAACTCGCTTCCGCATTTTTGGCCTACAAAGTGATGCCATACTAGAGATTGTCTTATTATAGGGAGATGAGAGGGTCTGTATGTCTTAAAATTGGAGAATGAGTAACGGCTAACTTGGATCACGTGAGGCACCTGAATCTGGATCTGGATCAGAAAAGAGCATGAATATCTCTATTAGCTACAAAGTACAAAGTCACTCCAGGGCGCATAAAACTACATTTAAGAGTAAAACTTGTTTGTAATTTAAAAACTTGTTTGTAATTTAATACATAATTTATTCATTAAAATTATATGTATTTTTTTACCATCATTCATTAAAAAGCATTATATCATCATATTATAGGCACACAAGCAGAAATAAATTATTACAATGCAAGACTAACCTGGCAGTGATAGAAAGAACACTTCATTTTTTATTTTCATTAAACAACATACAATATAACACAATATTTATAATTAAATTATTCATTTTCTCGTTATTCATTAAAATGCATAATATCAGCATCATATGCATACATGCAAGTCAAGTCAAGTCAAGCCAAGTATTGTATTGCATTGTATAAGCATTGTAAAATTGTTTTTTACAATGCCAGTTGCTTCAAAGCAGCTTCACAGTGTTAATGGGAAAATAATGCAACAGAATTTGATTTGGCTGTACAGCCGCTCTGGTGAAGACGGTGATGTTATCCCGCTAATTTCAATTATTATATAATGTCAATGCGGTAAACCTTGTGATAAACAGAGAGACTAACATTAGCGTAGATGCCATTCTTCTTATGATGTAACGAGTACATCAGGTGTTATGGGAAATGTTCCCAGTTCTGGCTGACCTATTTAATGCAGCCTAACAATCATTTAACTGATTTGAATAATATCAATTAAAAATGTTCTATGTGTATGCCATAGTAAAGAGATGTGTTTTTAGTCTAGATTTAAACTGACAGAGTGTGTCAGCTTCAACAACTATGCTAGGAAGACTGTTCCAGAGTTTAGGTGCTAAATAGGAAAAGGATCGACCACCTGCAGTTGATTTTGAAATTCTAGGTATTATCTACTGGCCAGAATTTTGTGACCGCAATCAGAGCTCGCTCAAGTACTGGGGAGCTAAACCATTTAGTGCTTTGTAAGTAATAAGCAAGATTTAAAAATGTATACAATGTTTAATAGGGAGCCAGTGCAGTGTTGATAGAACCAGGCTAATATGGTCTTACTTCCTGGTTCTAGTAGAGAACTCGAGCTGCTGTGTTTTGGACCAGCTGGAGTTTGTTTATTAAGCGAGCAGGGCAACCACCCAGTAAGAGCATTACAATAATCTAGCCTTGAGGTCATGAACTCATGAACTAACTGTTCAGCATTTTGCATTGAAAGCATGTGCCATAATTTAGATATATTTTTAAGATAGTAGAAGATGCTAGAAAAGTGGCTTTCAAATGAAAGATTGGTATCAAAGAGCACACCCAGGTTCCTAACTGACGACGAGGACTTGACAGAGCAGCCATCGAGTGTTAGACAGTATTCTAGGTTACTACTTGCAGAGGTTTTTTGTCCAATAATTAAAAATTAATTTTTTTCTGAATTAAGTTGCAGGAAATTACTTGACATCCAATGTTTTATATCAGCTATGCATTCCATTAATCTTGTGAATTGGTAAGTTTCGTCAGGGCATGAAGAAACATATGTTATGGTACAAAAATATGTTTATGTTAGCTACCTGCCTGATGGCAAATGCTGCTTGTAACAGTTAGTGCAATTTTTTTTCCCCGAACGGACGGAATATGGTTACATACTGTAATATGTTTTTAACAGGATAAGGAAGACACAGATCTGTTCCAGAGTCACTGTTTATCGTATTTAATGACATGACATTGATATAGCTTTGTAATAGGTTTTGATGAAAGTGGCATAGCATGCTATACTAACTATTATTTATGCTATGCATAAATAACCTGAATAGTTAATATAGCATGCTATATTAACTATTATTATAAACATTATTTAACCAGGAAGAGGCAGAGGAACATGATTTTTTTTTTTATATAGCTTATCTTAGTGTCGGTATATACGGTAGTGACAGTTTATGCAAATATGACATTATTTTTATAAGTTACCAATGGATCTTGATTCTTGGATCTTGACCAATTGGGGGGGCCTCCATGTCCATTTTGCTTGGGCCCCAAAATTCCTTCAAACGGCCCTGATTACGGAGTATACTCTGTAATGTCTGTGTAGTATTTTATTTAAAGTGTATTTTAAACTAGAAATCTTTATTGTCCACACATGTGGAAAATCATCTTCAGCCTCACAAAAACATATTCATTTGAATTCACAATCCAATACAGCAAACACACTAAGAAAGTTGCAAAAGTTACATGCCCCATGCATTACAAATGTATAAACTAATTACAAACCCGATTCCAAAAAAGTTGGGACACTGTACAAATTGTGAATAAAAACAGAATGCAATGATGTGGAAGTTTCAAATTTCAATATTTTATTCAGAATACAACATAGATGACATATCAAACATTTAAACTGAGAAAATGTATTGATGTATTGTGTTGATTTTAAATTTCATGGCATCAACACATCTCAAAAAAGTTGGGACAAGGCCATGTTTACCACTGTGTGGCATCCCCTCTTCTTTTTATAACAGTCTGTAAACGTCTGGGGACTGAGGAGACAAGTTGCTCAAGTTTAGGAATAGGAATGTTGTCCCATTCTTGTCTAATACAGGCTTCTAGTTGCTCAACTGTCTTAGGTCTTCTTTGTCACATTTTCCTCTTTATGATGCACCAAATGTTTTCTATGGGTGAAAGAGACGATGTCTGGATGGGAGCATATGTTGTTCTAGAACTTGGATATACCTTTCAGCATTGATGGTGCCTTTCCAGATGTGTAAGCTGCCCATGCCACACGCACTCGTGCAACCCCATACCATCAGAGATGCAGGCTTCTGAACTTGGGTTGTCCTTGTCCTCTTTAGTCCGGATGACATGGCATCCCAGTTTTCCAAAAAGAACTTCAAATTTTGATTCGTCTGACCACAGAACAGTTTTCCACTTTGCCACAGTTCATTTTAAATGAGCCTTGGCCCAGAGAAAACACCTGCGCTTTTGGATCATGTTTAGATATGGCTTCTTTTTTGACATATAGAGTTTTAGCCGGCAACGGCGAATGGCACGGTGGATTGTGTTCACCGACAATGTTTTCTGGAAGTATTCCTTTGGGCTCCATGTTGTGATTTCCATTACAGTAGCATTCCTGTATGTGATGCTGTGCCGTCTAAGGGCCCGAAGATCATAGGCATCCAGTATGGTTTTCCGGCCTTGACCCTTATGCACAGAGATTGTTCCAGATTCTCTGAATCTTTGGATGATATTATGCACTGTAGATGATGATAAATTCAAACTCTTTGCAATTTTTCTCTGAGAAACTCCTTTCTGATATTGCTCCACTATTTTTGGCCGCAGCATTGGGGGAATTGGTGATCCTCTGCCCATCTTGACTTCTGAGAGACACTGCAACTCTGAGAGGCTCTTTTTATACCCAATCATGTTGCCAATTGACCTAATAATTTGCAAATTGGTCCTCCAGCTGTTCCTTATATGTACATTTAACTTTTCCGGCCTCTTATTGCTACCTGTCCCAACTTTTTTGGAATGTGTAGCTCTCATGAAATCCAAATCCATTTGGCATGACATTTCAAAATGTCTCACTTTCAACATTTGATATGTTTTCTATATTCTTTTGTGAATAAAATATAAGTTTATGAGATTTGTAAATTATTGCATTCTTTTTTTATTCATAATTTGTACAGTGTCCCAATTTTTTTGGAATCGGGTTTGTACACTAAGACCATAAATAAAATAAGTAATATCACTAAATAAATAACCACCCTTAGTAACAATGTACATAGACCTAATACATAGATCATTTATTTAATAAAATAATGGCAGGTGGTATAAATGTGTTATTTTCATATTCTGAGTACATTGCAGTAACTGTAAACATGAATGGCACCTTAAATACTTCTTATTTGAATAGTTCCTCTGTCATGGTTCTTGTTTATTTTTGTGTATTATATTTTTTGGACAGTTTCTGTTGCTTTGGCAATACTGCATGTAAAACATTTATGCCAATAAAGTAGTTTGAAGTTAAACTGACTACATACAGTACATTTTCAGTCTTTGTATCCCATATTCTGCATCCCAACTAAAAAAAATAAACAGACATTACAGACAGACATTACAGACAGACAGACAGACAGACAGACAGACAGACAGACAGAGAGACAGACACAGAGACAGACAGGCAGACAGACATTACAGACAGGCATTATAGACAGGCAGACACACAGACAGACATTACAGACAGACATTATAGACAGGCAGACAGACAGACATTACAGACAGACAGGCATTACAGACAGACATTACAGACAGACAGGTAGACAGACAGACATTACAGACAGACATTACAGACAGGCAGGCAGACAGATAGGTATTACAGACAGACAGACATTACAGACAGACAGACATTACAGAGAGACAGACATTACAGACAGGCAGACATACATTACAAACAGACACTACAGACAGGCAGACAGACAGACATTACAGACAGGCATTATAGACAGGCAGACACACAGACAGACATTACAGACAGACATTATAGACAGGCAGACAGACAGACATTACAGACAGACAGGCATTACAGACAGACATTACAGACAGACAGGTAGACAGACAGACATTACAGACAGGCAGGCAGACAGACAGGTATTACAGACAGACAGACATTACAGACAGACAGACATTACAGAGAGACAGACATTACAGACAGGCAGACATACATTACAAACAGACACTACAGACAGGCAGACAGACAGACATTACAGACAGGCATTATAGACAGGCAGACAGACAGACATTACAGACAGACATACATTACAGACAGGCATTATAGACGGGCAGACAGACAGACAGACATTACAGACAGACAGACATAACAGACAGGCAGGCAGACAGACAGGCAGGCAGACAATACAGACAGGCAGGCAGACAGACATTACAGGCAGGCAGGCAGACAGACAGACATTACAGACAGACATTACAGACAGGCATTATAGACAGGCAGACAGACAGACATTACAGACAGGCAGACAGAGAGACAGACATTACAGACAGACAGACAGGAAGACAGACAGGCAGACAGACAGACATTACAGACAGGTAGACAGACAGACATTACAGACAGGCAAAACAGACAGACAGGAAGACAGACATTACAGACAGGCAGGCAGACAGACTGCATTACTATATGTACTGCAAAATGAAGTATTTTATATGAATGAATGAATGAATGAATGAATGAATGAATGAATGAATGAATGAATGTCGCTCACTGACGACAGTCCATTACAGAAAGTCTCCTCCAAAACCCGACCTCAAAGGCTGAATGATATTCTCTCTAAATTCATGGCTGGGATGCACAGAACAATTTTTCAATATATTACAGGCAGGCAGGCAGACAGACAGACATTACAGACAGACATTACAGACAGGCATTATAGACAGGCAGACAGACAGACATTACAGACAGGCAGACAGAGAGACAGACATTACAGACAGACAGACAGGAAGACAGACAGGCAGACAGACAGACATTACAGACAGGCAGACAGACAGACATTACAGACAGGCAAAACAGACAGACAGGAAGACAGACATTACAGACAGGCAGGCAGACAGACTGCATTACTATATGTACTGCAAAATGAAGTATTTTATATGAATGAATGAATGAATGAATGAATGAATGTCGCTCACTGACGACAGTCCATTACAGAAAGTCTCCTCCAAAACCCGACCTCAAAGGCTGAATGATATTCTCTCTAAATTCATGGCTGGGATGCACAGAACAATTTTTCAATATATTATTTTTTTTTAAAACGTAGGCCTATTTATTTGTTTGTAATAAAGTTATTTGTAAATGTAACATTGTAGGCCTAACTGCTCCATTGTTCATTCTTTTGTAATTTAGGCTATAGGCCTAAGTTAAAATGAAAATGTCCTATAGCCTATGTTTATTTTTGTAATGTAGGCCTAAGTTATCTGTAAATTAACCAAAGTAATACTATACATTGTTTATTTTTGTTATGTAACTTGAAATGTGTAGGCTAAATAAAAGAGAAGTGATTGCTCTGTATATTGTTTATTTTTGTAATGCAAGTTATAATTTGTACATTAAACAAATTTTTCTATACATTTATTTTATCATGCAAGTTAAAATGTGTACATTAAAATAATTTGGTACATTACTTAAAGTATTTTTACAACTTTTTATACAATATAACTTAGGTTTAACATCAGAAACATCAGAAATGTAAATTAACAGCTAAAAAGGGAGAAAACATTTGTATGTACACTTTCATCGAGCTGAGCGGGAGACGCTGGTGCTGCTGGACCAGGATGGACTGTTGTCACACACCTGCTATAGGCCATTTAACGACGCTCGGTTCAGTGTTGCCAACTCTGGAATCGCGCTACTTTTACACTGTTGCTGTGAGTTGTATGTAGCCTATAGTCCACAGGTTTAAGTTGTCTTTACTTTAGCAAGAGTTATATCGCCTACCCTCCCCGTTTTGGCCGTGACTTTTGATTATCAATTGGAGGGGTTTTGTTGTGCAGACCTGGCAACCCTGTCCCTCGGTTCGCCCTTCGTGCACTTCGAAGGCCTGACCTTCGAAATGCGCGGCCTTCGAAGTGCGCACCCTTCACTTTGGGCCGAAGTCCGAATGTGCGAATATAAAACCAACTTTACCTAAGTGACGTCGTCTTTATTTTCTCAGAGAGTCCTCATTCCTCAATCAGACATTAAGGCATTTGCTAGTTTTCAAAGCCTTACAATAGTTAAAATAATAACATATCATCCATCAAAGCTCAGAAAATCAACTTATTTCAAAGGGAAGGTTTTATAACTCATTGACAGCTATTTGATTTGTTTTAAATATAAATTCACATAGCCTAATTTTATTCAGTCTTTTGAGACTTACATTTGCATCCCATGTAAATGTAAAAGCTCATAGGTTTTATCTAGATAAGTGCTCTCTCAAAAGACTTAAAAATGACATTAATACCCTCTGTTCTTTCTGTTTAGAGAAACCTGAATCTACTTTACATTTATTTTGGAATTGCTCTCACACAATAATATTTTGGTGTGATGTTTGTGACTTTAGCAAAGGCTATGTGAATCCTAATTTTCAATTTACTTATAAAATTGTAATTTTTGGTTTTCATGAAGATGAAGAGAAAAATTATATTTATTTTATTAAATGTATTTAACTGCAAACCTCTTTTTTAAGATTTAAACTTGAGATAAAAATGTATTTTGAATCCATCGAGTCTTCTAAAAAATGTAAACGCTATGAGAACAGTGGACTTGGAACTTTTTGAGATTAATTGAGAGACAACTGAATTATAGATTGTGGAATTGCTTTGATGATAATATCATATTGTTTCCTGTCAGTTAACTTAAATCTTGAACAAAAATCTCAAAATTGCTCATAATGTTGTATGATGACAGTAAAGTTCATTGGGAATAAGGTCCCAGATAAAACTTGAATGCACCCCAAAAGCAGCGGAGATATAGCACCTCCAATTGGGTCAATAGTGCAATTTCTCATGTAACTGTATGTCATATCTCCTAGAATCATGGGATCATAACTCAATAATGCTACAGTAAAATTGCTCATAATGTTGTATAGTGACAGTCAGGTGCACTGGGAATAAGGCTCCAGTTAAAATTTTAACGCATCCTCAAAGGCAGCGGAGATATACATACATATACACACACACACACACATATATATATATATATATATATATATATATATATATATATATATATATATATATATATATATATATATATATATATATATATATATATATATATATATATATATATATATATATATATATATATATATATATATATATATATATATATATATATATATATATTATATTTTTTTTTTTTCTGCCAATAAAGAAATGGGCTTGGAAAGATTTGATAGATTTTTCAGCTAAAAGGGAATTAGCTGTCATGGTCTAATTGTTTTTCCACTTTTTTATCTTTAGAGTAATGCCTACAGAATGACTGTACAAATCTAGCCTAATTACATTTAGTTTACTGTTAAGTTATGCACATAAATAAGTAATAATAAAAATAATAATAAAACAGAAAAAGAAAAAACATCACAAGACGAGTAGAAACTCGTGACCACATTCGCTTGTGGTTATTGGTGACGCTGCGAACTGTCTGTTTTAGTATTGGTTATTTAAGATCTCTGGAGGGCGTTGAAGATTGAATTTGGACTTCACCGTAATAACCTGTTCGACTGGTATCAGTTAAAGGAAGCCATCAGCTGAGTTAGACGCAGAAGGCACTGAAAGCCTTTACAGGCTTGAAAATGACACTTTTTACCGTTTTGTGTTCGACATTTCTCCTCGGGGCTGTTGTACCTGCCGGGAGCGGTGAGTCTGTTGTTATTTCAACACAGAATAGCCTACTCTTATTTATTTTATTTCTTAAAACTGAAAGTTGTCATCAATTAATGCAATGTCTCAATATACGTAGGACATTACTATATATTATCATAATATACCTGTTTAATTAACTTTAATATATGCCCAAGTTTTACTTCGAGTTTACTTGTTAATTTTTAGTTCGCGTCTGTTAGTTGTCCAGGTGTGTCGGTAAAATGGCGCAGGTAAACAGGTAGGCTATCGAAATACTTTCAGTTCAGGAACCTGTCGAAAGGGTTACTTTACTTCGACTGAACTTTTAAATAACCCTACTCTGCTAAAATGGAAAAAATTAAAAATAAATTCCCCACGACTTTTCAAAATATAAGCTTAAACAAAATGTTTTTATTCTGCATCTGAAAAGAAACAAATAAGATCTAACTGAAACTATTTTTTTAATACCCACTTTTTGTTAATATCATAAGAAGATTCTCCTTTAAACGAAAGGGATCTCCATACAAGTTCATGAATCTACCAAAATATAATTTTGAGAGATTTTTAATAACAAGATATGAATATGTTAGTTCTTGTCTATTTTTATTTTATTGTCTTTATTTTTATGACATATTTATGGAAAATAATGGACCTTGGAGGATCAAAAACTTTCATGAATGATTTTAGTTATATGGTTATAACACCTTATTGTGAATGTCTATTTAATATATATATATATATATATATATATATATATATATATATATATATATATATATATATATATATATATATGTGTGTGTGTGTGTGTGTATATGTATATTCTCATTTTTATTCCTTTGCATTGCAGCAGACAAACACTCCCTGTACTACATATACACAGCTTTATCCAAACCTGTCGATCTGCCGGGCATCCATGAATTCACTGCTATGGGCCTGCTAGATGACAGACAGATTGACTATTATAATAGCAAGGAAAAAATAAAGATTCCCAAACAGCACTGGATGAAAGAGAAAATGCAGGAGGATTACTGGGAAAAAGGCACCCAGTCAAGAAAGAGCAAAGAACAGTGGTTTAATGTGAATGTCAACATTCTGATGAACCGTATGAGACAGAATGAATCAGGTGAGGAACATTGATACATATTAACCTGCATATAATTATCATATTATATTGTTATTATCATCTGACCGACATTTTGTTTTCTGTTCTTTTAAGGTCTTCATGTTCTTCAGTGGAGACATGGATGTGAAATTGAAGGAAGTGAAGCAAAGTTTTCCAAAGGCATTGATGAGTACAGCTATGATGGTGAGAACTTCCTGTCTTTTGATGATAGGGAGTCTCAGTGGGTTGCCCCTGTTGATGCAGCTCTTCCAACCAAGAAAAAGTGGGATAATGTGCCCATCCTAAACCAGTACACCAAGGGCTACCTGGAGAAAGAGTGTGTGGACTGGCTCAAAAAATTCAGAGAATATGGAGACGAGGAGCTGAGAAAGGGCTGTGAGTTAATGTACAACATTTGTATTTGTTGATTATCTGCAGCTGTCATATATATATATATATATATATATATATATAAAAACTGATAAACTGATTCTATGTCCTCAGCTCCTCCAGATGTGCATGTGTTTGCAAAAAGATGTACCAGTGACAAAACCAAGCTGAAACTCACCTGTCTGGCCACTGGCTTCTTCCCCAAAGATGTGGAAATTACCATAAGGAAATATCGCACACCCCTACCTGAAGAGGAGATTGAATCCTCAGGAATCAGACCCAACCATGATGAAACCTTCCAGCAGAGGAAAAGTGTAAACATCAAGGAGGATGAAAAAGCAGAATATGATTGTTTTGTGAACCACAGGACTCTCAAAGGACCTGTTATCGTCAAATGGGGTAATTAAAGCAGTTAATCATATAAACAGTATCAATATCAATATTATATAAAAAGGGTTGAACTTGTGAACTTCCATTTCCCCCTATATTTCAATGTGTATTATCCTCACTTAGTTCAAATTCATTTAAAATATTTATCCTTTTCATTTGTATAGATGGACTATGCCAGAACTGCCCGCCAGCGACTGTCTGGGGTATGGTTGGAGCAGTGATTGGTGGTCTGCTTGCGCTGGCAGTTGTTGCTTTGGTGGTTGTCATCTTAATGAAGAAACATATTATTAGTGAGTAGTGATTGAGTAATTATGATACACACATTCTTATTGTCTGTTTCATTATTTAACCATTGTTTAATCATTATATGATGCCTTTAATCAATTTCAAAATTAAAAAAATTGAGTGAATAAATGATGACATCATTTTAAGATTTCATTTCGCTATTGCTTTAACAAATAAATGTCCAAATATAGATGTTTGAACAAATAATATTGGATGGATCTTGAAATAATATTATAGTGGGTTACGTCATTTGCCTTAACATGCTTCTGTCCCAGTGTTTCTTTTGTACCACTGTTTTTAAAAAATATTATTACAGTGCAAAGAGTATTCAGAAATCATTTTATCTGTCATATCCGTTAGGTTTCACATACAAAAATAATGCCCAGGAACCAAAGGAAGATGAAGAGAATTTTCTGCCAGGTACCAGTTATCCCATTCTCAATATTTAATCAGTCTTATGTATCAGGTGATGTTAAAATGACACTAACATTTCACTGTATCTCCAACAGGAGAAAATAGTGCTGGTTAGGGGTGGGGATCTCTAGGCACTTCACGATTCGATTACGATTCAGAGGGCTGCGGCAATGCGATTATAAAACGATTATCGATGCATCTTTTTTCTATAAAGATTTTCTTTTTTCTCATTTGGTACTTTTAAAGCAAAGTATTTGTAATGACCCATAATGAATTTACTTCCAATATCTTTTATTATTAAAGCAAATAAAAGTGATTTTACAAGTCAACAGTAAGGTTACATTTGCCAGAATATGTCCCAACATTGCAAAGAACCAACAGGAAAAGTGTTTGTATCAGCATACTTAATTAATACACGCATATAGTAAATTAAGATTCAGCATATTCTGAATCACTAACATAAAGTTATAACCAACACCCTCCTGTTATGTGCAATGAGAAATATAATCAATATAATAATATATTTTTTTAAATAAACATTTTTCTGTCCCAAAATCACAGCTTTTATACCAAAATATAGAATTCTGTACCAGCAGCTCTCATACAAAAGTAATGCTTGTGGACTTCAGCATATTCTGAATAACTAGTAACATACAGCTGCTCTTATACACAAATAAATAATATAATCTTATGACTTTAAACTAAATCCTGAGCACAGACACTTTTTTCCCCTTCTGTATATCACAATCAAAAACAACTTTTATGAAATTAACATCTGTGCACTAAATTAACATCTGCATACGGATGCAAATCCTTGACCATCAAATTTTCGATAGAGTTTAGTTAGTTTAGTTATATTTTAGTTTAGTTTGACACAACTTGCATATAGTGTGGCTCTTGTCCAGGTCATTTCCCCCTTCAGCTTCATAGAAGCCGAAGTGCTTCCATACGCTAGAATCGTCCTCGTCCGTTATATGTACTTAACACTTGTTCATTAAATGTCAGCAGTTAACATTGCTAAAAAATGGAATCAAAGTACATTTCACTGTGCAGTTTAAAATCTCTGATGTGACTTGTATTGCTGCTTAACTTGAATATATTTTGTTGCATGTCTAGGTGAGGGACACGATAAAGCAACAACTGAAAGTGAGAAAAGGCTTTTAACTGACTCTGGTGAATATGCCCTTATTTAAATATGTCATGCTTTTTAATAATGCACTAAACTCAAAATGCATCACTAAATGAATAATTTGTCTTCCTGAAATGCTAACATCTCATCACATACATACAAGATGTGCAAAGCTTCATGAGCTCTATATGCATGCTTTTCAATTTTGCCACTAGATCTCAAGAGGAAGGTAATAATTTAGCCAATTGTTAAGTTTTAAATATTCCATTTAGCAGGTTGATGTTAATTGTATGTAGGATTGTAAAGGTACACTACACTATCAAAGAATCATGGAAAAAATGTTTTACACAACTGTCTTCAACACTGATAATAATCATAAATGCAGCATATCATATTAGAATGATTTCTGAAGGATCATGTGACACTGGAGACTGGAGTAGTGATACTGAAAATTCAGCTTTGCATCACAGAAATAAATTACATTTTAAAATATATCCAAATAGAAAAGTTATTTTACATTTTAATAATATTTCACAATATAATTTTGTTGTTGTTGTATTTTTAATAAAATAAATGCAGCCTTGGTGAGCATAAGAGACTTCTTCTAAAAACATTAATAATATTTATTTTGAACGGCAGTATATACCAGTACGATTATTATATCATTATCGGTATTGGAAAAAAACAGGCAGAGAATCTCACCTGAGCTCAAGGAACTTCTTTCAACTTGACTGCTCAAGCACTGTAAAGTTAGTTTTAGGTTCAATATTCGCCAGACATTCATTTTCCTTGCCACTGTAGAACCAGCAGTCTTACAAAGATATCAATACCGTGATTAGTTTGAACAGTATGCCACCATTGTATATAAACATGAAATATTTATTCAAAATCACCTACGTGCATTTTAGCTGCATTTCTTTTACCTGAGAATGCTTTGAGACGCTAGGCATGATGCCTAAGGGAACATTTGCTAATTCCACCAACTGCGTTAAAACATATAATTTGTCTTAATTAAATTGACTTTTAACATTTAAAAACAGACATTTTCAAATTCCAAAGCTTGTAGTAGGTTCCTTTGGTAAGACTGACTTATTACAGGTGAAATTTTGACAAAAGCTCCCTTCATGTATGTACAGTACTCTTATTTTATAGACAATTACTGAAATTCACCAAAAGGGTTTTTTTCATGTTCAGTCTGGTCATTAGGAATGCACTACAACCTTTGGAATGTTGAAAACCTTTTGGTGTATTACAATAATTTCTGTATATACATTAAGGTAAGCATTGGAAAAATGTCACTAAGTCAGTTTCATCATTTAATTAGAGAAACCACTGTCAAAAAACGCTCAAACTTCACTACAACTTGTCAAAATAAAAGTTCAGTTTAACTTGAAGAAATTATTATTTCTATACAATAGAATGTACTTTTCAAAATAATAATAACAATACAGTTTATTTAAACATTATTTAAGGAATATAATTTTTGTCCATGTTTTAATTTTAGTACATCTGTACTGTGCCAAAAATAGAAGGATAAATTAAATTTAGTTGTTACTTTTAATTTGATTACATTTAAAGTTAGAATTACATTTAGAGTTAAATTATTAGTTTTATGCATTCATTTGATTACCACTGTTTTTGATAACATATTTGTATTAAATTATAAAAAGAAAATTAAATTTTTCTGAATAAAATACATTTCATAGGACTATTTTTCTTAAAAGATTTAATAATTAATGATAAAAATAAGTTATTAATCTAATCCATAATCACTTATTAAGTGTAATTGATTTAGACATGTTTTTGATTATTGAAATTTGATTAAACAAACATTTGTTATAATAAAGCATTTGTTCAACCAAAAACCTGTTTTCGTTAGTTTAACTGTCATATTAACTGATGACAATAATAATAACTGAAATTTCCTGGGACTGTCATCATATTGTGAAAATCTCATACTGTTCCAACCCTAATTGTATGTACTTACAACTTACAACTTACAATGTCAGCAGTAAACATAATAAAAAATAAAAAAACAATAAAAAAACGTGGATTCAAAGTACTGTGCCGTACTGTGCAGTTTAAAATCTCTGATGTGACTTGTATTGCTGCTTAACTTGAATATCTCTGTTACATGTCTAGGTGAGGGAGACGATAAGGCAACAACTGGAAGTGATGGAAACCTTTCAACTGACTCTGGTGAATATGCCCTTATTTAAATAGGTCATGTGTTTTTAATAATGCACTAAACTCACTGGATCTCAAGAGGAAAGTAATAATTTAGCTAATTGTTAAGTTTTAAATATTCCATTTAGCAGGTTGATATTAATTGTATGAAGGGTACACTACAGGTCAAAATGTTAAGGTACACTACCGGTCAAAAGTTTTTAGAAGAAGTCTTTTATGCTCACCAGGTTTGCATTTATTTTATTAAAAATACCAACAACAACAAAAAAAAACAAACAAACAAAAAAAGTAATATTATGAAATATTATTAAAATGTAAAATAACTGTTTTCTATTTGAATATATTTTAAAATGTAATTTATTTCTGTGATGCAAAGCTGAATTTTGAGCATCACCACTCCAGTCTTCAGTGTCACATCATTCTAATATGATGATTTGCTGCTCAAGAAACATTTATGATTATTATCAATGTTGAAAACAGTTGTGTAAAACATTTTTTTAGTCAAGTCACCTTTATTTATATAGCGCTTTTAACAAGTCCAATTGTTTCAAAGCAGCTTCACATTGTTAACAGGAAAATAATGCAACAGAATTTGTACAGCCGTTCTGGTGAAACGGGATGTTATCCAGCTAATTTCAAGTATCATATTGTGTCATATTGGGACTTAAAGAAGTGAATACATTTACATTTATTCAGCAAGGATGCATTTAATTGCTCAAAAGTGACAGTAAAGACATTTATAATGTTACAACAGGTTCCATTTAAAATAGATGCTGTTCTTTTTAACTTTGCATCACAGAAATAAATTACATTTTAAAATATATCCAAATAGAAAACAGTTATTTTACATTTGAATAATATTTCACAATATTACTATTGTTGTATTTTTAATAAAATAAATGCACAAGAGAGACTTCTAAAAACATTAATAATATTTCTTTGATGATAATAATAATTGATTGTTTATTACTGTATACCCTGAAATTTCCTGGGAAAATTTCCTTTCATCATATCGTGAAAATCTCATAAAACATTTGATAAAAACGTGGATTCAAAGTACTGTGCAGTTTAAAATCTCTGATGTGACTTGTATTGCTGCTTAACTTGAATATCTCTGTTACATGTCTAGGTGAGGGACACGATAAGGCAACAACTGGAAGTGATCGAAACCTTTCAACGGACTCTGGTGAATATGCCCCTTATTTAAATAGGTCATGTGTTTTTAATAATGCACTAAACTCACTGGATCTCAAGAGGAAAGTAATAATTTAGCTAACTGTTAAGTTTTAAATATTCCATTTAGCAGGTTGATATTAATTGTATGAAGGGTACACTACAGGTCAAAATGTTAAGGTACACTACCGGTCAAAAGTTTTTAGAAGAAGTCTTTTATGCTCACCAGGTTTGCATTTATTTTATTAAAAATACCAACATGTTTATGTTTATGTTTATGTTTTGTCGTGTTTTGCTATGTAATGCTTGCTAAACTGCATTCTTGTATTTCTGGAGAGCATGTGGCGGTGCCTGAATAATCGGCTGCGGCCCGGAGGCTTGCTCCAAACTTCATTTCGTTATACTGTACTTGTACATGTGTAATGACAAATAAACTTCAACTTCAACAACAAAAAAAACAAACAAACAAAAAAAGTAATATTATGAAATATTATTAAAATGTAAAATAACTGTTTTCTATTTGAATATATTTTAAAATGTAATTTATTTCTGTGATGCAAAGCTGAATTTTGAGCATCACCACTCCAGTCTTCAGTGTCACATCATTCTAATATGATGATTTGCTGCTCAAGAAACATTTATGATTATTATCAATGTTGAAAACAGTTGTGTAAAACATTTTTTTAGTCAAGTCACCTTTATTTATATAGCGCTTTTAACAAGTCCAATTGTTTCAAAGCAGCTTCACATTGTTAACAGGAAAATAATGCAACAGAATTTGTACAGCCATTCTGGTGAAACGGGGATGTTATCCAGCTAATTTCAAGTATCATATTGTGTCATATTGGGACTTGAAGAAGTGAATACATTTACATTTATTCAGCAAGGATGCATTCAATTGCTCAAAAGTGACAGTAAAGACATTTATAATGTTACAACAGGTTTCATTTAAAATAAATGCTGTTCTTTTTAACTTTGCATCACAGAAATAAATTACATTTTAAAATATATCCAAATAGAAAACGTCTCGGTTACGTATGTAACCCTCGTTCCCTGAAGGAGGGAATTGGGATCCCTACCAACACGCCAGGATGCTGGCCCTTCCAGCGCCCTGCTTGAGCTCACTGGACCGCTCCTACATTGGAGAGGAAGTCAGGGCTCCAGGCAGGGAAGGACAGTCACTGCTGTTCCTGCAAGACCCACTCAAAGTGACTATTGGATAACGCTGGGAAAGCGTGCCCGCTTGGGAACGGAACGCTGCGGGGGCCACGTGCCTCAATGGAGGGACAGGTGGCAAATTACACATAAGGACTAACCTATCAGGGTAGTACAACATATGGCAGTCTCTGGGGTGGATCCAGCCTGGTCCCAGGGGGGAAGAACACCGCCAGAGACGACAGAGCGAGCTCTGTCAAGGGAAAGACACGGGGCTAGTCGAGTAGGGTAGCTGGTACCGTGGAGAATACACATATGGGGTTGCCGTTAGGGAACCGCTACATATGGAACCCAGCCTACACACACGTTCCACAAGCATACGGGTGCAGGCCTGGCGTCAGACGGCCGCAACGTCTGACACCGAAGGGGTGACGGAGGAGCTCGACAGGGTTCGCCATTTTCTGGGGAACACGACTGGAGATAAATAATGCACGCATCCGGCCCAGAGGGCGGGAATGGCGTCGCAAGCCGACACTAGAAGGGGCACTTCGCGCTACTGGCCACTGGGGGCGAGTACACGGGAAGATACCGGCTCTACACGGAGGCTATATAATCTAGCGAACGTGTTAGGTGTCGCCCAGCCCGCAGCCCTACATATATCTGTTAGCGAGGCGCCCTGAGCCAGCGCCCAGGAGGAGGCTACACTCCTAGTTGAGTGCGCTCGCAACCCGAACGGGCAGGGCACGTCTTGGGCTGGTACGCCAAGACAATAGCATCCACTATCCAGTGGGCTAACCTCTGCTTGAGACACAGCCTTTCCCTTCTGCTGGCCTCCGTAACAGATGAAGAGCTGTTCTGAGGTCCTATGGCTTCGAGTTCGGTCCACGTGAGGCGGAGAGCGCGGAGGGGACAGAGCAAAGCCAGGGCTGGGTCTGCCTCCTCCGAAGGCAGCGCTTGCAGGTTCACCACCTGGTCCCGGAAAGGAGTGGTGGGAACCTTGGGCACGTATCCGGCCGGGTCTCAGGCCAACGTGAGAGTTACCTGGCCCGAATTCTAGGCACGATTCGTTGACCGAAAGTGCGTGCAGGTCCCCTACCCTCTTGATGGAGGCCAATGCAACCAAGAGTACTGTCTTCATGGACAGGATATTCAGCTCAATGGACTGCAGAGGCTCGAAGGGAGGGCTCTGGAGTGCTCTCAGCACCAGAGCTAAGTCCCAAGAGGGTACCGGGTTTGGACGAGGAGGATTCAGCCTCCTCGCACTCCCTGAGGACCTGACGATTAGGTCGTGCTTCCCCTAAGGACTTACCATCAACTGCATCGTGATATGCCGCTATTGCCGCGACATACACTTTAAGGGTGGAGGGAGACAGCCTTCGCTCCAACCCATCTTGCAGGAAGGAAAGCACGGCGCTAACCGAACACCTTCGGGGTCTTCGCGGCGAGAAGAACACCACTCAACGAACAGGTTCCACTTCAATGCATAGAGGCACCTCGAGGGGGCTCTAGCGGAAGTGATGGTGTCCACCACTGCCTGTGGTAGACCACCTAGAACCTCCGCGTCCCGTCCCAGGACCAGACATGGAGTTTCCAGAGGTCTGGACGCTGGTGCCATAGTGCGCCCGTCCCTGAGAAAGTAGGTCCTTCCTCAGAGGAATGGGCCAGGGAGGTGCTGTCGCGAGGAGAGTTAGTTCGAAAACCAGGTCCGGTTGGGCCAGTAGGGCGCAACTAGCAAGACCTGCTCCTCGTCCTCCTGACTTTGCACAGTGTCTGTGCGAGAAGGCTCACTGGGGGGAACGATACTGCGTGAGCCCCGGCCAGCTGTGTGCCAGTGCATCCGTGCCGAGGGTGCCCCCGGTCAGGGAGTAATACAGCTGGCAATGGGTCGACTCTGGAGAGGCAAACAGGTCTACCTGTGCGGCTCCGAAGAGGCCCCATATCAGCTGGACCACCTGGGGATGGAGTCGCCACTCCCCCGGAGGTGTCGGCTGCCGTGAGAGCTCGTCGGCTGTCTGGTTGAGCGCACCTGGGATGTGAATGGCGCGAAGCGACCTCAGATGCTTCTGACACCAAAGGAGGAGATGGCGGGCGAGCCGGAGCATGCAACGGGAGCGTAGACCACCCTGACCGTTGATGTACGCAACAGCCGCAGTGCTGTCTGTGCGGACCAGTATGTGCTTGCCCTGTAGTGGCTTTTTTAGGCGGCCCAGAGCAAGACGTACTGCCAGTAGCTCTAGGCAATTGATATGCCAATGCAGTTGGGGCCCCGTCCACAGACCCGAAACTGCATGCCCGTTGTACGTGGCCCCCCAGCCGGTGGATGAGGCATCCGTGAAGACCACAGCATGCCTGGACACCTGTTCTAGGGGCACTCCCGCCCGTAGAAACGAAGGGTCCGCCCACGGGCTGAAGGTTTGGCGGCAGTAAGGGTAACTGAGACCCGGTACTTGCCGCTCTGCCACGCCCATCTCGGACTCGGCCGTGAAGCCAGTGCTGAAGCGGTCTCATATGTAGCAATCCGAGCGGCGTTACCGCGGCTGCAGATGCCATATGCCCCAGGAGCCTCTGAAAGAACTTCAGTGGGACCGCTGTCCTGCCTTTGAACGTATTCAAGCAGTTCAGCACTGATCGAACTCGCTCCTCTGTGAGGCGCGCAGTTCGATTGACCGAATCCAGCTCCATACCGAGATAAGAGATCCTCTGTGTGGGACAGAGTTTGCTCTTCTCTCGGTCGACCCGAAGGCCCAACAGGCTGAGGTGACGGAGCACCAGGTCCCTGTGTTCGCACAACTGCTCTCGCGACTGGGCTAGTATGGGCCAGTCGTCAAGGTAGTTGAGGTTGCGAACGCCGCGTTCTCGGACCGGAACAATGGCTGCCTCTGCAACTTTCGTGAAGTCGTGAGGCGACAGGGACAGCCCGAAGGGCAGGACTTTGTACTGACATGCCCTCTCCTCAAACGCAAAGCATAGGAACGGTCTGCGTCCCAGGAGAATGGAGACATGAAGTACGCGTCCTTCAGGTCGATCGCTGCAAACCAATCTTGGGGACGGATGCATTCGAAAATGCGTTTTTTGCATCAACATTCTGAACGGGAGCTTGTGCAGGGCCTGATTCAGGACACGCAGGTCCAAGATTGGTCTTAACCCACCCCTTTTTTGGGTACAATGAAGTAAGGGCTGTAGAACCCTGACTTCATATCGGCTGGAGGAACCGCTTGATCGTGTCCTTCGCCAGTAGGACTCGATCTCTGACCGCAAGACATGGGCATCGCTGCTCCGCCCGGAGGTGAAGAGGATGCCCCTGAACTTGGGAGGCCGGCGAGCGAACTGAACCGCGTAGCCGAGTCTGATGGTACAGATGATCCAGCGAGGCCAGGCCCCCAGAACCGGACAAGCAGGACCAACGGCACCACAGACGTACCCGGGGTGGGGCAGCGAGGTGGGAGGCTCGGACCCGACTCGGGTGGCCCGGGGCAGCCCGGAGTGTTGTCTGAGCCTCCCAGGGTGGGGCAGAGTGTGGGTGAGAAGGCTCGGTGGCGTCCTCGATGCCCACTCTGCTGCCCCCTGCCTGGGGGAGGCAGGAAGGTGGAATGCTCAGATCCGACCCGGGAGGCCCTGAGGCGGCCCGGAAATCGTCTGAACATTCCAGGGTAGGGCAGAGTGTGGGTGAGAAGGCCTGGTGGCGTCCTCGGTGCCCACACTGCTGTCCACTGGCGAAAGGAGGGGAGGCAAGGAGTGGCAAGGCTTGGAGGCGTCGCACACTGCCCACCTGACCCTCCTGGAGCCCAGGGAGGGAGGACACTGCTCTTTGGAGAAAGTGGGTACCACTGGACTCCGGAGAGCCAGTGGCAGGATCGAAACCTAGTCTCCCCTCAGTCCTCCTCTGGGGGGGGGTTGCGGACACCGCCTCCCCAAGAGCAGATCCCCTTCTCACTGGGCCACCCGTTTCAGGGCCGCTTGCAGGTTTCGCGGGACCCTGGACGGGTTGGGTGCCTCCCATGCGCCCGGCCACCTGCTGCCTGGGTGGAGGCTGCTGCTTGGCTTTAGCAGGGGCAGAAGCAGGGGGGGACGTCCTCGGCGACAAGCAGGCAGAGACACTGTGACCGATGACTGGGTGAAGGCAGCAGCTGGTCATCGGGACAGGTTTTTTTTTTTTTTTTTTTTTTTTCCGTCTGCTACTGGGCCACCAAGAACTGCTGGGCGAAGTTCTCGATGGCGTCGCCGAAGAGGCCAGCCTGACAGACAGGGGCATTGAGAAACCGAACTTTGCCGGGCTCAAGCATCTCTGCCAGGTTTAGCCCCAGGTGACATTCCTGGACCACTAGTGTGGACATCGCCTGACCCAGGGAGCGTGCAGTGACTTTCGTCGTCCGAAGCGCGAGGTCCATCACCGCACGCAGTTCCTGCATAACCCCTGGGTCGGGACTACCCTCATGCATGCAGGACAGAGGGTAGTGAGAGAGGGAAAAAACACTTATACAGATTATGCCCTTTTGGTGTTCCATATTTCCCTTTCTCCGATGCAGCAATTGACATCTGTCCTCTGCCAGAGCCCCAAATGAAACGCTAGGTCCCCCTTTTTTTTTTGGAACCAGCAATCCCATCTGTAAGCTACCAGCAGGCATGTGCGACTGTGAGCGTGGCCATCAGAATGGCACACAGCGCGCTGAACGCTCCAGCCCTTGAAAAAGGGAAGACGAACAACGCGCTGACGTGATCACGTTCTCATGAGAGAACGTGAACCACCCACAAACACAGTCTCAGCATGCTTGTGATGCTAGAGGAGTGGGGGCCCGAGGGGATGTACCCGGCGGGGAAACCCCACTGTAGCCCTCAGATCACCCAGGCTTATTAGCCGAAGTAGCCCTTTTCTGGTGCACCAGAAAAGGAACTAGATCAGGGAATAGGCAAAGGGACTCAACCCCGTTTGAGGTTTCATAGTCTCGACCGCGCATCCAGAGCGCCGAGTGACGCGCTGGGCTGCCGTGGCAACCCGCGCTGTCAGCCGGCCGCTCGACGGCACATGGCGCGCTGAACGCCTAAGCCCTTATGAGAAAACGTACGTCGAACGTGACCGACTGAAAGGGAACAGTTATTTTACCTTTGAATAATATTTCACAATATTACTTTTGTTGTATTTTTAATAAAATAAATGCACAAGAGAGACTTCTAAAAACATTAATAATATTTCTTTGATGATAATAATAATTGATTGTTTATTACTGTATACCCTGAAATTTCCTGGGAAAATTTCCCTTTCATCATATCGTGAAAATCTCATAAAACATTTGATAAAAAACGTGGATTCAAAGTACTGTGCCGTACTGTGCAGTTTAAAATCTCTGATGTGACTTGTATTGCTGCTTAACTTGAATATCTCTGTTACATGTCTAGGTGAGGGAGACGATAAGGCAACAACTGGAAGTGATCGAAACCTTTCAACTGACTCTGGTGAATATGCCCCTTATTTAAATAGGTCATGTGTTTTTAATAATGCACTAAACTCACTGGATCTCAAGAGGAAAGTAATAAGTTAGCTAATTGTTAAGTTTTAAATATTCCATTTAGCAGGTTGATATTAATTGTATGAAGGGTACACTACGGGTCAAAATGTTAAGGTACACTACCGGTCAAAAGTTTTTAGAAGAAGTCTTTTATGCTCACCAGGTTTGCATTTATTTTATTAAAAATACCAACAACAACAAAAAAAAACAAACAAACAAAAAAGTAATATTATGAAATATTATTAAAATGTAAAATAACTGTTTTCTATTTGAATATATTTTAAAATGTAATTTATTTCTGTGATGCAAAGCTGAATTTTGAGCATCACCACTCCAGTCTTCAGTGTCACATCATTCTAATATGATGATTTGCTGCTCAAGAAACATTTATGATTATTATCAATGTTGAAGACAGTTGTGTAAAACATTTTTTTAGTCAAGTCACCTTTATTTATATAGCGCTTTTAACAAGTCCAATTGTTTCAAAGCAGCTTCACATTGTTAACAGGAAAATAATGCAACAGAATTTGTACAGCCGTTCTGGTGAAACGGGATGTTATCCAGCTAATTTCAAGTATCATATTGTGTCATATTGGGACTTAAAGAAGTGAATACATTTACATTTATTCAGCAAGGATGCATTCAATTGCTCATAAGTGACAGTAAAGACATTTATAATGTTACAACAGGTTCCATTTAAAATAAATGCTGTTCTTTTTAACTTTGCATCACAGAAATAAATTACATTTTAAAATATATCCAAATAGAAAACAGTTATTTTACATTTGAATAATATTTCACAATATTACTTTTGTTGTATTTTTAATAAAATAAATGCACAAGAGAGACTTCTAAAAACATTAATAATATTTCTTTGATGATAATAATAATTGATTGTTTATTACTGTATACCCTGAAATTTCCTGGGAAAATTTCCTTTCATCATATCGTGAAAATCTCATAAAACATTTGATAAAAAACGTGGATTCAAAGTACTGTGCTGTACTGTGCAGTTTAAAATCTCTGATGTGACTTGTATTGCTGCTTAACTTGAATATCTCTGTTACATGTCTAGGTGAGGGAGACGATAAGGCAACAACTGGAAGTGATCGAAACCTTTCAACTGACTCTGGTGAATATGCCCTTATTTAAATAGGTCATGTGTTTTTAATAATGCACTAAACTCACTGGATCTCAAGAGGAAAGTAATAAGTTAGCTAATTGTTAAGTTTTAAATATTCCATTTAGCAGGTTGATATTAATTGTATGAAGGGTACACTACGGATCAAAATGTTAAGGTACACTACCGGTCAAAAGTTTTTAGAAGAAGTCTTTTATGCTCACCAGGTTTGCATTTATTTTATTAAAAATACCAACAACAACAAAAAAACAAACAAACAAAAAAGTAATATTATGAAATATTATTAAAATGTAAAATAACTGTTTTCTATTTGAATATATTTTAAAATGTAATTTATTTCTGTGATGCAAAGCTGAATTTTGAGCATCACCACTCCAGTCTTCAGTGTCACATCATTCTAATATGATGATTTGCTGCTCAAGAAACATTTATGATTATTATCAATGTTGAAGACAGTTGTGTAAAACATTTTTTAGTCAAGTCACCTTTATTTATATAGCGCTTTTAACAAGTCCAATTGTTTCAAAGCAGCTTCACATTGTTAACAGGAAAATAATGCAACAGAATTTGTACAGCCGTTCTGGTGAAACGGGGATGTTATCCAGCTAATTTCAAGTATCATATTGTGTCATATTGGGACTTAAAGAAGTGAATACATTTACATTTATTCAGCAAGGATGCATTCAATTGCTCATAAGTGACAGTAAAGACATTTATAATGTTACAACAGGTTCCATTTAAAATAAATGCTGTTCTTTTTAACTTTGCATCACAGAAATAAATTACATTTTAAAATATATCCAAATAGAAAACAGTTATTTTACATTTGAATAATATTTCACAATATTACTTTTGTTGTATTTTTAATAAAATAAATGCACAAGAGAGACTTCTAAAACATTAATAATATTTCTTTGATGATAATAATAATTGATTGTTTATTACTGTATACCCTGAAATTTCCTGGGAAAATTTCCCTTTCATCATATCGTGAAAATCTCATAAAACATTTGATAAAAACGTGGATTCAAAGTACTGTGCTGTACTGTGCAGTTTAAAATCTCTGATGTGACTTGTATTGCTGCTTAACTTGAATATCTCTGTTACATGTCTAGGTGAGGGACACGATAAGGCAACAACTGGAAGTGATCGAAACCTTTCAACTGACTCTGGTGAATATGCCCCTTATTTAAATAGGTCATGTGTTTTTAATAATGCACTAAACTCACTGGATCTCAAGAGGAAAGTAATAAGTTAGCTAATTGTTAAGTTTTAAATATTCCATTTAGCAGGTTGATATTAATTGTATGAAGGGTACACTACGGATCAAAATGTTAAGGTACACTACCGGTCAAAAGTTTTTAGAAGAAGTCTTTTATGCTCACCAGGTTTGCATTTATTTTATTAAAAATACCAACAACAACAAAAAAAAAAACAAACAAAAAAAAAGTAATATTATGAAATATTATTAAAATGTAAAATAACTGTTTTCTATTTGAATATATTTTAAAATGTAATTTATTTCTGTGATGCAAAGCTGAATTTTGAGCATCACCACTCCAGTCTTCAGTGTCACATCATTCTAATATGATGATTTGCTGCTCAAGAAACATTTATGATTATTATCAATGTTGAAGACAGTTGTGTAAAACATTTTTTAGTCAAGTCACCTTTATTTATATAGCGCTTTTAACAAGTCCAATTGTTCAAAGCAGCTTCACATTGTTAACAGGAAAATAATGCAACAGAATTTGTACAGCCGTTCTGGTGAAACGGGATGTTATCCAGCTAATTTCAAGTATCATATTGTGTCATATTGGGACTTAAAGAAGTGAATACATTTACATTTATTCAGCAAGGATGCATTCAATTGCTCATAAGTGACAGTAAAGACATTTATAATGTTACAACAGGTTCCATTTAAAATAAATGCTGTTCTTTTTAACTTTGCATCACAGAAATAAATTACATTTTAAAATATATCCAAATAGAAAACAGTTATTTTACATTTGAATAATATTTCACAATATTACTTTTGTTGTATTTTTAATAAAATAAATGCACAAGAGAGACTTCTAAAAACATTAATAATATTTCTTTGATGATAATAATAATTGATTGTTTATTACTGTATACCCTGAAATTTCCTGGGAAAATTTCCCTTTCATCATATCGTGAAAATCTCATAAAACATTTGATAAAAACGTGGATTCAAAGTACTGTGCTGTACTGTGCAGTTTAAAATCTCTGATGTGACTTGTATTGCTGCTTAACTTGAATATCTCTGTTACATGTCTAGGTGAGGGACACGATAAGGCAACAACTGGAAGTGATGGAAACCTTTCAACTGACTCTGGTGAATATGCCCCTTATTTAAATATTTTAATAATGCACTAAACTCAAAATGCATCACTACATTAATAATTTGTCTTCCTGAAATCCAAACATCTTATCACATACACACTTCCTGAATCTCATCACATACATACAAGATGTGAAAGCTTCATGAGCTCTACATGCATGCTTTTCACTGTTTCTCATGCTGATAATTTATTTTTATTTTTTGTGGCAATTTTGGTGCATCCCTATTCACTGTCATGTCATGCATAGCACTGGAGAAACATGTTGACATTTCAATGTTCCTCAACAGGAAAAGGGAGTGTTGAGGGCAACCCTTGATATGAAGTCCAAGCATCATGGAAAATTTGTAATGGCAGATCTATGGTATTTGTCATCAACATAGACAGTCCTACAAGCATTTTTTTTTACCATTTTTTATCTTTCTAATACCAATGAAAACAATCCTGAGCATACCTGAGAAATAAATCCCAATAATTATCCTGAATGCCAATACAAATTAGATGTATTCTTTTAAACTCTTGAATTATTCTTGTGAAATATTGCATTATATAATTGTTGATAACAGTCCTTTTAATTATATTAAATTGATAGTACAGTATATTTCTGTCTGTTGTTTATGTGGGATCCATTTATTTTTATATTAGACTATAGTATTAACATGGTTTCAGTTTTAGCACTTTTACCTTTTATTAGACAAAGTATGATTTTCAGAATGGACTGTCTATAATCTGCTGTCTACTGTTTCACGTATAGGTTTCATGGGGAAAAAGGGTATGCCACTCTTGTAGGCTACATGGTTTTGTTTCTGATGTTTTAATATCTGCTAATATAAACTTGTACTAAAAGGAGTTTGGTCTCATTTACTTTAAAAACTGACCAATCTAATAAATACTAATTTTACTTTTTGTAAACATTTTCATAACAGCAAATAAAACCAATAGGAACTATATTACTTGGTGAAAGAATTGTGAATATCAATGACTGTAATTATTCACTGAACACTGAAGTGTCTTTAACCATATTGTCATTTTTAAAGTAGCTAATAAACCACTCTAGGTTAAGAGTACCTAAAACTTCTGCGCTGTTGATTTTATCTTTCTCCACCAACATCTGCCCAGATTCAAACAATATTGTTGTTCTACCAATTGTTTTTATAGTTCATCCACCATTTTCTGTAACCAGTTTCCATCCATCCGAGGGAATTCACATACAGTTTTTGTAAAAAAAAAGATTTTTGCTTTGCTTTTTGCCTTTTTGTCCGTAAATAAAAAAAATAAAGAAATCCCACCAAAACAACTCAATGACAATTATAAACAAAATCTACAAACGTATGAAGACACAAGTAAAAATAATCAGAATCCACTTGACTTCCCAATTACACATGAAGAATTGACAAACAAACTCAAAAGCCAAAAAGTAAGAAATCTTGTGGTTCTGACAGCATTCTAGGTGAAATGCTGAAACACGGTACACTTGAGGTGTAGACGGCTGTGCTCAAATTATTCAACATTGTACTTAGTTCAGGCTGTTTTCCTGACATCTGGAGCCAAGAGTTATTAACCCAATTCACAAAAGTGGAAATTGGACCCTAATAATTGCATTGGCTGCGTTCGAAGCCGCTAGTGATGTATCGTTCTTTCTTTTTGTTGACCGCGCATGCGCAACATCCCATACGTCCTGTACAGGAAACAGAATTCATTAGTTCATCTCTGGAGTCTAGCGAGATTCGGATGTCCGTGTACTATTGTTGCGTTCGAATATGCATACATACCTACTATATAGTAGGAGAAAACAGTACGTGAAAGGAGTAACGTTAGTATGTTCGAAACCTCAGTAATCATAAAAGAGTAGGCGAGAAATCCCCCGATGGCCTACTGATTCTGTCCAGATTGTGAAGCACTCATCGTCCGATACTTTTCTATTCCTGCCTTCCCATGAGGACACAGGAAAGGATACGTCAGGCGGAGAAAAGCGATGCGGGTGTTTCCAAATGTGAGTATTACAAAACAAAATCACGGTTCCTTGTGTTAAAATCGCATTTGTTGAGCTACTGTAACGTTAGAGTAAACTGTTGAATCGTTGAAGGTGTAAAGACGACAGACAGTAGAGTATAGTTGTGATTGTGCTGTAAAAACACGTTTTATTATGTATAGCTTACAGGGGAGCTCCAGTAACACACGCACGTCTCCAAAGTGGATTTACATAAACCATATACATCTTAAAGATAAAGATGCTTACTAAATGTTTATTTAACATTTGACAGGAACATTTTCGATAAGTATGGCAGATGAGCACATTACAGCATGAAGTAGACATCTGATCAGAGTGATGCGTGTGTGCTATAATGTAGAGTTCACTGTTGTCAGCACTGCTTACTTTACCTGAACAGTTTCAAACGTAAACGTACGTCAAACGTAAGTTGTTTAACGTAAATAAACAAATCTACATAAAGTAACTAAACGTGTTATCTTTTTTAATTTGTACTGTTAGTACCTTAGTATTGTTGAGCAATTGAGGAACATTAACACACCAGCAACTACCTAAACATTTAAATGTAGTATTGAACACATAAATCAGAGTTGACTTGAATGTTGTCTGATGTTACAGGGACAGAAGAGCTCGTGTGTGTGTTTATCTGGCGGAGAGCGGCTGATGAAGGAATGCTGTCACCAAAGGCTTTGAGTGAGTAAACTACAGAAATGAATAAAACATATTTAAATCTTAAGTTGTATTTTATTTTAATTTCAAACAGAGTTATTTCAGCACTTTTCTGATTGTTGATGTCTGTGCATTTGCTTTGGAGCAGGGCCTGCAAGGTGACGGTGGCATGTATGGGGAAAACCTGAAACAAAATTATATAAAGTAAGATCATTTTGTTACTTCTAATACAAGAAATCAAATGGCATTGTGCTGTTAAAATGACTGCTTTTGTATTATGTTTGTGCATTTTTGTAGGATCTGAAATGTCAGCAGACAGGTGTGAGCACTGAGGATCCTGGGAATGGTTTAGTGCCAAGATGGGACCCTGTTGCCTCATCTGGCCCAGATGTTGCTGTGCTCTCTTCATCCTCAGTGAGAGCTTCTAGAAAAAGACCAAAAGAGACTTGTGCACTTATCACAGGGACGATCCCCCTGGAGCTCCTGGAGGAAAGAGCCTTGCTTAAGGACACACTGGTGGTGACGTCTGCGGAGATCGAAGCTGAAACCTTCTGCTTATCAGTTCAGTGCTTTAGCCCACTACACCACAAAAGTGATAAAGCTACAATACAAATTAGCATGTTATTGTAAAAATATGAAATTAAATATGGCAAGAAATGGGATGCTGACAACATGAATTGTAAAACGTTTTAATCTGTTTAAATGTTTTACAGGTAGTCATGCTGATGGAGAGCAGGCACACGGATGTTTGGAGCAGACACAGCAGCAGCCAGATTGTCCCGCATGTTTCCCACTGTTGCTTCAAGGTTCTGGGGTTCAGGGGGGACATGATGGATGGCTAGGACAGGCTAAGGTGGGCACGGTGGTCAACTGCTTCATCAATATAAAGCCTCAGAATTGGCACAGCTGTGTGGAGATGGCAGGATGGGTTCACCGCCTGTAAATGTGTGATAGCTTTATTTAAACTTATTGCTCTAACAAACTTTGTTTCATATGTTATTGATTTTTATTCATTTATTGTGATTACTTTTATTCATTCTTTTACTCATTTATTCATGTTTCCTATTGTTGTCCGTAAATAAAATATTTTATTAACTCATGCATTTATTCATTGCTTGACTGATTTATATATATTCACATCGGCTGCATTTGTCTAGTGTGTATTCATGCATCACTATTCACATGACAACAAGTTGCATTTTGCTTGTTTTACTAAAACAATATCATTTTCAGTAAAAGAAAAGTGATATAAATATTGGTCAGCATTTGTCATTATTATTGTGTTTGGGTGGGCTAGCAATGCAATTCATTCTGGGGTAATCTTTTAATAGTGTTACTTAAATTTTTCGAGTATAAGCAACAATTTTCTCCAAAGGAGATCTTATTAGCAGCTGAAAGACATCTTTGTGCAGACATTGCAAAAACTGAGGGAAACCACACTAGGTAGGGCTGTGGAGTTGCTGATGCTATGAGCTGTTACTGCACCTATCACTCATATCTTTTATTTTATAATTACATGGTTGTATTATTAACAATGAACAAATATCATGGGTTTGCATACACACAGATACAATAACAAGGTTAGATATCTTTGAATAATTCATCATAATGCAATAATTTTTTTGTTATTTCTTAAGCCTGAGGGATGAAACAGGAGTTAAATTTAACAAGAAAAAGCGCGGAATTAGGCTGATTCCCATTGATTATTAATATGCAAAAAGATCCCTCAAATTTTGGATGCAACTAAAAGCAAGTCCCACAGAATCGCTACATTTTAAAGCATTACAAACCCAAGAACTGAACACCGAAAAAAAGTCCTCTCAGTTAGCTGGTTCTGAGACTTACTAACCCAACTAATTCTACTAACACTAACCAGTCTCAGACCAGCACTGCTTCTCACCCAAACATCAGAATAAACCAATTTATCAAACAATCTAAAAAATACATATCTGGAACATTGGGATCAGGAAACTAAAACACAAAGTACAATTCTATCGAACTCTAAAATCAAATTATGAATTGGAAGAATATCTCCAGAATGTCAGAGACACAAAGCAGAGATGGATCCTGACCAAGTACAGGCTCAGTGAGCACAGTCTAGCCATCGAGACCGACAGACACAGAAAGAGCTGGTTACCCAGAGAGCAAAGTGTGTGTTCACTGTAGGACAGGAGAGATCGAGACAGTGTATAGTTAAAACTGTGGTATCATGTGGTAAATTTATTTCTTTTTTTCTTTTTTTTTTTTTTTTTCGCTTTGGTACTATTTTCACAAGCAAGGTGTACATTTTCAAAACTCGTGCTAATATCACAACAGATAATCAAGTGTACTTCCCCATGTTTCATCTTTCATAAAGCTTACTATCAAACTTTTGATTTGCATCTCGTCTCGTTCGCTTTAATACATTTGTCTATTATTTAATCCAACTGATCTTAATGGTTAATCAATTAATCATTTGGTTCACCAATAGATTTCTATAGATATTAATTCTTTAGACATAGTTTCTACTTTGTTTGCAATTTCCGATATGGATAACCATATGAAATAAATTATAATGTAAAAATAATTAATCTTAGATTATAACCACTATGTTCAAAGTGTGTGTGTGTGGCCTGGTAAACTCTCTCATAAAGATGTCAATTTCCTAAATTCCCTAACCCTTCCCCTTACCCCTACCACTTCAGCCAAAAGAGAATCGAGACACCCAATAATGATGACACCCCTACCCCTTCATGTGAACGCGCAAAACGAAGGGGGCCATAATGTCTCCATGAACTATAGATCTGGCTTTATGATAATATTTTTTTTATAATAATTATTCTGTTTAATGGTTTAATGTGAACGTCAACATCCTGAAGTGTATGACACAATGCATCAGGTGATTAGTAACATTGCTTCAACTGCATCTGCCCAGATACGGATGAAATTATCGTTCTAGATTTTCTTATTGGTTAAAATCATCCGCCATTTTCTGCATCCAGATAACTGTCGTCGTTTGTTGAGTTCAGACATCAGACATCAGGAGCCTAAACATTTATGTAACAGTTAGCCTAATCGAACGTTTTTAAATCATGGACACGGGGGTCGCGACCAAGAGTTTTGCTCTGCTTTGTTTTTTCTTCCTTTGTGGGACTTCACTTCAAGCGGGTAAATTATTACATTTAGCTGCATTTGTTAGAGAATGAAAGTGAAAGTAACATTTTACGCTTCCTGGTGTAAAACGGTTTTGTAAACACAGATTTGAAAGTTGATTACGTATTTAATACATTACATTTAAAAGTGTGTATCAATAAACTTGTATAACTAGGCTGTACATTGGCTACGAGTTTTGTCAAATAAAAAAAGCTTACTAACCGTTACTCACAAATGTGACGTCGATCACAGGCAGCGGCCTTTGGCTACGTTAGTTATTACTGATCGATCCCTTACGGAAAGAAAATATATTTCCCCATATATGAATGATCAATATATTAAATTATATTACGGTATATTTGAAAATATTCAGAATAAAATATTGTGTTTATGTATTACAATATATTATAGGCTACATAAGGAATTGCCTCTTTTCATATAACGTTAACTATTGAAAAATATGTGGCTATGTTTACTAATATATCATAATGTATGTAATTTTATATTCAGTAATACATTTCATAATGTATAAAAATATGTGATCAGATATGGTACTGTATGTGTATAATATATTGCAGATATATTTACTCATGCACAATACATAGAGAAAAATATAATGTAATATATTTCTTATATTTATATTTACTTGCATTATAAATGTTTCATATTTTCAAGCTAGTTAACAATAGCACAAGCACACATGCATGTAAAAAGTACACTCACCTAAAGGATTATTAGGAACACCATACTAATACTGTGTTTGACCCCCTTTCGCCTTCAGAACTGCATTAATTCTACGTGGCATTGATTCAACAAGGTGCTGAAAGCATTCTTTAGAAATGTTGGCCCATATTGATAGGATAGCATCTTGCAGTTGATGGAGATTTGTGGGATGCACATCCAGGGCATGAAGCTCCCGTTCCACCACATCCCAAAGATGCTCTATTGGGTTGAGATCTGGTGACTGTGGGGGCCATTTTAGTACAGTGAACTCACTGTCATGTTCAAGAAACCAATTTGAAATGATTCAAGCTTTGTGACATGGTGCATTATCCTGCTGGAAGTAGCCATCAGAGAATGGGTACTTGGTGGTCATAAAGGGATGGACATGGTCAGAAACAATGCTCAGGTAGGCCGTGGCATTTAAACGATGCCCAATTGGCACTAAGGGGCCTAAAGTGTGCCAGGAAAACATCCCCCACACCATTACACCACCACCAAGCCTGCACAGTGGTAACAAGGCATGATGGATTCATGTTCTCATTCTGTTTACGCCAAATTCTGACTCTACTATCTGAATGTCTCAACAGAAATTGAGACTCATCAGACCAGGCAACATTTTTCCAGTCTTCAACTGTCCAATTTTGGTGAGCTTGTGCAAATTGTAGCCTCTTTTTCCTATTTGTAGTGGAGATGAGTGGTACCTGGTGGGGTCTTCTGCTGTTATAGCCCATCCACCTCAAGGTTGTGCGTGTTGCTTTGCTGCATACCTCGGTTGTAACAAGTGGTTATTTCAGTCAAAGTTGCTCTTCTATCAGCTTGAATCAGTCGGCCCATTCTCCTCTGACCTCTAGCATCAACAAGGCATTTTCACCCACAGGACTGCCGCATACTGGATGTTTTTCCCTTTTCACACCATTCTTTGTAAACCCTAGAAATGGTTGTGCGTGAAAATCCCAGTAATTGAGCAGATTGTGAAATACTCAGACCGGCCCATCTGGCACCAACAACCATGCCACGCTCAAAATGGCTTAAATCACCTTTCTTTCCCATTCTGACATTCAGTTTGGAGTTCAGGAGATTGTCTTGACCAGGACCATACCCCTAAATGCATTGAAGCAACTGCCATGTGATTGGTTGATTAGATAATTGCATTAATGAGAAATTGAACAGGTGTTCCTAATAATCCTTTAGGTGAGTGTATTTAGCAACGAGATTTGGGCTGAATCCGAAATCGCCCCCTAAACTCTCAATCACTATTCCCTACTTTACACAGTTCACATACAGTTCACTTGAAGGAGTGAATGAAAACAAGTGAGCCGTTGTGTGTACATTGGCTGTACTCTCGTTATTGCGGTGCAATGTGGGATAGCATGAGTGCACTCAATAACGTAAACTGGATTCGGACACCACTACAAATGGCTGTGCCCTATTTAAGGATATAGGGGGCGATTTCAGATTCAGCCTATCACTGTACTGAAGAGTGCACAGACGTTATTTATTAAATATAGTAATAAAGTTAACACCTTAATGGTGTTTGGCCAGTTGTCAACCTAACCACAGGCTCTACTCTTCAGCACAATGGTAACCCCAAAAACTCACACATATAAGAAAACCTTTTAAATAACAGATCTCACCCTATATAAATATTGAGCAAAGCATGTGAAAGAACACTTAATTTTAACATTTACTCTCTTTTAACAGTCAGAAGCAAAGCATGCTGGGGGCTAGAAATCTGCTGTAACTCATTCCGTGACGTGTACATGCATTCACATTTAAATGGGAACATGTTTGTGCAATATATGTACACAAGTATAAAACTTAAGTTGGCTGGTAAAGTGGATACAACTTTATAAATATTACATGTAATGCTATTTTTGTCTTCATTTCTAAATATGTTATATGTATCAATATATAGCCATACATGGTCAATGTATATATTGCAGTACATTGAAACATAAGCACTAGTTTCCCATATATGGAAATGTATTATGTAATATATTGCATTATATTTTGCAGTATATTTCTACATTTTTTTTCCATAGGGAAAAATAGTTTTTTCCACTATTAGCTGCCTCAAATGAATTTATCAAAATAATAGATTGAATTATAGGTCTGTTTTTTATTATAATAGATTTAGTAACTGAAATGTTTTGAGTCTCACCGATCCACCTTGTATTAGATCTGCTCTCTCCTTCAGAAACCCCTTTTATCATGTAGGACCAGCTGCATAAACAGACGTTAAGACTGCATTTTAAAATATAGTCTGACCAACTCAATTAGTTTGGGCTAATCAGTCTTATTTTTCAGATTAAAATTAGACCAATCTACTTTATGTAACATACTTTAAAAAAGTTATGACCAGTCTAAAGAAAGAAATTAGATGACTAACTTAAGACTAGTCTAAGCAGTTTATGTAATCGGCCAATACCCTTATTTTATGCACAGCCTGTTTTATTCCTTTGTATTGCAGAAAAACACTCCCTGTATTACATTTACACGGCCTTGTCCAAACCTGTCGATCTGCCAGGCATCTATGAATTCACTGCTATGGGTCTGCTAGATGACAGACAGATTGACTATTATAATAGCAAGGAAAAAATAAAGATTCCCAAACAGCACTGGATGAAAGAGAAAATGCAGGAGGATTACTGGGAAAAAGGCACCCAGTCAAGAAAGAGCAAAGAACAGTGGTTTAATGTGAATGTCAACATTCTGATGAACCGTATGAGACAGAATGAATCAGGTGAGGAATATTGATATATATTAACCTGCATATAATCATCATATTATATTGTTGTTATCAGATATTTTGTTTTCTGTCCTTTTTAAGGTCTTCATGTTCTTCAGTGGAGACATGGGTGTGAAATTGAAGGAAGTGAAGCAAATTTTTACAAAGGCATTGATGAGTACAGCTATGATGGTGAGAACTTCCTGTCTTTTGATGATAAGGAGTCTCAGTGGGTTGCCCCCGTTGATGCAGCTCTTCCAACCAAGAGGAAGTGGGATAATGTGACCATCCTAAACCAATACACCAAGGGCTACCTGGAGAAAGAGTGTGTGGACTGGCTCAAAAAATTCAGAGAATTTGGAGACGAGGAGCTGAGAAAGGGCTGTGAGTAAATGTAGAATAGAAATATATAAAATATAATATAGAATAGAAATGTATATAGAACTGATAAACTGATTCTGTGTCCTCAGCTCCTCCAGATGTGCATGTGTTTGCAACAAGGTCTACCAGTGACAAAACCAAGCTGAAACTCACCTGTCTGGCCACTGGCTTCTTCCCCAAAGATGTGGAAATTACCATAAGGAAATATCGCACATCCCTGGCTGAAGATGAGATTGAATCCTCAGGAATCAGACCCAACCATGATGGAACCTTCCAGCAGAGGAAAAGTGTAAACATCAAGCAGGATAAAAAAGCAGAATATGATTGTTTTGTGAACCACAGGACTCTCAAAGAACCTGTTATCATCAAATGGGGTAATTAAAGCAGTTAAGCATATAAACAGAAATATCAGTATTATATAAAAAGGGTTGTTTCATTATTTTATAATCATATTTATAATACTCAATATTCATTATTTAATCATTATTTTACCCCTTTATTTCAACGTGTATTATCCTCACTTAGTTCAAATTCATTTAAAATATTTATCTTTTGCATTTGTATAGATGGACTATGCCAGAACTGCCCGCCAGCGACTGTCTGGGGTATGGTTGGAGCAGTGATTGGTGGTCTGCTTGTGCTGGCAGTTGTTGCTTTGGTGGTTTTCATCTTAATGAAGAAACATATTATTAGTGAGTAGTGATTGAGTAATTATGATACACACATTCTTATTGTCTGTTTCATTATTTAACCATTGTTTAATCATTATATGATGCCTTTGAGTTCCACGTAACAACAGGGAGGCCGCGAGTCTTAAAATGTCTTGAATAAGGTTTTCCTTAAATGAGGCCTTAAAAAGTCTTAAAATGTCTTAAATTCAGATTAGATGGGTCTTAAATATTTTTGGTCACATTACCGGGAAAAATTATCCAGTCTGACGGACACAGTGACTGTTATCATTGGACAAACCGCAGATTTCACAAGTTCATGTTACATTGAACTACTTGTTCAACTATTTGTTTACTACTTGTTCAACAAACAAGTAGTAAAGTTAATTACGTTTTAGACACAATATTGACTGTTTTGTTCAGTTTCACCAACAAAAATAGTTCCAAACAAAGATGAACGCAGAAGTAACGTTGAGCTATTTCGCGTTCACCAAGCAGCAGTCTGTTGAAATGAAGGGACTTATTTAAAAGTATGTGTTTAAACATTTCTTATTTGTATAGGCCTATTAAAAAAACAAAAAAACAATCTCATAACATAATTTACAGTGCAAAATTACAACTGCAAAAATAATTTAATTTGATTGGTAACAGCACTATAGTACATTTGAATGTTTTGATGAATATTTTTAAGCTGATGAAAATATTACTTCAGAATAAATTGTTAATACCACCAAAAAGCTTGGTGATGCGATATTTTGTGGGGATAAATTGGGCTTTTATTGTTACATTACACTGTAGTGGACTTCAAAGAAACAACAGAATTATTTGAAATACTATTTTACTTTATGCAATATGTGTGTAAAATGGCCATAAATAAATGAAAAAGAAGTGTACTAATGGGAGTAGTAATTGGCAACATTTTAATTAGAATATCTAATATTTCATGGGAATATTAATATATAATTTATTTTCCGGTTCACTCGTTGTGTCTTCCAAAATGCCTGATTTACATGCTTTAAGTGCATTTAAGCTGCTCTGATGTCCACTACAGTGGACGTATGAAATTGAGGTCCTGTTTAGTAACATAAGTTTAGTAAGTCTGATTTTGAAACCCCATAACAATTTCCTGAGATACTGATAAACAACAAACTATTTGAAAATTAGTTAGATTTAAATGATAATTGCAAAATAAAAATCACATTTCCATAAGAATGTAAAATTTTATATTTCAGTCAGTGCAGTCATATTTAGAGACCGTAGAGGGAGTGGTCATGATAGTGACCTCCAAAATAGTATCTCTGAAAATCCCTGAATGTGCTTTTTACAGGACACCCAGACTTAAAACTGTGTATGGTGTCAGAAAAAAACATAATAATTCACTAACAATTCACTAATAACATAATTTCACTAAAACATAATATCCACTACAGTTAACAAAATGCTATGCTTGGGTCTCGGTATATTCTGTTTTTTTTTTTTTTTGCATTAAATGCATTATTACATATACGTTCCATCACAGGTTTGGTCTTAAATTTCACACAAGGTGGTATTAAAAAGATCTTAAAAAGTCTTAAATTTAGCTTGTTCATATCTGTATACACAATGAACAAACATAGCCAGGTTTGGAAAAACATTTATGAATGAATCATAATCGTATAGTGACATCATTTTCAGATTTAATTTCACTATATGGCATTTCAGAATGTTTGTAAACAATAGGCACCAAGATACTTCTGGGTGGCAGAACGCGAGCGGCTTCTGCTGACCAACTGAAGAGATCCAGCCGGCTACTGTAAACAGTTACATAGTTTCAACTTTGATCAACAACGTTTAACTATGACGAAAACGTGTTGTGTTGCGCCGCCAGATATGCAGCAAAAAGGATTTTATAGATTTCCTTCAGAAAAAAGAAGATATATCCAGCGAAACCTGTGGGAGGAGGTTAAAGCGAGTGGACGTCGTCAAAAGTAGTGCTACAGAGAAGATAGCCTCTTGCTCTGATTGATGCGTGTACCACATTGGTTTCATCATCACCGCAAGTTTAGTTTGAGTGAATGCCTAGCTGAGTAGTGCTAGTCTACAGTGCCCTATCCTTTTCACCGTCAAAAGCTCACGTCTGTGCCATCCGATCCGAGCAACAGAAAACGATCATAGCCTTTTTAGTTAGATAACAGGGAAATAGACCATCTACCATAGCCTAACATATTGTAAGTCAAACAACAACAGTCACTAAAATAACTACTCAATGGTAGGCTGAGGCTCATTTAAAAATTATGGTAGTAGACTAGCGCTTCATCTACTAGACCAAGGTTAGGCATTTCATGTATTGCTATCTCCTGAATTAGTTAATCAGTCCCTCAATGATCATGTTAACTATGTCTGAATTTCCACCACGTCTGTTGAAATGTAGATTAGGCTACTGCTGAGTGCAGACAGTGGGTCTCCCAAGCAATTTACTAGTGTTGCCATAGGAATGCTTTGGCACCCGGAAGAATGTCTATTATTGTTGTGACGTCATGGTGAATTGTTGTATTGCTTTAACAAATAAATGTCCAAATAGAGATGTTTGAACAAATACGAAATATTATAGTGGGTTACATAATTTGCCTTAACATGCTTTTGTCCCAGTGTTTCTTTTGTACCAGTTTTTTTTATTTTTTTATTTTATTTTATTTTATTACAATGCAAAGAGTATTCAGAAATTATTTTTATCTGTCATATCCATTAGGTTTCACATGCAAAAATAATGCCCAGGAGCCAAAGAAAGCTGAAGAGAACTGTTTTCTGCCAGGTACCAGTTATCCAATTCTCAATATTTAATCAGTCTTGTGTATCAGATGATGTTAAAATTACTTTAACATTTCACTGCATCTTCAACAGGAGAAAATAGTGCTAGTAATAGATAAGACAGTGGTGCCACTAGATCTCAAGAGGAAGTTAATAATTTAGCTAATGTTTTATAATATATCATGTTTTATAATATAATATATAATAAACCCTTTTTCATTAATTTAACTTATTTGTTGTCATTTTTAACTGACAAAGTTTTTGATCGGTAAGATTTTTATATTTTTAGAAGAAGTCTCTTATGCTCACCAAGGCTGTATTTATTTTATAAAATAATAATAATAATAATAATAATAAAAAATGTAAAATAACTGTTGATGAATAGAAAGTTCAAAAGAACAGCATTTATCTGAAATAGAAAGCTTTTGCAACATTGCACTACCGTTCAAAAGATTTGGGTTGGTAAAAACTTTTTTTTTTGTTTTTTTGGGGGGGAAGAACTTAAAGAAATTAATACATTTATTCAGCAATGATGCATTAAATTGATCAAAAGTGATACTAAAGACATTTATAATGTTCAAATCAACTTTATTTATATAGCTCTTTTTACAAGTCAAATTGTTTCAAAGCAGCTTCACAGTGTTAACAGGAAAATAATGCAACAGAATTTGATTCGGCTGTACAGCCGCTCTGGTGAAAACGGTGATGTTATCCAGCTAATTTCAATTATCATATAGTGTCAATGCGGGCAGATCGGTAATGTAGTTGAAATTTAGGTGTCCCCAACTGAGCAAGCCAAAAGCCAAAGGCAACGGTGGCAAGGAACCAAAACTCCTTCAGGGCCAGAATGGAGAAAAAACCTTGGGAGAAACCAGGCTCAGTCGGGGTGCCAGTTCTCCTCTGGCCGACAAACAGACAGTGTATGATTATAATTCTGGCAACATTTCAGGTCTTAAGTCATATTAGGTAAACAGATATTCGTAAGATTGTTCGAAAGATTGGAGTCATCATGCCGGAGACGGGTTTAATGAGGATGTCGTGTCGATGCGGCCTTTACAAGGGGAGTTTAATTGACAAGTTTAATTTAATTTGACTCTCTGCAGACATTTCAGGGATGCGTTGGTCATGTCCAGGTGCAGGTCCACCATCTGATCTGGATACGGCCCGGATCCGGCTGACTGCAGTAAACCTCAGGATAAACAGAGAGACTAACATTAGCGTAGATGCCATTCTTCTTATGATGTAACGAGTACATCAGGTGGTATGGGAAGTGTTCCCGGTTACGGCTGACCTAGTTAATGCAGCCTAACAATCATTTAACTGATTTGAATAATAGAGATTGATAATGTTCTATGTGTATGCCATAGTAAAGAGATGCGTTTTTAGTCTAGATTTAAACTGACAGAGTGTGTCTGCTTCCCGAACAATGCTAGGAAGACCGTTCCAGAGTTTAGGTGCTAAATAGGAAAAGGATCGACCGCCTGCAGTTGATTTTGATATTCTAGGGATTATCAATTGGCCAGAGTTTTGAGACTGCAATAGACGTGATGGAGTATAATGCGTTAAGAGCTCGCTCAAGTACTGGGAAGCTAAACCATTTAGTGCTTGGTAAGTAATAAGCAAGATTTTAAAATGTATGCAATGTTTAATAGGGAGCCAGTGCAGTGTTGACAGAACCGGGCTAATATGGTCATACTTCCTGGTTCTAGTAAGAGCTCGAGCTGATGCGTTTTGGACCAGCTGGAGAGCAGAGCAGGGCAACCACCCAGTAGAGGATTACAATGATCTAGCCTTGAGGTCATGAACGCATGAATTAACTGTTCAGCATTTTGCATTGAAAGCATGCGCCGTAATTTAGATATATTTTTAAGATGGTAGAATTCAGTTTTACAGATGCTAGAAACGTGGCTTTCAGATGAAAGATTGGTATCAAAGAGCACACCTAGGTTCCTAACTGACGACGAGGACTTGACAGAGCAGCCATCAAGTGTTAGACAGTATTCTAGATTGCTACTTGTGGAGCTTTTTTGTCCAATAATTAAAAATTCTGTTTTTTCTGAATTAAGTTGCAGGAAATTACTGGTCATCCAATTTTTTTATATCAGCTATGCATTCCATTAATCTTGTGAATTGGTAAGTTTTGTCAGGGTGTAAAGAAACAGAGCTGAGTATTGTCAACATAATGAAAACGAACACCATGCTTCCTAATGATATCTCCCAGTGGTAGCATGTACAGGGTGAAAAGCAACGGTCCTAGCACTGAGCCTTGCGGTACTCCATACTGAACTGACATACTACTGATCGGTGTGACATCTCTTCATTTACTGCTACAAACTGATAACGGTCAGATAAGTATGATTTAAACCATGCCAATGCAATTCCACTAATACCAATGTAATTTTCGAGTCTATTCAAAAGAATGTTGTGGACGATAGTATCGAATGCAGCGCTAAGATCCAGTAACACTAATAGAGAGATACAACCACGATCGGATGATAAGAGTAAATCATTTGTAACTCTGATGAGAGCAGTCTCAGTACTATGATACGGTCTAAATCCTGACTGGAAACCCTCACAGATACAATTTCTTTCTAAAAAGGAACATAATCGTGAAGACACTGCCTTTTCTAGTATTTTTGACAGAAAGGGTACATTTGAGATCGGCCTGTAGGATTTCCTGTAGGATTTCCGGCCTGAGGATTTCCAGACTAATTCTTAATAATTTTAATAAGTCTAATAAATGTAATACATTAAATTAAATCTTTTAATTTTAATAAGTGGTTTGATAATAGCCAACTTAAAAGTTTTCGGTACATTTCTTAATATTAATTCATCCTTGTCATTAGGATGAGGCTCTATGACCTCTGGAAGCATCTCTTTTAATAGCCTAGTTGGTATAGGGTCGAGCATACATGTTGATTTTGATGATTTAACGAGTTTAGCCAATTCTTCCATTCCTATAGTGGCAAATGAGTGTATTTTTTCCTCAGTGACACTACAATGCTCTGTCTGATGTGATACTGTAGTAGACTGTTGCATGGTTATAATTTTCTTCCTAATATTATCAATCTTACACGTAAAGAAGTTCATAAACTCATTACTGCTGTGCACAAACATCAGAAGCTTTATTTTTGGTTAATTTAGCCACTGTATCGAATAAATACCTAGGGTTGTGTTTGTTTTCTTCTAAGAGTCGAGAGATCTCTATGCGATCATGCTTTCTTTCCACGAATTGCGAAAAACCTCTAGTTTTGTTTTCTTCCAGCTGCGCTCCATTTTTCTGGCTGCTGTTTTGAGGGCCCGAGTGTGCTCGTTGTACCACGGCGTTGGACTATTTTCTTTAATCTTCAAGCGCAGGGGAGCAACTGTGTCTAAAGTGCTGGAAAAAAAGAGTCAATAGTTTCTGTTGCAACGTCGAGTTCTTCTAAGCTATCTGGAATGCTGAGGAGATGAAACTGATGAGGAAGATTATTTACAAAGCAATCTTTAGTGGCGGCAGTGATAGTCCTGCCATATTTGAAGCGAGGGCTAAAGCTAAATTAAGTATACAAGATACTAGGTAATGATCTGAAATGTCATCGCTCTGCTGCAGAATTTCAACGGTATCAACATTTATACCATGTGACAGTATTAGGTCTATAGTATGATTACGGCGATGTGTGGGTCCTGACACATGTTGCCTTACTCCAATAGAGTTTAGAATGTCTCTAAATGCCAATCCCAATGGGTCTTTTTCATTGTCTATATGGATATTAAAATCACCAACAATTAGTACTTTATCTTCAACCAGTACTAACTTTGATAAAAAAATCAGCTAATTCTTTGATAAAGTCTGTATTATGCCCTGGTGGCCTGTATACAGTAGCCAACACAAATGTCAAATGGGATTTATTAATTACACTACATAACGTTACATAAAGCACCAAAACTTCAAAGGAATTATATTTGAAACTAGACTTCTGAGTAGATATCATTATACATTACAGCAACTCCTCTCCTTTGCCTTTCAGACATGGCTTGTGTTTATAACAATAAATGACTTTTAAAATCTTAATGTTACAAAAGATTCCATTTAAAATAAATGCTGTTCATCAGAGAATCATGAAAAAATGTTTTACACAACTGTCTTCAACATTGATAATAATCATAAATGTTTTTTGAGCAGCAAATCATATTATAATGATTTCTGAAGGATCATGTGACTCTAAAGACTGGAGTAATGATAATTTAACAGAAATAAATTACATGTAAAATAACTTGTCTATTTGAATATTTTTAAATTTGAATATTATTATTATTACTACTTTTAATAAAATAAATATAGCCTTGGTGAGCATAAGAGACTTCTAAAAACTTTACAAATTTAAAGATTAAAAATATTACTGACCAAAAACTTGAACGGCAGTGTATACCGGTACGATTATTATATCATGCACATTTGCTTATCGGTATTGAAAAAAAAAAATCTGGTGGAGAATCTCACTTGCACATAAGTAACTTCTTTCCACTTTAAAGTAAAACTTTACTGTGCTCTTTACCGCACAGTAAAGTTTTGCGGTAAAGAGTTTTGGTTCCTTGCCACTTTCGCCTTTGGGCTTGCTCAGTTGGGGACACTAAATTTTCAACTATATTACTGATCTGCCCGCATTGACTATATATGATAATTGAAATTAGCTGGATGACATCACCGTTTTCTTCAGAGCAGCTGTACAGCCGAATCAAATACTGTTGCAATATTTTCCTGCTTAACACTGTGAAGCTGCTTTGAAACAATCGGCATTGTAAAAAGCGCTATAGTCAAAAAGCTGAAGTAGAGCCAGCAGTCTTACAAAGTCTTACAACACCACAGTTAGTTTTAACAGTATGGTACCATTGTATATCAACATGAAATATTAATTCAAAATCACCTATGTGCATTTTAGCTGCATTACCTGAGAATGCTTAGAGACGCTACCATGGCGCATGATGCCTAAGGGAACATTTGCTAATTCCACCAACTGCATTAAAGCGTATAATTTGTCTTAATTAAAATTAATTTTAACATTTTCAAATTCGAAAGCTTGTAGTAGGTTCCTATCGGTAAGACTGACTTGCTACAGGTGAAATTTTGACAATAGCTCCCTTCATGTATGTACAGTACTCTATTTTATAGACAATTACTGAAATTCACCAAAAGGTTTTTTCCATGTTCCTAAAAGACAAGCATGACTTACTATGGGTGAATAATGCAAAATCTCACCTATCAGTCTGGTCACTAGGAATGCACTACAACCTTTGGAACGTGAAAACCCTTTTTGAAAACCTTTTGATATTTTACAGTAATTTCTGTATATACATGAAGGTAGGCATTGGAAAAATGTCACCTGTAAGTCAGTTTTAGCATTTAATTAGAGAAACCGTTGTCAAATACGCTCTGAAACCCAAAAATCTTCTACAACTTGTTAAATTTATATATACAGCTGCTGGTCATATAATTAGAATATCATCAAAAAGTTGATTTCACCAATTCCATTCAAAAAGTGAAACTTGTATATTATATTCATTCATTACACACAGACTGATACATTTCAAATGTTTATTTCTTTTAATTTTGATGATTATAACTGACAACTAAGGGAAATCTCAAATTCAGCATCTCAGAAAATTAGAATATTACTTAAGACCAATACAAAGAAAGGATTTTTAGAAATCTTGGCCAACTGAAAAGTATGAACATGAAAAGTATGAGCATGTACAGCACTCAATACTTAGTTGGGGCTCCTTTTGCCTGAATTACTGCAGCAATGCGGCGTGGCATGGACTCGATCAGTCTGTGGCACTGCTCAGGTGTTATGAGAGCCCAGGTTGCTCTGATAGTGGCCTTCAGCTCTTCTGCATTGTTGGGTCTGGCATGTCGCATCTTTTGGCCAGATTTGCTCAATGTTGTCACAAATTGAAAGCTATTTTTTTTCTCATGGGTAACAATTTCCCTCTTATTACAGCAAGCAACGGAGTTGTCTAAAGGAAGGCATTGTCCAAAGCAGTAATATGGCGTACGTATGCTAGAATTATGCTCAAGGATTTAACCTTTTTTTTTGGATATTTTTCTGTGATATTGATTACGGTTTCTTTTTGTGCCACAGGAACCAAGGAATGAGAATATACATTTCATGAGTACATGCACTCCCTGGGACTTGAACTGAACTTTTCACTAGCGCTTGCTCTAAAGGTTCAAGCTACAGGAATGCAGTTTTAGGTCAAATTATGAACTTGTCTAAAGTGTGTTGTGGTTTGAAAAGTGATGTTACAGGGTTATTCTGATATACTAATGGGGTTTCAAAACAATTGTTTATTGGAAGATTTGATATTTTTCCTCCAGTATTTTTAGCTTTACATTCACCATGCATGGTACAATATTGATCAGGTCATTGAGTTACCATAACTGACGCGTTGAGGCAGTATTTTAAACCTTATGTTTCAAAAGTCATGTTAACAGTTTCTTATATTTTGAGAGTTTTCAGCTTCAGAGTTTTTAATTAATCAAATTAAATTTTAATTTCCACCCAAGTTCAAGTCTTTGTCACCTGTTTCACTGCTGAGAAGTTTACGTCCCTGGACAGTTAGATGCTTTAGTTTTAAATGCTTGATAGAAATGTACATCTTGCACAAATGGAGATTTAAAATTTTTTATTACAAGTTAGACTGCACAAACACGAGGATTCTAACACTCCCAACTGCCAGTGGTTCACCTGGGCCTCATTCATGGAGACTACAACAAAATGAACATCACATTGCAGAGAAAATAAATAAATCATTGTAATCCATGAACATTTGAGTGACTCTTAAGGCAAGCTTACAAAACATGACTGTTGGTCGGATTTTGTGGTTGCAGATAGATTTCCAAGATCTGACAAAACCTCTGGATTGCGGCCAAATCAGCACTTAATTATGAGCATCTGAGCCAGTCTCGAGCAGTTACAGACACCACGATAATGTCTAACAGATTTTAAAATCGCCACATGATTTTAGTTTGTGCAATGCAACAAGGTGGAACTACTCTAGCCAATCACATTGCAGTACACTCTTAGTCTAATTTTGTGCATGAATTTCTGAACCTTTTTAATGTTGGTCGAGACTGCCTCAACCAATTCTTGTTCAGTTTATGCACCTCATCTGTGTTGTTTTTAGTACGCAGTGTGCTACGACAAGACCGATGACAAGAAACTGTCGTTTACAGTGCACCACAGTGATTCATGTAATTTTGCAGTCCTGTAGTGTGAGCTTGCCTTTAATGTATATACAAATTGTGCACAACACACACCTTTCCATCAAAGCAGGTCTCTGCACATGGCGATCCAGAGGACATGCACAGTTCAGTAGAACACATGAAGTAAATCTGTTTGCAGGGAGGAAACATAGGAACCGTCAGGTTGCCTTACCAAATTCATGATTCTGATTCCGTTGTAGTCTAGTGGTTACCTCCTCATTTATATATTTTTGGGTGGACAAATCCATGAACTGAAAGGCTTTAATCTCAAAGCGACGCTGGTACCGATTCTGAGGCAGATGTTTCACATAAAGGATGGAAGTACTGCCTGAGTCAAGAGGATCAGGGCATCTGCAGAAAGAAAGCAACAACTATTGGTTATCAAGGAACAGTCATAAGACATCCGAGATATGAATATTAAATAAGTTTTGCTCAAGTCCTCTGTAACTTCAAAAGGAGTTTACTGAAGTTCACAGGTATGCATTATGGAAGTTAATGAAAAAAAGAAAAAAAAAAAAAAAAAATCTCTATAGGCAGCATTTCAAACAATTATGCATCTACTGACAAACTTAAATTTTTCAAATTGGGCTCACAACCATACATTCAGAGTTAGTTTAAAAATTCCATATTGCAGATGTGTATTTGAATTTAAAATATTTAATTTTCAAATCTGCATTCTCAATTCAATACAATGCTGCAATGTTAGCATCTTTGCTTTCAATTTCAAATTCAGGTTCTCACCCCTCAAAAAGCAGAACCAGGGCACTCTTAGCAGAGCGTGGATAGGCCACACAGTAGTGAACTAGAAGAGTAGCGCCAGGTTGGGGAGCGGTCAGACGCAATTCCAGATATATAGGCTTCCCCAAAAGAACATGTAGGGGCAGATGACTCCGTGGATAAAATTTGGTGAAAGTCTCATCTGCAAGGGAAAAGAGAAATATTCTGATTGCTATTCTGATCAACCAGAGAAACCAGCGTGACAACTACAGAGATGATTCACCCTCAAAAATGAAAAGCTGAACTCCAAAAAGTCCATCAGAGAGCAGGAATGGAGGAAGACTGGGACTCCTAACCATATACCCTACACTGGCAAGCACAGGTCTGGAAAGCAGAGGATCGGCTAAAACATGGTAGCGGCATTCAACCATCACCCTAAGGAACACAAAATAAAAGGAGGAAAAATGAGTATGAAAGAACTTTACATTGCCAATTAACGTCATGAAACAGCATGCATGAAGCATGTCACAATAGGTAATAAAAACATTATGGAAACCAAGTCAGAGAGAATATAGGCGACTGTCAAATTTGATTGATTGATGACTGTCATAAAAATTCGTTTCAAGTAAATGTAAAAACAAGTTAAAAGTTTTTCCTTTACATAACTTTGTAAAAAAAAAAAAAAAAAAAAAAAAAAAAAAATGTTCAGTCATTTAAAATGTTTTTTCAGAAATATAAAAGACAAGTTAGAGAATATCTTTGACGTACGGCTTGTAAAGAGAGAAAACATTTTTAACAAGTATATGCATTAAACAAAGAAAAGGTGGTTAAAAACCCATCAAACGAATAATGTCAAGTTGTTTCACATTACAATTTACTGTTCAAGTTCTCTTTAGTCAAAAACATTTCTCTTACGGACTCTGACGCAAACGTCCTCTCTCCTCAATGACGGAAAACGGAATGAGCTCTGGCAGCTCGTGTGAAGCCACCTCCCAGTCTCCGCCCCTAACACTTTACCTCAATGCAGAACAATGGATAAAATAATAAAATAAAAATAAAAGCAAAACAAATAATATTACATTAAACTAAAACATTTAGTAGAAAATTGTAGACAAAAAACAAACAAACAAACAAACAAACGTTTCTTACGCAGGTTCAAATGCGACCTCTCTCCCCTGATGGCGAATTACCAATGAGGTCTGGGGACGTGCGTAAAGCCACCCCCAGTCTCAGCCCCTAACACGCTCCTCAGAGCAGAAGAATGCACCCACTCCATACAGAGGTGAAGATTTAAATAACGGTAAAATAATGAAACAAAATGACATTTATAAATATGTTTAAAATTGTTTAGTTCAGTTTATTTCACTCTTAGCTCATTCAAAACTAATTGTTTCAAGTCACACACACACAAAAAAAAAAAAAAAAAAAAAAAAAAAATTTGTTTAAGCAGGTTCAAATGCGACCTCTCTCCCCTGATGGCTAATCACTAATGAGGTCTGGGGACGTGCGTAAAGCCACCCCCAGTCTCCGCCCCAACACACCCCTCAGCGCAGAATAATGCACCCAGTCCATACAGAGATTTAAATGTTGGTAAAAATTAAACAAATGTATTTGTTAAAAGTTTCTTACATTTGAAGAAAGTTTCACACACACAGACGTGTAACATTTTCACATATAGCCTAACTTTAATGTGTTAATGTGTCAAATGTGTTTCTGAAACAGTATAAAACTATATGCTTTAAAATTATAAAATGTGAATAGTTTGAGATTAAACGCTGGATTCAGGAGGGTTGTTTTTATTAAAAATTTTCCTATACATTCGGGGGTGGTAAACAGTGTAACGCACACGTAACACTTTCACATACAACTTTAAAACTTTAAAGTGATGCAGATTGTTAAAGTTCAGGCATAGTTCAGATATTGTAAAAGGTTATCAGAAAAGTGAAAGGTATTCTGAAACGGTATAAAACTATATGCTTTTTTTTAAATGTCAAACTTTTGAGGTTTACATTGAAGAGTGGTTCCCCATTAAACAAAATTAAAAAGTGCTTAAAACAAACAAGTCAAGACGGGGTACAACGTTTCAGATGTAAACAATTTCAGAAGAGGTCAAATGTGTTTCTAAAACACTGTTCCAAACAAGCTGTAACGCACATTTGAAATGTTCTGTTGCCCCGAGAGAAAAGGTACCGGATGAAAAGATGCACGAGAGACGATCTGCCGTGTTTTTCCCGGGTTTAATAAAATGACTTGAGCGCCGTCACACTCGTCTGTATAAAAAAATAAAAGAGCTCCCTTCTATTGCTCATCTTTCACAGACACACCCTCTACGTACATGCGGCGTTGTCATTGCACCCTCGAATTACCGTAAGTGACCATTACAATGCGTAGACTTATCACGCAACAGTAGTTTACATCTGTCCAACGAGCAGTTATTAACATTTAACATCAAATGTAATCTGTTCTGTTTGAGACAAGCGCTTGAAATGAGGATAGACCTGGTGTGTATAGCTGTATCCCCAACCGAAGGAAATGTAGGCCCACGCAAAGACACACGCCAGGGTGTAGATTTAAACTTTGGTAAAAGAATTAAACCAAATACTGTTTTAAAATGTAATTTAGTTACTTTAGTTATTTACTCATTCTTTGATCTTTCATGCATCTGACCCCCTAGCACAATCACCCCACACCACACACACACCCGCACAGACAGTTAAACGAATAAACTTTTACGACATCTTACAGAATGTAAATAGTTTGTATCATGCTGCTTTGGATAAAGAAAGGATGAAAGGATGTGTGGTCGGGATGTAGAATCAGTAAAGCGTCAAAAGCTGTAAAACATGTTCTAAAGAGGTTTTGCAACGTTTTACAACACAGCTCTGGTAAATCTGCAAGGGTCTGACATCGTGAACTCTAGATGGCATTGTGAACTTTGGTTGGCATTACAAACCTTTACATATAGCCTATATAAAATGTAGGGTTCTCTCAAGAAACTGATAAAACATTATAAAGACATTAATACAACTTTTGCTTGACCAAGTACTGTTATTTTACTAAAACAAGACAAAACGTATTACATTTCATTTCACTTACAACCACGTTTATTTTTCCCCAGTTAGCCATATTGTTACTCTATTTCTGCATTTCAAAATTAAAGCCATGGATGCTCTAAATCATGGATTCAAATTAAATGACCAAAAGTCAATTTAAACATTTATACGCTTTTGTGTGTCACAAAAGCAGAAAACCTACATTTCAAATGAATTACCCGAAGTGTTTAACAACCACAGGGAGTACCTTTTGATTACCCAGTAGCTGTGCTAAAATCTTGTGCATATTTTTACACGGCTAAATATTTTGTCAGGGCTATGTCACAGCATTGTGATGACTTCATTCCACACTCTTGTAAAGGCCAAGATAAATTTCAACCATTTTCAATTACCATTTCAATACAGGACTTGTGTGTTTGCGTGTTTGTCTAGAACATCCAGGTCAAATTCAAAAGACCAAATAACTAAGAAAAGAGGGCACAGCACATATTGTGATCTACCAATTAAAATAAATACACAACATCCATCCGTGAGTAATTGTGAAAGTTTGTAAATGTGGTTTTGTAATTAGTTTTTTTTTGTCAAGTTAGACCAGTTTTAGTCATCTTGTTCAGAAAGCAGATGACACTGTTCACATTTGTGTGTTGGACTGTATGTGTTTTTAGGTGAAGACTCTTTTTGAGAGCTGCAAACATTCAATGTTTATTGGAATAAATAAAATGGTAATAGTCTTTCTGTTTGAGAACGTTTGATCAAATTGACATTTCTTTTAGTGAAACTTTACAGCCATCTATGATGTTGGATTGCATGAAGCATCAACACGAAATTAATTTGTGCTGTTTACACTTAAAACAATTAGGCCTACAACTGAATCCCATCTGACTATTGTACCGAAAGCTGCACATTCATTAAAGTCCGAGGCTGTTAAACAAAGGTCCACACTCTGGTCAAAATGTGTGTACAAAACACCATGTAAATTCAAGAGCCCAAATAACAAAATATAGCTCAAGTATACACCGTACAAGAAAAGCACTGCTTATAATGCATACAGAAAATTCATTTGTGAGCAATTTGTTAGTTTGGTACAAGTTTGTAAATGTGGATTTACAAATGACATTTCTCCACTTTGTTTTAGCCATCTTATCCAGATAGCATGACACGGTTCATGTTTCTTTGTTTGCTGGAGTGTTCTGTCTTAGGTGAAGATGCTTCTTTGGGTGTTGTTAAAGCAGTGTAAGTTCATGCTATTCCTCGTGTGTGCGCGTGTGCGTGTGCGTGCGTGCGTGCGTGCGTGCGTGCGTAACACAGACCTTTCATTTAAGAAACTTTAAATATATGACTGAACTTTCTTTTTTGACAAACCAAACCGTTTCCTAAGGTGTTTAATGTACGCAGAATAGTTTCCACTTAACATTTAAAGATTATAGTATGTTTTCAACTATTATCACCATCATCACTCAAACAACTATATGCGCTAAAAATCTGTGCATTTTTGCTCTTCTGTCAGATTTGTTAGATGAACTATATGCCCCCACCGTTGTAATGCAAACATTTAAGAACTATGATGCTCCACAAAGAGTTAAAGGCTATGGATAAGGTTCAAACAATCTTTATACAGAAATTATGTTTGCACAAAAGTAAATTCAAGAGAGCAACTTGCTAAAAAATAAACAGCATATGGGCCATTTAAAATGAATACAGAAATCTTCTCTCCTGGTCTATTGTGAAAGTTTGTTGATTTGTACATTATATTCTTTACGTTCGGTTTCTTTTGTTTTAGTACAGTTGTTCAGCGTGTAAAGACTCACTGAGCATGGGCAAACATGTTCATAGGAATTCATTAAAAAAAAACATGACCAAATCCAGTGTAAAGAGAATTAAATGACAGTCCTTCTACATGAGTGTTTAAGACTGAACAAATTATATGTCTTTTAGGTCATCTTTCTGGGCTGTCTATGATGTGGACATGACCCCTCAGCATGAAAACTGAGTCTAACCCTAACTATACAACCAATGCTTTTCAAACTTTTCTAACTATTACACTTAAAGCTGTGCATTTCACAGCAGTCATAGATACACATTTCTTTTGTGTGTACGTCTCTAAACAACAGTTAAGTAAGTGAAGTACAGTTGATTAGTAATTTTAGGTAAAAGGTGGGATGATTCATGTCTTTTTAAATTTGCCCACACCAGTGTTTTATTTGTCTGTCTATTAGGTCTTGTCCAAAAACAGACATTTTGGTTTGTCTTAATCATTTGTTTTTTCCTTTATAAGACAACATATGGTAAGCAGTTTTTGTCCTCATCAGCAAAATACCAAAATGTTTTTAACATATCATTTATTTCAATAGTTAGCTAGCAACTGCAAGTGAGACAATTTAGTTATGTGAAACAAACTCAGTCACATCAGAGTTTGGTTCTAGTTTACATTAAACAGTTATTGCTCCTAGCATGTTTATCAGCGATTACATGTTTAACAAAGTTTACACAAGTCGCAAAGTTTTCACTGCAGTATACTGACTCTGAAACCATACCAAGAACTTGCGTGTAACAGTTGAGACATTTGTGTTTCATGCATCTTGTGATTTCGTTTGCATTTCTCTTGAAACACACTGCTTTTGAAATTGTTTACCAATTTTTAACACCACCATCCTCAAATGTAATGTGTGTGTGTGTGTGTGTGTGTGTGTGTGTGTGTGTCGTTTTCTCATTTGTTAAAAACAATGAAACGCATAGAAGTTACTGAGGTTTTTGTAAGTGTACATTTGTAACAGATCTAACTCCTCACTACACTTACAAAAACCTCAGTAACTTATGGGTTTCATTGTTTTTAACAAGTGAGAAAACGGACATTGGTGAAATAGTTGAAACTCTAGTCAGCTACTAGAGCAAAACATGACAGTCTGCAGAGATTGTCTTTTCTGGCTAGACCACCTGTAATGTCATTATTGCTTTACTGTTTGTATCTAATGCCATTTTACCATTTTCTTTACTACTTCAACATGCATTCACCAATATATTGTATGCGTATGAAATAAAACGTTTAATCTTAACTTGTTATTCTTTTGTGGTCATGTCTGAGATCAAAAACTGTATTACACAGCCTGCAACACTGGTTATTAGGAGGTAAAAATACAAATGAAATAAATAATCATAATAAAAATCTTAATTATCTGAATAATAAAATAATGATCTTAAATGAGTTCAAACGCTACATATGTTTTACAAGATAAAAATATTTCTTCCGGACAAGGTGTAAGAGACACACACATAAACAAACATTACAAAATCACACACATTACACTGAGAATGGTGGCGTTAAAAATTGGTAAACAATTTCAAAAGCAGTGTGTTTCAGGAGAAATGCAAACAAAATCAGAAGATGCATGAAACTAATGTTTCAACTGTTTCACACGCAAGTTCTTGGTATGGTTTCAGAGTCAGTATACTGCAATAAACTTTGCGACTTGTGTAAACTTTGTTAAACATGTAAATCGCTGATAAACATGCTAGGAGCAATAACTGTTTAATTTAAACTAGAACCAAACTCTGATGTGACTGAGTTTGTTTCACATAACTAAATTCTCACTTGCAGTTGCTAGCTAACTATTGAAAAATTATGTTAAAAACATTTTGGTATTTTGCTGATGAGGACAAAAACTGCTTACCATATGTTGTCTTATAAAGGAAAAAACAAATGATTAAGACAAACCAAAATGTCTGTTTTTGGACAAGACCTAATAGACAGACAAGTAAAACACTGGTGTGGGCAAATTTAAAAAAGACATGAATCATCCCACCTTTTACCTAAAATGACTACTTAACTGTTGTTTAGAGACGTACACAAAAGAAATGTGCATCTATGACTGCTGTGAAATGCACAGCTTTAAGTGTAATAGTTAGAAAAGTTTGAAAAGCATTGGTTGTATAGTTAGGGTTAGACTCAGTTTTCATGCTGAGGGTCATGTCCACATCATAGACAGCCCAGAAAGATGACCTAAAAGACATATCATTTGTTCAGTCTTAAACACTCATGTAGAAGGACTGTCATTTAATTCTCTTTACACTGGATTTGGTCATGTTTTTTAATGAATTCCTATGAACATGTTTGCCCATGCTCAGTGAGTCTTTACACGCTGAACAACTGTACTAAAACAAAAACAGAACGTCATTTACAAAATCAACATAAACTTTCACAATAGACCAGGAGAGAAGATTTCTGTATTCATTTTAAATGGTCCATATGCGGTTTATTTTTTAGCAAGTTGCTCTTGAATTTACTTTTGTGCAAACAATTTCTGTATAAAGATTATGTTCGAACCTTATCCATAGCCTTTAACTCTTTGTGGAGCATCATAGTTCTTAAATGTTTGCATTACAACGGTGGGGGCATACAGTTCATCTAACAAATCTGACAGAAGAGCAAAAATGCACAAAGATTTTTAGCGCATATAGTTGTTTGAGTGATGGTAAGATGGTGATAGTTGAAAACATACTATAATCTTTAAATGTCAAGTGGGATGTTAAGTGGAAACTATTCTGCGTACATTAAACACCTTAGGAAAAGGTTTGGTTTGTCAAAAAAGAAAAGTTCAGTCATGCATTTAAAAAGTTTCTTAAATGAAAGGTCTGTGTTCCACACCCACACACACACACGAGGAATAGCATGAACTTACACTGCTTTGTTGACAACACCCAAAGCAGCGTCTTCACCTAAGACAGAACACTCCAGCAAACAAAGAAACATGAACCGTGTCATGCTATCTGGATAAGATGGCTAAAACAAAGTGGAGAAATGAAACCTCATTTGTAAATCCACATTTACAAACTTGTACCAAACTAACAAATTGCTCATAAATGAATTTGCTGTATGCATTATAAGCAGTGCTTTTCTTGTACGGCGTATACTTGAGCTATATTTTGTTATTTGGGCTCCTGAATGTACATGGTGTTTTGTACACACATCATTTTGACCAGAGTGTGGACCTTTGTTTAACAGCCTCGGACTTTAATGAATGTGCAGCTTTCGGTACAATAGTCAGATGGGATTCAGTTGTAGGCCTAATTGTTTTAAGTGTAAACAGCACAAATTAATTTCGTGTTGATGCTTCATGCAATCCAACATCATAGATGGCTGTAAAGTTTCACTAAAAGAAATGTCAATTTGATCAAACATTCTCAAACAGAAAGACTATTACTATTTTATTCCAATAAACATTGAATGTTGGCAGCTCTCAAAAAGAGTCTTCACCTAAAAACACATACAGTCCAACACACAAATGTGAACAGTGTCATCTGCTTTCTGAACAAGATGACTAAAACTGGTCTAACTTGACAAAAAAAAAAAAAAAAAAAAAAAAAAACACAACTAATTACAAAACCACATTTACAAACTTTCACAATTACTCACGGATGGATGTTGTGCATTTATTATTTTAATTGGTAGATCACAATATGTGCGGTGCCCTCTTTTCTTAGTTATTTGGTCTTTTGAATTTGACCTGGATGTTCTAGATACACATAAGCCCTGTATTAGAATGTATGGTTGAAATTTATCTTAGCCTTTACAAGAGTGTGGAATGAACAGTCATCACAACGGTGTGACAGTCCTGACAAAATATTTAGCAGTGTAAAAATATGCTCAAGATTTTAGCACAGCTACTGGGTAATCAAAAGGTACTCCCTGTGGTTGTTAAACACTTCGGGTAATTCATTTGAAATGTAGGTTTTCTGCTTTTGTGACACACAAAAGCGTATAAATGTTTAAATTGACTTTTGGTCATTTAATTTGAATCCATGATTTAGAGCATCCATGGCTTTAATTTTGAAATACAGAAATAAAGGAGTAACAATATGGCTAACTGGGGAAAAATAAATGTGGTTGTAAATGAAATGAAATGAAATGCAATGCGTTGTCTTGTTTTAGTAAAATAACAGTACTTGGTCAAGCAAAAGTTGTATTAATGTCTTTATAATGTTTTATCAGTTTCTTGAGAGAACCCTACATTTTATATAGGCTATATGTAAAGGTTTGTAATGCCAACCAAAGTTCACAATGCCATCTAGAGTTCACGATGTCAGACCCTTGCAGATTTACCAGAGCTGTGTTGTAAACGTTGCAAAACATCTTTAGAACATGTTTTACAGCTTTTGACGCTTTACTGATTCTACATCCCGACCACACATCCTTTCATCCTTTCTTTATCCAAAGCAGCATGATACAAACTATTTACATTCTGTAAGATGTCGTAAAAGTTTATTCGCTTAACTGTCTGTGCGGTGTGTGTGTGTGTGTGGGTGATTGTGCTAGGGGTCAGATGCATGAAAGATCAAAGAATGAGTAAATAACTAAAGTAACTAAATTACATTTTAAAACAGTATTTGGTTTAATTCTTTTACCAAAGTTTAAATCTACACCCTGGCGTGTGTCTTTGCGTGGGCCTACATTTCCTTCGGTTGGGGATACAGCTATACACACCAGGTCTATCCTCATTTCAAGCGCTTGTCTCAAACAGAACAGATTACATTTGATGTTAAATGTTAATAACTGCTCGTTGGACATATGTAAACTACTGTTGCGTGATATGTCTACGCATTGTAATGGTCACTTACGGTAATTCGAGGGTGCAATGACAACGCCGCATGTACGTAGAGGGTGTGTCTGTGAAAGATGAGCAATAGAAGGGAACTCTTTTATTTTTTTCTGTTTATATTTGTGACCTGAGTTGAATGTTTACTTTCTTACTCAAACCCCAATGTATACAGACGAGTGTGACGGCGCTCAAGTCATTTTATTAAACCCGGGAAAAACACGACAGAGTCTCTCGTGCATCTTTTCATCCGGTACCTTTTCTCTCGGGGCAACAGAACATTTCAAATGTGCGTTACAGCTTGTTTGGAACAGTGTTTTAGAAACACATTTGACCTCTTCTGAAACTGTTTACATCATGTGAAACATTGTATCCCATCTTGACTTGTTTGTTTTTAGCACTTTTTAATTTTGTTTAATGGGGAACCACTCTTCAATGTAAACCTCAAACGTTTGACATTTAAAAAAGCATATAGTTTTATACCGTTTCAGAATACCTTTCACTTTTCTGATAACATTTTACAATATCTGAACTATGCCTGAACTTTAACAATCTGCATCACTTTAAAGTTTTAAAGTTGTATGTGAAAGTGTTACGTGTGCGTTACACTGTTTACCACCCCCGAATGTATAGGAAAATATTTTTTAATAAAAACAACCCTCCTGAATCCAGCGTTTAATCTCAAACTATTCACATTTTATAATTTTAAAGCATATAGTTTTATACGGTTTCAGAAACACATTTGACACATTAAAAGTTAGGCTATATGTGAAAATGTTACACGTGTGAGAAAAACTTTCAAATGTAAGAAACTTTTAATAAAAATACCCCCTTGACCGCAATGTTTACCACCCCCCATTTATTTATGTTATTTTATTTAATTATTTTACCAACATGTCTGTCTGTCTGTCTGTCTGTCTGTCTGTCTGTCTGTCTGTCTGTCTGTCTGTCTGTCTGTCTGTCTGTCTGTCTGTCTGTCTGTCTGTCTGTCTGTCTGTCTGTCTCTTGAAACAATTAGTTTTGAAAGAGCTAACAGTGAAATAAACTATGATGAACTAAACCAATTTTAAAAACCTATATTATTTATAAATGTCATTTTGTTTATTTTACCGTTATTTAAATCTTCACCTCTGTATGGAGTGGGTGCATTCTTCTGTTCTGAGGAGTGTGTTAGGGGCGGAGACTGGGGGTGGCTTTACGCACGCTACCAGACCTCAGTGATTAGCCATCAGGGGAAAGAGGTCGCATTTGAACCTGCGTAAGAAACATTTGTTTTTTGATCACATTTGTGTGTGTGTGTGTGTGTGTGTGTGTGTGTGTGTGTGTGTGTGTGTGTGTGTGTGTGTGTGTGTGTGTGTGTGTGTGTGTGTGTGTGTGAGACTTGAAACAATTCGTTTTGAAAGAGCTAAGAGTGAAATAAACTATGATGAACTAAACAAATTTTAAAAACCTATATTTATAAAAATGTCATTTTGTTTATTTTACCGTTATTTAAATCTTCACCTCTGTATGGAGTGGGTGCGTTCTTCTGCTCTGAGGAGTGTGTTAGGGGCGGAGACTGGGGGGTGGCTTTACGCACGTCCCCAGACCTCATTAGTGATTAGCCATCAGGGGAAAGAGGTCACGTTTGCTTCACCCTGTAAGAAACTTTTGTTTTTTTTGTCTAAACTAAATAAACATTTAGCAGAAAATTGTAACGTGAAAAACGTATTTGTTTTGCTTTTATTTATTTTATTTTTATTTTATTATTTATCCATTGTTCTGCATTGAGGTAAAGTGTTAGGGGCGGAGACTGGGAGGTGGCTTCACACGAGCTGCCAGAGCTCATTCAGTTTTCCGTCATTGAGGAGAGGACATTTGCGTCAGACTCCGTAAGAGAAATGTTTTTGACTAAAGAAAACTTGAACAGTAAATTGTAATGTGAAACAACTTAACATTATTCGTTTGATGGGATTTTTAACCACCTTTTCTTTGATGTTTAATGCATATACTTGTTTGAAAATGTTTTCTCTATCTTTTCAAGCCGTACGTCAAAGATATTCTCCAACTTGTCTTTACATTTCTGAAAAAACATTTTAAAATGACTGAACATTGACTTTTTTTTTACAAAGTTTTATGTAAAAGGAAAAAACCTTTAACTTGTTTTTACATTTACTTGAAACGTGTGAATGTCGTACAGTCGTATTTAACAATATACATCGGTTTTAATGTTTTAAACGTCTCAGTTCAAATGTATGTGAAATACAATCTTTGTTTAATAAAAACTGTCCCCTTATCTCATGTATGTGACTGTTATTCACATTTTAAAAAAGCTTAAAGCACATTGTTTTTGAACATTTTCGAAAAAAAAAAAACACAAAAGCCCCCAAAACAGTCATAAATTCCTTTGGGGGGTATAGTGGGGGGGAGGAGGATAATAAAACAGATGGCCAAAACAGGTGTCCGAACAGGTGTCCAGTCCGGTGGGAGTGAGGGGAGGGAGTGAGGGGTGAGGAATTTTTATGACAGTCATCCAATCAATCAAATTTGACAAAGTCGCCTATATTCTCTCTCTCAAGTCACATGTGAAATGATTTTAGAGAAAAAAAAAAAAATTCAGGCTTGGAATCATGCACTAAAAGATCAGGGGCCTATACCATGAACTCAGTGTTAGGGGCAAAATATTTATAAATCTTGTACAAATTATAATAAAATAGGTTTAGTGATTTAATCATTTACCATGTAGTGACCTTTAAAGTCCCAGTGAACCGCAAGTAGCAACTGATTTTATTTCAGTGCTGTGACCACTGATCTATATAGAGAAGGTGGAGTGAACGTTACTATTGCAATGAACACTGCTAAAAAACACTTTCATGGTGCCTAAAACCCAGGGCTGGATCAAGATAAACTAAAACATACCTGGATATCCACCTAAACTGGCTTCATGGTATAGGCCCCTAGGTTTGAGTACCACTAGTAGTACGCAGAGGAATCACCAATAATGTTAAAACAATACATTTTAAATTTGATTTGAGTACAGGTTTTTTTCTCTTCTTCACATTTAAGTACAGTGCAGTTAATTTAACTTTTGTAAAACACTTTAAATTTAATAATTTAATTTAGGTTACCAGTACGCAACATACAAACTGTATTTACAATGTTAAAGTTGCTGACAATAAATATTCTTATTAGGAATAAACTGCCTCGTTTTTGAACTCTGCAGAGCTGTAGCTGAATAGTTGGGCCTACTATGCTACTGTATTTTAAATGTTGTCATTATGGTGGTACTTGGAGAGCCAAATATTTTCTGAGGTGATACTTTGAGAACCACTGCCCTAGGAGACAGAGACAGAGACAGAGACAGAGACAGAGACAGAGACAGAGACAGAGACAGAGACAGAGACAGAGACAGAGACAGAGACAGAGACAGAGACAGAGACAACCATTTTCAAAAGTAGCAATTTTCAAAAACCTGATTGGATTATCCCTGGAGATTATGCCATACTTCAGTTTGCGAATGTCGATGATGGCCTGTACCTCAGCCAGGTAAACGGTTGTCTCGCCAATGACCTGATGTAAAATTACAGCAGTTGTCATTTCTTTCGATCCACCAGTTGAATCAGTGTACAAGCCAGAGCCAGCAGAAAGGGCATCAAGTAATGAAAGGGACGAAACAAACCTGCTGCTACCACAATTATGAAACTAAAAGCAACTAAGCAAATACAGATGGCAGAGCATTATATTTAATAAAAGGAAAATTAAGCCAATACATCCAAAAATTAATTTGTTGGAGAAAAGAAAACAAAAAAACCCACTTACAAAAGAACGTGTTCCACACTCGGTGACAGAAAATTTGAAGATGGCGAAGTCTTTGTTGGCGATAACAGGTTTGCAACCAGTCTTCCCAACAACATTGAAGCTCATTGGGTTCACAGGAACGTTTGTGAAATTTTTGTAAATTACAAACACAAAATCCATATCAGAAGTGCATTCTAGGAAAACAAGAAGGTTGAGATGAATGGAAACAACACCAAGTATTTATACTTATAAGACACGTGCATTCTTTACTCCAAATTTATTAACGTTGGAATGAGGTTGTCTAAATGAGCGACCACATACACAAGGTTAGAAATTTGCATTAAACGCTCCAACCATAAATTGTCCATAAAAGGGCATTCTACAAACTTTCCTTTCGCTCACTGCAAACGTGACACTAATCGTCTGATGGCATTGCTCAAGGATCTTGCGACGCTAAGTGTTCGGTCCTCAAAACATGTTCAAACTAACTTTTTATACAGACCATGTTCATATTAGCCATCTGAACATACACAAATCTGCATCTTTATGCAAAAGAAATGCACCACTAAAGCAATAATGCGTCATTATATTATATTTTATAAATAAATGCATGTTTGAAATAAAATGCATAAATACGGTTTAATATTAAAACATTTAAGAGCATGTGATCTTTGCATAACCTACGTGTGGCTTCAGTTGTTCCAACATTTCTTCGTGAATTTAGAACGAAAGTTAATGAGGAATCATGATTTCTTCATGAAAATATTCGTACACGTCACACAAATCTGTGTGTACACACAGTTAGTGAAAGTGACCTGCAGTATCCATTATAAGGTGGTGTAATTTTTTTTTGGTTTAAAACCTTTAGGTTTCTGCCATACTACCTTAAATGTACAAAAGCAACTATAAAACTTTGGTAGGTTGTGGTCAAAAGTATGTAGGAGTTTGACTACTTCCGGTAAATTTACTTAAATGATATTGATTTGAGTTAAAGATGTGCAAATCATGGCACCATTGTTGAAATTGTTACAGTTTTAGCTGTGAAAAGGACATACCATCCATGGGATAGTAGCAGACTGAGGTCACTGCATCAAAACAGCATCCTTTGGCCAGGCACACGTCTTGCGTTATACCAGAGGTGCTACACGACACTCTCTGATTGGCAGAGATGGTGCAGCCTTGAATTAAAACATGAAAAGCAGAGTTAATTTGAGGAAACCAGCAGGACTTCAGATTCAAAGAAATTAAAGCTGGAATTATTAAAATAATGTTTAAGAGCAATCATAAGTGAGTTTCACATTCACCTCCTGGTTTGCTGTTCAGCGGTTGCAAGTTTGGTGGGTATAGGGTGGGTGATGATGATTGAGGAGGTTGTGTAAGGGTTGTATTTGGACATGGTTGATCTGACTGCACATCGAGTGGTTTTAGGGAAGCAGTGAGACTTTGGTTCGCATCACAAGACAATGTAGCGACATCCAACTTTCCAGCTTCATTCGGGTACAGGACCCTCAGAGTATAACGGCCATCCTAAAGACAGAACAATCATGAGAGAAAGCTGGGTGAAACTAAGTTCTGCCTCTAAAATAAGTTGCAAATGCAAAGGGAGAGGTCACCCAAAAATGAAAATTACTCCATGAGTTACTCTCCCTCAAGCCATCCCATTCATTTATTAATTAATACAACTCTGATAGTATTCATCTGAAAGAATAATGTCATATACACCTAGGATTGTATGAGTGGGAGTAAATCATGGGGTAATTCTCTTTTTTTGGTGAACTACCCCTTTAATTACTCACCCTTAACAACTTATCGTTCCAAATATTTGGAACCCAAATTAAGATATGCAGTTGAGTAGTGACAGAAATTTCATTTTTAGGTGAACTGACACTAAGATTCATAGTAGCTTGGAAGAGAGGTTGAACGAACAAAAAAAAAAAAAAAAAAAAAAAAAAAAGGAGTGCTTGATCAAATGAAAAGACCATTTGTTTTAGAGGTGCATCAAGACACTACACTCTGCTATAACTTTTTTTGGCTACATTGGCTTTACTGTATGCAAAATAAACAAACACCACATTTTTCAAAAGATCCTGTGTGTTTCACAGAAGAAAAACACATGCAGGTTTGAAACAACATAAGAGGAAGCAAATAATTACTCCTTTAATAGCAGACTTGATGTTAACTTCAAGAGCAGAAATGTTTCCATAACTTCAATACCTCCAAGGTGACATGACAGCCAGTGTAGTCAACAACCAAAACATTATGGCCATGGTCTTGTGTCAGGGAGTATCCACAGGCTGCTGGGGCCCCAAGCACAGATTCAATTACTGCAAAACCTGAAAATATTTATTCATAAATATTTATCAAATTGAAATGTCAGTTAAGATCACATGTATGAAAAACAAACAATTGACATACTAATACTTACCCAAAATTTTTAACTGACTGAGAGAACCAGAGGGCAAAATCACTTTCATAGTATTAATATTGCAGTAAACTGCCAACTCCGATCTCATTTCATGTCCTCTGTCTTGAGCCAGCACTTCTGATTTATCAACTTCACCATCAGAATAATCTACGCCTGAAAAATTATCTGAAGTAGAGCTCGGTTTTGAACTATGTGGTCGAACCAAACCGATACAGTACACAAACAAAATGATCGTTTTCACTCCCTGCCAAGCCATGTGTGCCTAAAACGCAACAAAAGATGAAAAGACCAAAGCCGCAAAAAACAAATATTTAAAGTGTTAGAGTACTTCATTCATAACACCTGTCTCCAGCTGTTTGAGTATAGGCTAATTAGCTCACGTTGAATATTAATTAGCTCACGTGACGCTTTACTTAACAAACAAAAATCCTTCGTTAAAATTGGAACGGACTGCTTTCCCGCACAGATTGATAGTTGGTCAACTAAATAAAACAATTATAAAATACATAATTACATAATAAAATATGTAGGCTAGGAGTAGTTGTGGGTGAAATTAAAATGTATATTTCACAGAAGAAAGATCTTGTTTGCTCTGCCGCGGTAGAGTGTGTGTCGAGCAGGTGTCGAGTTATTCGTTAGCCTGGTTGTTTGATGAGAATGAAATGTAGTATCAATAAATGCTTTAATCAGTATAACTGTAGCAGAGAATGACATTTGTATTATTTATTTATTTAATTAATTAATTATTATTATGCTTTGAACAACAAATAAACAGTTTGGAGCAACTGGAGCAAAAAAACACATATAAAAGAATAAGAACACAGGAAAAAAAAATCAATAAAATATATATACATTCAATCATTCATTGTAATACATTGCACAAAATGCACTGTATCGTTCAAAGATTTTAAAGACTTAATAGCTTTTACATTAGCCTAGTAGCTACTAGTTTGAATAGAAGTAATTTTCAAATTATTTAAAGGGTAGCTTACTGAGAGAAGGGGCTTTTGTTCAATTAAAAAAAAAAATGACTAATAAAATTAACAGATTCATACAAAAGCTTCCTTTATCTAGACATCCAAAAATTATATTTTCAAAATGCAAATCAAAATTAAAGAGTACTTTTCCCTTAATAAACATGGACATGATGTTTAATAATTCTTCTTGGGAAGTTATATACATAAAGTTAAAGTAATATCTATTACACCCTCCTTTAGGTTTTTCTGTAAAGATCTTAAAATATTTTATGACTTCAATTACTACAAATGAGAAATATAAAACATATCTCATGCTGAAAAACGTGATTTGTAGATTTGCATTTTACCTTCTACAATGTAAGATATGTTGTTTTTGTCCCCATATTCTGTTTAATATTAAATGCCATTATATGTCTTTGTAAGCTGAAAAAAGTAGCAGCTAACATGTCTTTCTTAAAATTTTAAGAAAGACATTGATGCTAGCTGCTCCCTTTGCTCTTTGCACTTAGAAACAGTGCCCCATATTTAAGGAAATGTTTGACAGGGTAGAATGTGTTGAAAGCAAATTACATTCTGTTCTTTGCTGCGCAAAACTGAGGAACAACTGATGACGACATGATTTGATGTTTGGTTGACCAGTCAGTGAAAACTGCTTGAAATGAACGTTTTGTTGTTTGAAAGCAACCATGATTTAACTTCCATTTTGTGTATCCAAAAGATTTTCTTTGTTCAAAATTAGTTGTTTTACACGTTTATCTTCAAAATCTTTCTGCAAATTCCACTAAAGTTTATTTTTTCTTCTCTTTATTAACCAATTCAACTGCACCCCTCCTGTGGGTCCAATATTCATCATAATCATTCAAAATATGCTGCGAAGTGAAGTGGGTTAATAAAGAAGCTTGCAGTCTTTGGGTAGCCTATGACATTAAACACACAAAATTGTAGATTTAAATCTAAAAGCCTGAGTAAAGAACATTTGCTGTTTTCTTATTATTTTAGGAAAATATCACATTCATAAATGACGATGGGCAAAAATGCACCCAGGCCTGGTTTCACAGACGGGGCTTAGATTAAACCAGGATTATAGGCCTTAGTTCAATTAGGGCATTTCCTAGCTTTTATAAACATGCCTTAGAGAAAAACATTACTGGTGTGCATCTTGAGACAAAACAATGGTTTTGCAAATAATGGCAAAATATGGATTTGATTTCAATATTGCTGTGTATGTTGTGTATATAGTTATTCATCCATGTTGTTGCTTATTTTATTTATTGTCTTTGTATTATTATTATTATTATTGTTAATTGTTATTACTAAATGAAGCTTAAAAAATCCAAAAGCCTGAAATATATATATATATATATATACATACACACATGTTGAACTTTACAACCCAATTGTGAAAATACATATTTATATTTGTCCTTTTTATTGATTTATTTAGTCTATTTAAGTATTTTTTTATTATTATTATTTATTGATGCTTTTTATTATTTCTTCCTTTGCTCCACACTCCATCTCAGCAGGTGGCAGAAATGCACAATACGTTTGCTTGCCAACCGTCACAAATGGATGTATGTTACCGCCTGCACAGTACGCGGCGCTGTTTCGCTCTGTCTCTCATAGACCCTCCACAATGAAGAAACTCATTGGCGTCTTAGGAACGCCTGACTAGTTTACTATTTGTTTTAATAGAAACAGTTTGTGATATATTTCGTATTATTTATTCATACGTTCTGAACAGGTGAGTCATAATGCATGAAAGGGTAAACATGTTCAAGCGTGTCTCTTTCAGTAGGAAAATATTGATCAAATACAAAAGTTGAGCTCACACCACTGGGCTGCTTCCCAAAAGCATCGTGAGCTAAGTTGATCGTAGAGACCTTTGGTGACAAATACTTGTACGGTCTAACGTTACCTAGGCTGGGAAACGCAACCTTGGGCTGCGTTTCCCAAAAGCATCGTGAGATAAGTTGATCGTAGAGAGCATTGGTGGATGGAGCATCGAACTTGGGCTGACGATCCAAACACAGCCCTGCACAGTTAACACGAGCCTGATACAAGTAAATCTAAACCTTACTGTCACCAATATCTCTATCATTAATAATTTTCAGTTACTAAAACGTAATAAAATAATGCATGATTGCAGTTAAAAGCTCAAATTTGTAATCCAGTAAATCACAGACATGATGCCAAAACCATTTGCATATACATTCAAAACCCATGTCCAAAAATGCTGTTTAGTTTATCAGCTCTATATTTTGAGGCAGAGTTAATATTTATGTGCTGTATACACTGCTTTTTTTTTTTTTTTTTTTGGCAGGTTAGTATGAGTGCTGAAGCTGCAGACCGGGAGGCGGTGAGTGGCAGTCGGCCCTGCACCCCACCACAGACCTCCTGGTTTGAGTTTCTGCTGGATCCGTCATTACTGGAGCAGCATTTACTGGGCCCTCATCCAGGTATCTTATGCACAAAAAAAAAGCTGGAGCTGCTTGTTTGTAAATAAATGAACTCAGTGCCGCACTTCAAACTATATACCTGTTTAATTAAGGCACAACATATAAGATTTTTTTTATTAAAATATCCAAAAACCACTAGAAAACTATTATATATTTTGTTGTTTTGTGTACTTGCATTATCCCAAATATTTTCCACAGATCCATCTCCTGTTCAGCTCATCATTCAGTTTCTTGAGCAAGCCTCCAAACCGTCTGTGAATGAGCAGAATCAGGTCCAACCACCAGTGGACAACCGGAGGAACCGCACATTGAAGCTAATGGCACTTAAGGTTGCTGCCCACCTGAGATGGGACCTGAACATACTAGAGAAAGGGTGAGTGAAAATAAACCATTTGATTTAAGTGTGGTTTTTCTTTTGAGTTTTATTTTTGACAAGTTTACAATTTTAGAACAGTCAACCACCCACAAAGCAGTGCTTGGCCATTGTGACAATGATTTTTGCATGGGCAAATTCCGCTTACGTTTTCTTAAAGGGGTCATATGATGCTTTTTGGTTTCCTTTAGTGTGTATTGTATCTGTTTGTGTGTGTATAAGATCTGCATAGTTACTGCTCCAGACTGTTCTAACAGTTTAGTTTGTCTTCACTGCATCAACTTTATGTCCAGAAGTGACAACATAAAATATAGTTTAAAAAAACATACTGAAGTGTATATTTCTAATTTATTTAGAGGTGTATAGGTATAGCCGGCGTTGTACTCTCACAGGTTCAGAAGCTCGTTCCGTCTTCTACGGGGCTTCAGTGAATTGTAGTGTTTTCATCATGTCATGGAGACGCTGTGTGTTTTGATGCAAAAGCAAACCCCGTTTTTTTTGGCCTTGTGAAAATGGATGAATTTATCAGTGGTTAAGATTTATTTATATTTCTGTTCCTGAACAGTACAACTCAAAAGTTAGCTTGTGTACAGTGCATCTTATGGAGCTGTTGCACATTTTCTCCCAGCTTCCTGAACCTGTGAGAGTACAACGCCGGCTATACCTATACACCTCTAAATAAATTAGAAATATACACTTCAGTATGTTTTTTTTTTACTATATATTATGTTGTAACTTCTGGACATAAAGTTGATGCAGTGAAGAAGACAAACTAAACTGTTAGAACATTGTATCTGAAAGGTAAAAGTAAAAACTTAACACTGTTCTGCTACATTTACATCTACATCTACATTTTACTCTTGCTTGAACTGATATGGTAATATGGACGACATCATTACTGTGTGTTTACAGTTGCTTTAGAAGCCTTGTGATTATGGTAGGGGTGTTAAGTTTCTGACACGCGCTTGAGATTTTTGACCAATCATGAGGTGCTGGGCCAGCTCCCAGCCAATCAGAGCACTTTCAGAAGCAGAGACTTTGTAGAAATCAGAGACTTTCAGACAGACTGGGAATATAGGTACTGTAATAATGTACAGTATGTAAAAAAACATTAAAGCATTGGACATTGATACAGATGGTATAGTTGTAAAGTATCCTGTTTTGTCTTTCTGTTTGAATCACAGTTTGACCATCCCTGTGCTCAATATGTTATTGAATGAGCTTCTGTGTGTCAGCCGTGTTCCTCCCGGAGTTAAACATGTAGATCTGGATTTGTCCACCCTGCCGCCCACCACAGCTATGGCCGTGCTCATCTACAACAGATGGTAAGTGTGGCGTTCATTTGTATGTCACAGCGGTCACAAACGTCATTGACTGCATGTCGGCCACAAACTGCTGCTTCATTTCAGAAAAGTTACCATTACATTCCAAAGTAATGGAGAAATGACAATTTACATTTCAAGAGAGCATGCGTCACAATAGTGAAGTTTATAATGGTTATTTTTCTGAAATGATGCCGATATCTTAGAAAGCAGGTTGGCCGATATACTTTTTATAAGTAATATTTAATAAATTAGAAATAAATAATTAGAAAATGAATTAAAAAAATAAATCTCTAAATGAAACAGACTTTACATGGCAGCTCACTGATTCATATTACAGTATTTTTCACAAAGAAAGAAACTGTTGGAAAAAATATGGACAAAAATGAAGTAAAAGCTGTAACCAGGGCACTCTGTAGGCTAATCTGGTTAGTTTGTGCATTGTGAATCATATTTTACATTAATTTGACTTAGTGAAAATTAAATGAATATGACATAGTGGGCAACAGAATATAGCGCTGCATTGTTTGAAATAAAGGGTTTAAAGTGTGTCTATCATGCATCTCTAGTGAATCTGAACTCTCCTGTCCGCATTCAATTCACATGGACTGACCATCACGTGCAGAGTAACTTGTTAATGCCGGCTACAAATGCACACTTCAGAATATCTGACAGCTGGATTTGACTAAGTCTGCAAGGTTTTTGAAATTAAATGTTTATTAGATATTTAAAGATTGGTTAAAATGATATAAATGTGTATTTGCTGAATGCTGACGGTAAATGAGAAAGTATAAAGGTTTGTTTTTCTGTTACTAATAATATAAAAGCAAATGCTATAATACTTTTCACATACAGTTTACTTTACTGTGTTCTATCTAGCAATACAGAGGTCTTCAGCCCTGCCCCTGGGAGACCCACTGTCCTGCAGAGTTTAGCTCCAACCCTAATCAAATCAAATCACCTTTATTTATATAGTGCTTTTTACAAGTCCAATTGTTTCAAAGCAGCTTCACAGTGTTAACAGGAAAATAATGCAACATAATTTGATTCGGCTGTACAGCCACTCTGGTGAAAATGGTTATGTTATCCGGCTAATTTCAAGATTCAAGATTCAAGAGTTTTATTTGTCACATACACAGTTATATACAGAATATACAACCGGCAGTGAAATGTAAACAGGTCCGCTCCATGGACAGTGCAAATTCACAGTTAAAAACACAAGGAAGAAATTATAATAGAAATAGGATATAAAAAAAAAGTACTATCTATATATATATATATATATGTCTATATCTGTAGAATTATAAATAATCAAGTCAAGAGAAAAAAGGTAACAAATAAGGATAAAGTGGAATAAAATAATTGAAGTAGACTTTTGCAGTGAGTAAACTGTAGACTTATAAATATGTGGTTAACAAATGTATAAAGAGTATAATGTGCAAACAGGTTTATGACAGGTTGTTACACAGTAACAACGAGAACAGAAAGTGCAGTGCAATGTCAGTGTATCGATGTTTATCCTGACGTGAAGTCACGTGATGTTAAGTGACTGAGTTCAGGAGTCTGATGGCCTGGGGGAAGAAGCTCCTCCTGAGTCTCTCAGTTTTGGCCATCAGGCTTCGGAAGCGCTTACCAGATGGTAGCAGCGTGAAATGAGGGTTTGCAGGGTGATTAGAGTCCTTGATGATCTTGGTAGCTCTACCTTTGCAGCGCTTGGTGTAGACGCCCTGCAGAGACGGGAGAGCTGACCCTGAGATACGCCGGATAAGCGCACTACTCTTTGCAGGGCTTTGCGGTCATGACTGGTGTTGTTCCCATACCACGCTGTGATGCACTGAGTTAAAACACTTTCTATCGCCCCTAAATAGAAAGTTTTCAGGATAGCTGGTGAAACCCTGAATTTCCTCAGCTGGCGCAGGTGGTACAGTCTTTGCCTGGCTTTTTTCACCTGTGTCTGAATGTGAGCAGTCCAGGTCAGGTCCTCGGAGATGTTTACTCCCAGGTACTTGAAGCTGCTCACTCTCTCTACTGGTGACCCGCTGATCATGAGGGGGGAGTATGTCCGTTGCTATCTCTTCCTGAAGTCCACAATCATTTCTTTGGTCTTGCCAACATTCAGAGAGAGACAGTTGTCCTGGCACCATGATGTTAGATGCTCCACCTCGTCCAAGTATGCCGTCTCATTGTTGTTGGAAATGAGGCCCAGGACAACAGTATCATCAGCAAATTTGATGATAGAGGTGGAGCTGTGTGTGGACAAACAGTCATGCGTGTAGAGAGAGAGTAGAGCAGGGGCTCAGGACACAGCCCTGTGGAGCTCCCACACTCAGGGTGATGGAGGTGGAGGTGGACTGGCCTATTCTCACCACCTGAGGCCTGCCAGTGAGGAAGTCCTCAATCCAGTGGCAGAGAGAAGGATTCAGGCCGAGATCCAGGAGTTTGGAGGTTAGCTTGGTGGGAACTATGGTGTTAAAGGCTGAGCTATAGTCAATAAATAGCAGTCTTACGTAGTTCCCACTTTTGCTGTCGATGTGAGTGAGGGAGGAGTGGAGGACATGAGAGATGGCATCTTCAGTCGATCTATTGGGACGATAGGCAAACTGAAGAGGGTCCAAAGTGTCAGGAATGAAGGCGCAAATGGTGTTTTTAATGAGTCTCTCAAAGACCTTCATGACTATAGACGTGAGAGCCACTGGACGATAATCATTTAGGCAAGAGGATTACTGTTCTTAGGGACAGGGATGATGGTGGATTTTTGAAGGAGGTGGGGACCACAGATGTAGCGAGGACTCATTAAAGATAGATGTAAACAACCCGGTGAGCTGATCAGCACAGGACCGCAGAACACGACCTGAAATACCATCCGGCCCAGCAGCTTTCCTGACGTCCACACGCTTGAGTGCTCTCCAAACTTCATCCTCCGAGACAGAGATCACGTGATTGTTGCTGCTCTGAGTAATTTCCTCTAACGCGCCACTTGGCGGAGTCGCGTTACCGCGTTACAGTCAAAGCGAAAGCATAGAAAGAGTTTAACTCGCTCACGAGCAACGGATCAACGCTTGCCTCTGCAGAGGATTTAGATCCAAAAGAGCAGATGGACCTCAGACCCTGCCATTACGCGCCGCGAGTCGTTGAGTTGGAAATGAGACTCCACTCGATCTTTATAACGGAGTTTTGCGGCTTTAACTGCTCGTCTGAGAGCATAGCAGGACGATCTGTATTCATTCATATTCCCTGAATGGAGACCGGCGTTGTAAGCAGCAGTGCATGCTCACTGCCGCGCGGATTGAATTGTCCACCCACGGTTTCTGATTTGAGAAGGACGTTATTGTTATTGTTTGCGTGGCTTGCTCTGTAAGCGTGTTGATGAAGCAAAGCGCCACGTCTGTGAACTCGCTTACGCCAGCTGAACTCGCCGAACATGTCCCAATCCACATCATCAAGAGCTGCCTGAAGCGCGGTCTCTGAGTGGGGTGACCAACGCTTAACTTCCTCCCGCCTCACCGGGGTTCCTGGAGGAGCTTTTGTTTGTATTCGGGAGTGAGGAAAATGGCGGCATGATCCGATTTGCCAAACGCTGGAAGTGACCGCGCTTTATAGGCGTTCTTAAACGGAGAGTAGCAGTGATCCAGTGTGTTTGCTCCTCGTGTGGGGCAGGAGACGTGCTGGTGAAAGTTTGGCAGGACTTTCTTTAGGTTTGCTTTGTTAAAATCGCTCATGACAATGAATGCCGCGTCCGGGATGTTGGTTTATGACGCCGCTGGCAACATCATGAAGGCCAGATAAAGCCAGCGCTGTGTCTGCCTGCGGTGGGATGTAAACGGCGGTCGCGACAACCGCAGAAAACTCCCTAGGCAGATAGAATGGGCGGCAGATGATTGTTAAATGTTCCAGATGAGGTGAGCAGGACCGCGAGAGAATGGTGATGTTCCTGGGATCGCACCATTTCTTGTTGATCATGAAACACACTCCACCGCCTTTGGATTTACCGCCTCGCTGTTCTGTCCATCCGAAAAACAGAGAAGTTCTCCGACGGCGTCACAGCTGTGTCCGGGACCGCGGGCGTGAGCCATGTTTCAGACAAACAATAGATATTACAGTCTCTCATGTCCCGTTGAAAACTTATCCTGGCATTATTCTTATAATGGATAATTTCAATTATCATATAGTGTCAATGTGGGCAGATCGGTAATGTAGTTGAAATTTAGGTGCCCCCAAGCTTTAGCCTGTTGCTTTAAACAGCATGCCACTCATACAAAGGTTTGTTTAATTTTACAAAGACGTGAGTTTTTTGAAGGCAGAACCGCAGCTATTGCCTCTAAATGTCACAATATTACACATAATTTTATAAAGCTGTCCCATACGGGACTCGAATCAACTATCTCTGGGTCAGGTGCCTGTTGCTCATCTTGATGTGCCACTAGGCAGGCATGGTTTCACGCAGCTGCCAAAGTTCCATGGTGAGAATCAACTCAAAATTAAAATTTTGTATATAAATGCACAGCATGTTATATTTAATAAGTTCAGATGAGATCATTCTCATGTCTGGAACAGAAGCAACTTTTTCACCACTTCTGGCCACACAGGATTCGAACCCACAACCTAAATGGTTCGGGGCATGTGGTGTTACTGATTGCTTTCCTGTAGCTCAAACAATAAGAGCGTGGCGCTACTAATGCCAAGGTCATGGGTTCAATTCCCAGGGAAAGCAAGAACTGACAAAAATGTAAAAATGTACAGTAACAATGTAAGTCGCTTTGGATAAAAGAGTCTGCCAAATGCATAAATGTAATGTAAATGTAAATGATTGCACCACTCCATTGACGCAGACTCAACAGGCTGCAGAGGAGAGCTTTCAGTGTGAGAGCAAGCAGACAAAAGCCTTATTTAGCATTTTAAACATCAGCATGCTGAGTTAATGTAGCTTATGGTTAACCTGATAGTTAAAGAGCCACATTAGAATGAATGTTACTTGGTTAGCATGTTAAGCAATTTACGTGCTAAGCTCACTAGCATAAGATTCAGATCTCATGACCTTTAGGTGGTGCTGTTCCCAAATTTGGTATCAAATCAAATCACCTTTATTTATATAGCGTTTTTAACAAGTCCAATTGTTTCAAAGCAGCTTCACATTGTTAACAGGAAAATAATGCAACAGAATTTGTACAGCTGTTCTGGTGAAACGGTGATGTTATCCAGCTAATTTCAAGTATCATATAGTGTCAATGCGGGCAGATCGGTAATATAGATGAAATTTAGGTGTCCCCAACTGAGCAAGCCAAAAGCCAGAGGCAACGGTGGCAAGGAACCAAAACTCCTTCAGGGTCAGAATGGAGAAAAAAAACCTTGGGAGAAACCAGGCTCAGTCGGGGTGCCAGTTCTCCTTTGGCCGACGAACAAACAGTGTATGATTATAATTCTGGCAGCATAGCAGGTCTTAATTCATATTAGGTAAACAGATATTCGTAAGATTATTCGAAAGATTGGAGTCGTCACGCCGAAGACGGGTTTAATGAGGATGTCGTGTCGATGCAGCATTTACGGGGGGAGTTTATTTGACATGCTCTCTGCAGACATTTCAGGGATGTGTTGGTCATGTCCAGGCGCTGGTCCACCATCTGATCTGGATACGGCCCGGATCTGGCTGATTGCAGTAAACCTCGGGATAAACAGAGAGACTAACATTAGCGTAGATGCCATTCTTCTTATGATGTAACGAGTACATCAGGTGTTATGGGAAGTGTTCCCAGTTCCGGCTGACCTATTTAATACAGCCTAACAATCATTTACTGATTTGAATAATAAAAATTGATAATGTTTTATGTGTAAGCCATAGTAAAGAGATGCGTTTTTAGTCTAGATTTAAACTGACAGAGTGTGTCTGCTTCCCGAACAATGCTAGGAAGACTGTTCCAGAGTTTAGGTGCTAAATAGGAAAAAGATCGACCGCCTGCAGTTGATTTTGATATTCTAGGTATTATCAACTGGTCAGAGTTTTGAGACCGCAATAGACATGATGGAGTATAATGCGTTAAGAGTTCGCTCAAGTACTGGGGAGCTAAACCATTTAGTGCTTTGTAAGTAATAAGCAAGATTTAAAAATTTATACAATGTTTAATAGGGAGCCAGTGCAGTATTGACAGAACCGAACTAATATGGTCATACTTCCTTGTTCTAGTAAGAACTCGAGCTGCTGCGTTTTGGACCAGCTGGAGTTTGTTTATTAAGCGAGCAGGGCAACCACCCAGTAAAGCATTACAGTAATCTAGCCTTGAGGTCATGAACGCATGAATTAACTGTTCAGCATTTTGCATCGAAAGGATGTGCCGTAATTTAGATATATTTTTAAGATGGTAGAATGCAGTTTTACAGATGTTAGAAACGTGGCTTTCAAATGAAAGATTGGTATCAAAGAGCACACCCAGGTTCCTAACTGACGAGGAGGACTTGACAGAGCAGCCATCGAGTGTTAGACAGTATTCTAGGTTACTACTTGCAGAGTTTTTTTGTCCAATAATTAAAAATTAATTTTTTTCTGAATTCAGTTGCAGGAAATTACTAGACATCCAGTGTTTTATATCAGCTATGCATTCCGTTAATCTTGTGAATTGGTAAGTTTCGTCAGGGCGTGAAGAAATATAGAGCTGAGTATCGTCAGCATAACAGTAAAACTAATGCCTTCCTAATGATATCTCCCAGTGGTAGCATGTACAGGGTGAAGAGCAATGGTCCTACCACTGAGCCCTGCGGTACTCCATACTGAACTTGTGACCGGTGTGACATCTCTTCATTTACTGCTACAAACTGATAATGGTCAGATAAGTATGATTTAAGCCATGCCAATGCAGTTCCACTAATGCCAACATAATTTTCGAGTCTATTCAAAAGAATATTGTGGTCGATAGTATCGAATGCAGCGCTAAGATCGAGTAACGCTAATAGAGAGATACAACCACGATCGGATGATAAGAGTAAATCATTTGTAACTCTGATGAGAGCAGTCTCAGTACTATGATACGGTCTAAATCCGGACTGGAAATCCTCACAGATACCATTTCTTTCTAATAAGGAACATAATTGTGAAGACACTGCCTTTTCCAGTATTTTTGACAGGAAGGGTAGATTTGAGATTGGCCTGTAATTGACTAATTCTGTAAGATCAAGTTGAGGTTTTTAATAAGTGGTTTGATAATAGCCAACTTAAAAGTTTTCGGTACATATCCTAATAACAAAGATGAGTTAATGATATTAAGAAGAGGATCTATGACCTCTGGTAGCATCTCTTTTAATAGCTTAGTCGGTATAGGGTCGAGCATACATGTTGTTGATTTAGATGATTTAACGATTGGAAGCCAATTCTTCCTCTCCTATAGCAGTGAATGTAATTTTTTCTCAGTGACACAACAATGCTCTGTCTGATGTGACACTGTAGTAGACGGCTGCATGGTTATAATTTTCTTCCTAATATTATCGATCTTACATGTAAAGAAGTTCATAAAGTCATTACTGCTGTGCTGTTTACAACCATCAGAAGTAGAAGCTTTATTTTTGGTTAACTTAGCCACTGTGTCAAATAAATACCTAGGGTTGTGTTTGTTTTTCTAAGAGAGTCGAGAAATAAGCAGATCTAGCAGTTTTTACGGCCTTTCTGTATGCGATCATGCTCTCTTTCCATGAATTACGAAAAAAACTCTAGTTTGTGTTTTCTTCCAGCTGCGCTCCATTTTTCTGGCTGCTGTTTTAAGGGCCCGGGTGTGCTCGTTGTACCACGGCGTTGGACTATTTTCTTTAATCTTCTTTAAGCGCAGGAGAGCAACTGTGTCTAAAGTGCTGTGTCTAGAGTCAATAGTTTGTTGCAAAATCGAGTTCCTCTAGGCTATCTGGGATGCTGAGGAGATGAAACTGATGAGGAAGATTATTTAAAAAGCAATCTTTAGTGGCGGCAATGATAGTTCTGCCATATTTGAAGTGAGGGGACTGCTTTGCAGCTTTGGCTAAGTTAAGTATACATAATACTAGGTAATGATCTGAGATGTCGTCGCTCTGCTGTAGAATTTCAACGGTATCAACATTTATTCCATGTGACAATATTAGGTCTAGAGTATGATTAAGGCGATGAGTGGGTCCTGACACGTGTTGCCTTACTCCAATAGAGTTTAGAATGTCTCTAAATGCTAATCCCAATGCGTCTTTTTCATTATCTACATGGATCTTAAAATCACCAACAATTAGTACTTTATCTGCAGCCAGTACTAACTCTGATAGAAAGTCAGCAAATTCTTTGATAAAGTCTGTATTGTGCCATGGTGGCCTGTATACAGTAGCCAGCACAAATGTCAAACGGGATTTATCAATTACACTACATAATGCTACATAAAGCACCAAAACTTCAAAAGAATTATATTTGAAACTAGACTTCTGAGTGATACTGAAGATATTATTATAAATTACAGCAACCCCTCCCCCTTTACCTTTCAGACGCGGCTCGTGTTTATAACAATAATCTTGTAGGGTGGACTCATTTAAAGTAATGTAGTCGTCAGGTTTTAGCCAGGTTTCTGTCAAACACCGCACATCTAGATTATTATCTGTAATCATATCATTAACAATAAGCGCTTTTGGGGAAAGGGATCGAATGTTCAGCAACCCAAGCTTTATCATTTGATCATCTGTATTATATCTGTTGTTTATTTGTTTGACATCAATTAAGTTTTTACTGTTGAATGGTCTTGATGGTTTTTTGTATTTACTAATTCGGGGAACAGTCTCTATGTGATAATATCTAGGTGAAAGAGTCTCTATGTGTTGGGATTTATCTGACTTCTGTAATGGGAGGCAGCTAGCAGACGGTCGGGTAAGCCAGTCCGTCTGCTTCCTGACCTGGGCCCCAGTTAGTCAAGGTTTAGCTTTAAGACTATATGCCAAATTACTAGAGAGAAGAGCAGCACCACTCCAAGAAGGATGGATGCCGACCCTCTTCAACAGGTCAGGTCTGCCCCAAAAGCTTTTCCAATTGTCTATGTACCCTATGTTATTTTGCGGACACCACTTAGACTATCATCACTCAATGGCTGGTTGTCTGTTAAGTATCTCATCACTCCTTTTAACAGGGAGCGGACCAGAACAAAAAACTGCATCTGCCATCGTACTTGCGAGTTCATACACCTCTTTAATGTTAATTTTGGTGATCTCCGACTGGCGAAATCGAACATCGTTAGTGCCGACGTGAATAATAATCTTAGAGAATTTACAATTAGCTTTAGCCAGCACTTTTAAATTTGCTTTGATGTCAGGCGCTCTGGCTCCCGGTAAGCATGTGACTATGGTGGCTGGTGTCTCCATTTTCACATTCCGTGTAATAGAATCACCAATAACTAGGGCACTTTCAACAGGATTCTCAGTGGGTGCATCACTGAGTGGGGAGAACCTGTTTGATGTTCTAATCGGAACGGAAGAGTGTTTTTTTTGATCCACGGCTATGCCGTCTGGCCATCACCCAACTGCCCTGCTGCACGGGCTCTACAGCCGGAACCGAACAATGTACAACGTTCACTAAGCTAGTCGCATCCAAAGCAGTGTCTAAAGCGGTTACATTCTCACTACTCTCAAATAAAGTCTGGATGCGTGTCTCTAATTCTGAAATCTTCTCCGTCAGCTTGACTATCTCCTTACATTTATCACATCTGTCTCCGTTGGCGAGCAGGGCTTCACATAAACTAAACATGAAACATGCGGTGCAAGTGACAATGACTGGAGAAGAAGACATGGCTTACCGTATATGTTGATTAATCCAATTTACCAAAGTTGTTTGATGGGGTCTATTTACTAATCCAAGTCACTACAGTTGTTTAGTGAACTCAGAAAACAGGAAACCTGGGTGCAGGTTAGCAGAAGCTAACAGGCTAGCGAAAAGTCAACGTGTGATAGTGATTTAGATTAAAAGCTAGTGATGTCAGATTTAATGTGGTAAGCAATGTTAGACAATATATGAAGATGAGTAGGTTATAATTAGCAGTTTAAACAACAGAGAATTATATCAAATAAAAATCCCAAAAGAGCAGAGCAGAGCACATGTGAGCACAGCAGCAATAGCAAACAGGGTAGACAGGAGCAATCGAAGACAGGAGCAATCAATTCCAATGCAAAACACACTGCACTCTTCTACAACCACTGAGCCACTGAGTATGGATCCTTAGATCATGGGTCCGATGAAGTGTACCAATTTTCATATCGATTGATCAAAGTTTGGCCGAGATACAGCCTCTGAACCAATTTTGGGTTGACTTTAAGTTTGACATCATAACTTTTGAACAAAGATGATTTAAAAACATTTTTTTAGTCATGTATGTGCGGCTCAGTCCGAAGATCATTTGAGCCAATGTTGAACAAAATTGGACAAAATTTGAAGTAGCAAAAAAAGTTAATATTGTACTTTTCAAAATGTAATGGGCGGAGTCTTAATGTAATGTACGAGTCTTAATGTAATGATGTTGAATGTGATCAGCATGAAGAGAGGAATCAGGTGTACTAAGTTTTATTTTTCTAAAACAAAGGGTTCAAAAGTTATAACCTAGAAAAGTGAATATTTTAACCGGTGGTGGCACTATAGCGTTGGTCCAATGACTATTCATTACCATCACTACAAGTGTTCCAAATTTCATAATTTTCCTACTTATGGTTCATAGGGCTGCCATTGACTCCCGTTCGGGGAAAAATAATAATGAGAAAACTAACATATACAAGAGGGGCTGTAGTATCTAATAACTGTTAAACAGAGACCATAACTATTAAAGACAGAGGAAGCGCTGTGTGCTTAGGTGCTGCCATTCTCAGAGGCGGCACTGAGAACAAAATGAATACATCGGCCAAACAGAAAAACGTATCGGCCTATGCCGATATTTAATTAATTAAGCTTTTATTTTGTGTCTTGTGTATCAAGGTAGGGTAGAGAGAGAGTTTTGAACACAGATTTCTTATGCGCTTACTTATGTACTTACAACAAACATGTTATTGCTGCTTTAATTTTATAAAATTATTATGCAGTTACCATTTTTTTCTTCTACAGTATATTGTTTTTGGTCTAAACTGTAATGTGCATGTCTTCAGTTGGACCCCCTATTTCTATTTAAATTGTTTCCTTATATTAGGCAGCAAGTGAACATTTTGTCCTCAAAGTTGATGTGTTAGAAGCAGGAAAAATGGGCAAGCATAATGATTTGAGCGTTTGACAAGGGCCAAATTGTGATGGCTTGACGGCTAGGTCAGAGCATCTCCAAAACTGCAGCTCTTGTGGGGTGTTCCCAGTCTGCAGTGATCAGTATCTATCAAAAGTGATCCAAGGAAGTAACAGTGGTGAATCGGTGATAGGGTCATGGGCGGCCAAGGCTCACCGATGCAGTTGGGGAGTGGCCCATGTGGTCTGATCAAACTCAAATTATTGTAGCTCTAATTGCTCAAGAAGTTAATGCTGGTTCTGATTTTTAAGGTGTCAGAATACACAGTGCATCACAGTCTGTTACGTATGAGGCTGCATAGCAGCAGACCAGTCAGGGTCCCCATGCTGACCTCTATCCACCACCGAAAGCACGTGAGCATCAGAACTGGACCACTGAGCAATGGAAGGTGGCCTGGTCTGATGAATCACGTTTTCTTTTAAATCATGTGGGTGGCTGGGTGCGTGGCTTACCTGGGGAACACACGGCACCAGGATGCACAATGGGAAGAAGGCAAGCCGGCGGAGGCAGTGTGATGCTTTGGGCAATTTTCTGCTGGGAAACCTTGGGTCCTGCCATCCATGTGGATGTTACTTTGACACGTACCACCTACCTAAGCATTGTTGCAGACCATGTACACCCGTTCATGGAAACGGTATTCCCTGGTGGCTGTAGCTCTTTCAGCAGGATAACTTGCCCTGCCACAAAGCAAAAATGGTTTAGGAATGGTTTGAGGAGCACAACAATGAGTTTGAGGTGTTGACTTGGCCTCCAAATTCCCCAGATCTAAATTCAATCAAGCATCTGTGGGATGTGCTGAACAAACAAGTCTGATCCATGGAGGCCCCACCTCGCAGCTTCAAGAGATTCAAGATTCAAGAGTTTTATTTGTCACATACACAGTTATATACAGAATATACAACCGGCAGTGAAATGTAAACAGGTCCGCTCCATGGACAGTGCAAATCTCTGTAGAATTATAAATAAATCAAGTAGAAAAAAATAAATAAAGTGAAATAAACTGCAGTGAGTAAACTGTAGACTTATAAATATGTGGTTAACAGAAATGTACAAAAGTATAATGTGCAACCAGGTTTATAACAGGTTGTTACACAGTAACAACGAGAACAGAAAGTGCAGTGCAATGTCAGTATGTTGATGTTTATCCTGAAGTGAAGTCACGTGATGTTAAGTGACTGAGTTCAGGAGTCTGATGGCCTGAGGGAAGAAGCTCCTCCTGAGTCTCTCAGTTTTGGCCATCAGACTTCGGAATCGCTTACCAGATGGCAGCAGTGTGAAATGAGGGTTTTTCAGGGTGATTAGAGTCCTTGATGATTTTAGTAGCTCTATCTTTGCAGCGTTTGGTGTAGACGTCCTGCAGAGATGGGAGAGCTGACCCTGAGATACACTCGTATAAGCGCACAACTCTTTGCAGTCATGACTGGTGCTGTTCCCATACCACGCTGTGATGCACTGAGTTAATACACTTTCTATCGCCCCTAAATAGAAAGTTTTCAGGATAGCTGGTGAAACCCTGAATTTCCTCAGCTGGCGCAGGTGGTACAGTCTTTGCCTGTCTTTTTTCACCTGTGTCTGAATGTGAGCATTCCAGGTCAGGTCCTCGGAGATGTTTACACCCAGGTACTTGAAGCTGCTCACTCTCTCCACTGGTGACCCGCTGATCATGAGAGGGGAGTATGTCCGTTACTGTCTCTTCCTGAAGTCCACAATCATTTCTTTGGTCTTGCCAACATTCAGAGAGAGACAGTTGTCCTGGCACCATGATGTTAGTTGCTCCACCTCGTCCAAGTATGCGGTCTCGTTGGAAATGAGGCCCAGGACAACAGTATCATCAGCAAATTTGATGATAGAGGTGGAGCTGTGTGTGGACAAACAGTCATGCGTGTAGAGAGAGTAGAGCAGGGGACTCAGGACACAGCCCTGTGGAGTTCCCACACTCAGGGTGATGGAGGTGGAGGTGAACTGGCCTACTCTCACCACCTGAGGCCTGCCAATGAGGAAGTCTTCAGTCCAGTGGCAGAGAGAAGAATTCAGGCCGAGATCCAGGAGTTTGGCGGTTAGCTTAATGGGAACTATGGTGTTAAAGACTGAGCTATAGTCAATAAATAGCAGCCTTACGTAGTTCCCACTTTTGCTGTCGATGTGAGTGAGGGAGGAGTGGAGGACATGCGAGATGGCATCTTCAGTCGATCTATTGGGACGATAGGCAAACTGAAGAGGGTCCAACGTGTCAGGAATGAAGGAGCAAATGGTGTTTTTAATGAGTCTCTCAAAGACCTTCATGACTATAGACGTGAGAGCCACTGGACGATAGTCATTTAGGCAAGAGGGTTTACTGTTCTTAGGGACAGGGATGATAGTGGATTTTTTGAAGGAGGTGGGGACCACAGATGTAGCGAAGGACTCATTAAAGATAGATGTAAACAACCCGGCGAGCTGATCAGCACAGGACTGCCACACACGACCTGAAATACCATCCGGCCCAGCAGCTTTCCTGACGTCCACACGCTTGAGTGCCCTCCGAACTTCATCCTCCGAGACAGAGATCATGTGGTTGTTGCTGCTCTGAGTGATTCCCTCTGACGCGTCACTTGGTGGAGTCGCGCTGCCACGATTACAATCAAAGCGAACGTAGAAAGAGTTTAACTCATTAACAAGCAATGGATCAGCTCTGGATCTAAATCCTCTGCAGAGGTCAAAGGAACAGATGGACCTCAGACCCTGCCACATGCGCCGGGAGTCGTTGAGTTGGAAATGAGACTCCACTCGATCCTTATAATGGAGCTTTGCGGCTTTAACTGCGCGTCGGAGAGCATAGCAGGTAGGAGATATTCCCAGATAGGAGACCGGCGTTGTAAGCGGCAGTGCGTGTGTTCACTGCAGCGCGGATTGAATTGTCCACCCGCGGTTTCTGATTTGAGAAGGACGTTATTGTTTGTGTGGCTTGCTCTGTAAGCGTGTTGATGAAGCAAAGCGCCACATCCGTGAACTCGCTGACATCAGATGAAGTCGCCCGGAACATGTCCCAGTCGACGTCATCAAGAGCTGCCTGTAGCGCGGTCTCTGAATGGGGTGACCAGCGTTTAACTTCCCGCCTCACCGGGGGTTCCTGAACGAGCCTTTGTTTGTATTCAGGTGTGAGGAAAATGGCGGCATTATCTGATTTGCCGAAAGCTGGAAGTGACCGCGCTTTATAGTCGTTCTTAAAACGGAGAGTAGCAATGATCCAGTGTGTTTGCTCCTCGTGTAGGACAGGAGACGTGCTGGTGAAAGTTTGGCAAGACTTTCTTTAGGTTTGCTTTGTTAAAATCGCCCGCGACGATGAACGCAGCATCGGGGTGTTTATGAAGCCGCTGGTAACATCATGAAGGCCAGATAAAGCCAGCCCTGTGTCTGCCTGTGGTGGAATGTAAACGGCGGTTGCGATGACCGCAGAAAACTCCCTCGGCAGATAGAATGGGAGGCAGATGATTGTTAAATGTTCCAGATGAGGCGAGCAGGATCGCGAAAGAATGATGTTCCTGGGATCGCATCATTTCTTGTTGATCATGAAACGAACTCCACCGCCTTTGGATTTACCGGCCTCGGCTGTTCTGTCCATCCGAAAAACAGAGAAGTTCTCAGACGGCGTCACAGCTGTGTCCGGGACCGCGGGCGTGAGCCATGTTTAAGACAAACAATAGATGTTACAGTCTCTCATGTCCTGTTGAAAACTTATCCTGGCTCTAAGATCGTCCATCTTATTTTCCAAGGATTGGACATTTGCGAGCATGATGCTCGGGAGAGGTGGGCTGAATGCCCTTTTTCTCAGTCTGTTGCGGATCCCCGCGTGTTTCCCACGGTGTTTCTTGTTTCTTCGCCGTCGACTCTGGCCAGTGTTCAACTCGGCGTTCCGCTGAATATCAGATGGCCACAGAGGATCGGTGAAAGTGTCCTGAAACAGTCCAGTGTAGAGTTACCCAATGTCCAAAATAGTTTTGCTGTCATAGCAGATCAATGCAGATGATACATTTGTAAAAATTGAGAGCAAAAGAAAGTAAAATAATAAATAAAAGCACAGTCTTCGCGGAGCGACCTGAACGGCGACCGAACACTTACAGGACTTAAAGGATCTGCTGCTAATATCTTGGTGCCAGATACCACAACATGCCTTCAGGGGTCTAGTGGAGACCATGCCTTGACAGGTCAGGGCTGTCTTGGTAGGAAAAGGGGACCAACACAATATTAGGAAGGTGGTCATAATGTTATGCCTGATCGATGTATGCATAAACAGTTGAAACATTTATATTACTGGTATATGATATAATATTATGCAGATTTGTTTAGCTTAAATCCGTGTTTTATTCGAAAGGATTTCTGATTGCTGTGTTTACCATGTAATATGAACTTTGTCTCAATAGGGCCATTCGTACCATTGTGTTGAGCAGCTTTCCTGAGAAACAGACCAAACCTGGACCACATCAGCTGAATATGTAAGGAAGGAATGATGGGTGTCCATCCTTTGTGTTGTGTGCTGTTGAATTTGGTTTTTCTTCCTTCATTCCTCCCTAAATGGTAGTTAAAATATCTAATTATCATCCTAACCCTAAATCAGTGCATGCTTATGTTTTAGTCACAGATGAGCAAATATAAACTGTTTTTTTTTGGTATGGGGTGACCGAGAAACAACAACAAAAACTTCTAACATTAGCCATAGGAATTTTGAAGACTTTGAAGTTTTTAATGCTCAAAAGGTTTCTGAATAAAGACAATTATTTAATAATGATAGTAGAAAGTGTTTTGTTTATTTTGTTTTGCAGCAGTGAACAGACTTGTTATGTATGAATGCTGCTGTGTTTTTTATGTTACACTGAACAATGAACTGAATGAATACAGGACTTAAATACTCAGAGGAGCTAGTGAGTTAATTAATAGGCCAACAGGTGAATGGAATCATGAACCAAGGGAACAAACTGGCACATACAAGAGCTGTGGCCCAATTCAGGGCTGCATCTTCGAAGGCGCATTTTGAAAGCTGATTTCTTTGCCGTGGCGCGATGAAGGCTGTCCCAATTTGAAGGGTCCTTTGAATGCAGCCTACCAACAGTGTTGCCAAGTCCGTTGTTTCCCTGTGGAATTTTAAGTTGTTGCCGTGGGTAAACATTTTCCGCGGGTTGATTTCCACCCTTGTAAGTATGATTTTGCTGCTCCAACGCCCCCAAAACACCCCCCAAACACACAAATCTAGTAGAGAATTCAGCCGCCTGATGGAGAAAATTGCACTGGGCTTTTTAGGCTACTTTTGTTGCAGAGACCTGGCAACCCTACCTACCATCCTTCTTTCCGCAAAGGATAGAACAAGTGGATCCTTCGCAGCCTAGCCTAGGCCAAGGAATACACTCATAAATGTAAGTATTGTGTTTTAATTTACTCAAATATTTAGCAAAGCGTCCTGGTTACTGTCGTAACCTCGGTTCCCTGAGAGGCGGAATACGGCAGCTTAAGCAATGTCTTATTCCGCCTCTCAGAAAACTGAGGTTACGATAATAACTGGAAACTGGTTATTACTTCGAGAGCGGTCACTTTGACATTGCGTCAGCGATGACGCTGTGGGAACTGCATTCAATCCGCGGTGAGAGTAGTGAAGATAAGCCCGAAGAACACAGGACTAAGTTACATCAGCCAAAGAAAGGAACATACAGTCCAATGGCAGCACCACTAAGGGTGCTCACATCTGATAGGCAAAGCTAGATCAATGAAATGTCAGCTTAGACCCCACCAAAATTTGCATATTCGATCAGAATGAAAGTGAAGGCTGCTCTGAGACCAGGGCAGACACAACACAATAAACACATACAGTAGAATGCACAAAGGCATACACAGTGTCAACAGCAACAGAGGTAACAAACTGCCAAAACACTAGCATCAGTCCTCATATACATAAGTGAGGTTATTTTTAACTCACCGAAAGCACTTGAGACGCCACAGACAGTACATCCAACTTGTAAAATCTGGCGAAAGTGTTCTGTGAAGACCAGCCAGCTGCAAAGCATATATCCTGAATAGACATACCCCTAGACCAGGCCCAAGAAGAGGCAACAGCCCTTGTCGATGAGCTCTGATGTTAAGGGGGCATTCCTGTCCCTGGCTTGCATTAGCCAACGTGATAACTTCCACAATCCAGTGAGAAAGCCTCTGCTTAGAGTCTGCACAGCCACCAAAGCACATGAAGAAATGGTCCGACTGTCGAAAGGCGGCCGAGCGGTTTACATACATCCACAAAAACCCTGACAGGGCAAAATAAATTGTTATATTAATTTTTACTTGCAGTACTTTTTACAACTATTTACAAGATAAGTTACGAAGTTATGAAACAAAATAGAAATGAACAGTACATAAAACAGATACAGGGAGAAAACGGATTTCTGTAGACTTTTATTGAGCTGAGCAGGGAGACCCTGGATGGGCTGCACAATAGAGATCCTGGTAAAGCCTCTGCCAGCAGGACATCGTCTGGGATGAGTGCATTTTTCACTGTCTACCAACAGGTTTGCAGGGCTGACTCAGGTCGACGGCTGCCATGACGCTAAGATGTTCAGAAAGAGGTAAGAATAAATGAAATTAACTCCCATATGAACTACACTCTGCAGGACATCTAAAGATGTTCACCTCTGTCCATTTATGTACATAATAAAGAGTATAAACAATATAAAATCCCATGTTGGTAACAAGTTAACATTTGAACCTTTATTGTATTTTTTCATTTTTATCATTATATACATTAGATTACTGGAGTAAAACCCAATACTTACATTTAAAAGTGTAATCTGGCAATTTCTCTTAAAAAAATCTGTCGTCAATCCAGATCCAAACTTCTCTTGTAGCTTAAACATTTCACAATTTGAGCATTCAAATTCACTTTCCAACAAAAGGTTTTTAATGGCATTCATTACACGTCTATTTGATTTCTCCATTTGTCGAATGAGAGTAAGCATTTGTTTTCCACTCCAGGTCAATTCTTTACCAGGAGAAGTTTTCTGTTCTTGCCGCTTTAAATGCTCTTTTCTCAGTCCTCCTGGTACAAACGTGAACAGGAGATGCCAGTAGCTTGGGGAAAGAAGGAGAAGATTACTTTTGTTGTAACTCATAATAATACAGGATCGTACTTCTGCATTTCACAAAATAAATGGCAGTCAGTCATCAGCAGAGATGGCAGTGCACACTCTCAGCTTTTGGCTTTTGTACAAGGTCAAATTTTGTATTCACTTTCATTATGAATTGAACATTAGGTGTATTCCTGTTATAGCAGATGCCATTGTGAAACATCCTGTTTTAAGATGTTTCCTGTGTTGGTTTAATCATCTGCCAGTTAAAAACCGATTTGCAGACTTTGAGTTACAGCCATTTGAAATATGCTTTCTTTCTTTCTTTCTTTCTTTCTTTCTTTCTTTCTTTCTTTCTTTCTTTATTTATTTATTTAAATAAATTTACAACTTACACAGATCTATTCTCCTCGTCATGGACAACAAACTTTGAGTCACATTTAAATATCAGAGTATTTTGTCTTTTCTATTCTAACATCATGCTTGTATTAGGTTTTGATGGGTATTGTGAGACCATCTGATGAAATAAATATTTGAAAGAAATGTTATTTTCTTTTATGGATAAATGCCAATAAGTATAATGGAAGAATCTGCAACAACTTGCATTATCCAGTGTAAACAAAAACTATTTATATATTTACACTTCACTATTTCTATTAAATATAAGACAATGCACCATTAAGTAAAATAACAAAGAGACATTGCCACAATTTCATCTTCACGTGCCTGACATCGATAATGTGCATGCTTTCATTTTTATTGCAGTAGTAGATGTACCAGAATTATCAACATGGATCATCTTCAGTTAAGCTTGAAGTGTTTGTAATCCTTCGCTTTATTTCACTGGCATACTTGTCACAGCATGCAAGTATATACAACTTTTGGTATATAATAATATAACCAGTATATATAAAAATAACCAGTAAATATAATATAACCAGATCAAAAATGTTTATATCTCAAGTAAAATAATCTTAGTAATTAGATAACCTAAATAAACTTGTAAAATATGTATTTACTGTACCAAACACAATATTCCACATAATCCCATCCAGTCAACTATGATACAAAAACAGATTTGATATTGTGTTGGAAAATAATGATTCATTATGTTCTTCTAAACAGTTTGCCCTCTTGTACCCTACAATATAATTGATGAACAGATGATGTGATCACTGATGTCGTGTAGTTTTTCTCTGGGAAGAGAAGTCGTAACATCCCATTGTCAGGCGTTCTCCAGTCCTGGTCTAAAAGTAAAACAAAAAACACAATTCAAATGAAGTTTAATGTACAGTCAGGTTAGCCTATGTTCTGCATGATTTAAGCAGTGGTGAGCTACTCAGCATCCACTGTCCTGCAGATTTAGCTCCAACCTCAAACCCACCTGCCTAATTGTCTATAATTAAACCTGAAAACTTTGGTTAAAAATTTCAGGTGTGCTTGATTAGGCTTGGAGGTAAACTCTCCACCTCAAAAGGGCCAGAATTGCCCATTCCTGATTTAAATTTACAAAGCAGCAGTCAGTACATTATATAATATACACATTGAAGCATTATGTATATAATATTGCAGCACATAATATTAGCTAAGTACTGAACAAAAACTATTTTACCCATATCAACAACAAACTTTTAAACAGCATATCTTTTAAAATATCTTTTAGAAAGGGATGGTCTCTTCTGAGCCTTTGTCAGTGATGCTAGATTTCTTTTAAGACAACATACTCTTCTGTCACTTGTTTCAAGAGAATCACTTGTGATAGCCTTTACAATGTAAAATTGTTAAGATGGCATGGCAATAAAAATGGCATGGTAAGAATTAAGAAATAGGTACCGAGGCACCAGACTTACTATGCTTATGAAGCACCCATGGCCATGCATAGTTCTCAGAGACTGGAGTTTTTGCCTCTTGTATTCCTCCTTGGCAGCACATTAGTCTTTTTCCTATAGAATCTTCTTAAGTTTGTGCCTTCTCTTCCTATCCATCTTAAAACACAAATGCAATGTGTTTTAGTCTGTGGAGTATAAGGCCTTGTTTCAAGCCAAAGAACTAACCAGATATTTCACATAATTCAAAGAACATTTACTATTTGATTCCTAATACATGTCACAACTCATTACCTTCCAAAGCTACCCAGAACCATCCATGGTCTACAAAACAATGGAGAAATACCTGGAGTTTATAACAACTAAATGCTTTTTATCACACTCGTCTGCTTTTACGGTGCCGTTTTTAAGAACTGAAGGCCAAAAGTGTTTCAGCCTTTATGCTAAAAGGCAATAACTGTAATAATAATTGTATCAAAAGGGAGAAAAAAATGTTTATCATTTTAGATAAATCCAAGATACAGAACCTCATTTGCTCATTTTAGGAGTTATAAAAATATTTAGGCATGAATAATGGTGCGTATTCTATCAGAGTAGAAAGAATGATCACTGCTGAAACTAATAGTCCTTTTAGAGATCCACATCAAATTATGTACTACATATTACAGCATTGCTTCAATATAAGACATACCAATGCACTTTTCTGTCTTCTTCGGGCACAAGATGGCCATGTTCCTTCCTCATCCTAAACAAAGGACTTATTCAATTAGCTTGCTTCGATATAAGGTCTGGTCTTTCTTCTCTGCTGTAAAAGTCTCACTTTCTTTATGTGCAATTACTATTGTTTTTGAAACATATAAATCAAGACAGTTACAATAAAGTTAAATTTACCATACGATTCAGGAGAGCATTTGAGGAGTAAATAATGATACTAAAAATATTCTAGAAACTTTACCTGTGAAGGGCTGATTACGGTAAGATTCGCTGCAACTCACTAGTAGCTCAGGTGAGGATTGACTCTTAAAAGAGCTGTTGAGCTTGATATTGTAGAGATCTTTAAAAAAAAAAAAATACAAAAATAAAAGTAATCTGCAAGTAATCCTGCAAGACAGAAAGAAAGGACATTTCATTATATTGCATGCAAGTTGTGATGAAGAAACATGACTGTGTTTCTTTCTGTAAAAAGTGTTGCATAATTAAATGTTAAATACATTTATGTAATAAGTTCACTGATATGTGTGCATTCCCATTATTAAAAGTATATATTTAATAGAAAGTAATATCATATGAATTTGTTTAAAAAATGTTGATAATTCACTTGATTTTTTTTTATCATGTAAATTATTTACATGCAAACAGGACGTTGTCATATCTGATGTCACGTGAGCATTTCCACTCTTGCAAACAGAGGTAGGTTATGAGGTGTGAAGAGACATGTAACATTACATGAACAGACAGAGCTCAATTTGTAATAATTTTAAAGAATACAATGGACTTAATATGAACTTTCTGACAGTGTGTGGGACATCCGACTACTTTCCAAGAAGGGCCACAACTGATTTACAAAAATCACGATAAATATATACAGGAATTGAGGCAGTAGCTAATGGCAGGAGTTGGAGTAAAAGCTGCAGGATTATGTAAGTACACAAATATATACAGCGTATCATAGGAATTTGACAACTTGTTAAATCTTGTGAATTATTAAGACTTTGAGAATATGTTCTACAATATATTCATAATGTAGGCATAAGATTAACGATGAATGTGTACATGTTGTAAATTAATATAATTCCATTTGTAGCCTTCAGTAAATTAAAAAGCTCAGCTTTAGTTATGAATTTAGTTTTGAATGTGTGCATATATGAATTCATTTAATAAGCTAGTTACTTGACTTTCCTGTTACCCTTCAGTAAATTAACATGTCGAAGAAAATGATTCATGAAACATAAATATCAGTTGACCATATATTCACTTTCGTCACTGACATAGACGAAAATGGAAAGACTATATCAGTCAAAGTTCAGCTATAGGAGGGGAAGAGACAGGGCAAGATTAAAAAAAGAAAAAGAGATGTGCAGGTGAGACAAATAATTTACTGCCCACTGGCATGGTTTTAGAAAAGACACATATCATACGAATTTGACAACTTGTTAAATCTTGTGAATTATTAAGACTTTGAGAATATGTTCTTACTGATTGAGCCATGGGGTTTGTAAGAATAAGTTTAAGTAACAACAAATGCTTGATAAAATGTTTGATAAAGGGTTCATACCAACACATACATACCATTGCAGATATTTGCTGTTACAGCTTTCAGTCTTCTCCATTACTTCTCCACAAACAAGAATGGGCTGACTGAGTCCGAAAGGCCCTTTTGGTCTTTTCAGGTAAAAAGAGACGGGGGAAAAAAGTCATAATATATAATAGCATTATACACTCACCTAAAGGATTATTAGGAACACCTGTTCAATTTCTCATTAATGCAATTATCTAATCAACCAATCACATGGCAGTTGTTTCAATGCATTTAGGGGTGTGGTCCTGGTCAAGACAATCTCCTGAACTCCAAACTGAATGTCAGAATGGGAAAGAAAGGTGATTTAAGCAATTTTGAGCGTGGCATGGTTGTTGGTGCCAGACGGGCCGGTCTGAATATTTCACAATCTGCTCAGTTACTGGGATTTTCACACACAACCATTTCTAGAGTTTACAAAGAATGGTGTGAAAAGGGAAAAACATCCAGTATGCGGCAGTTGTGTGGGCGAAAATGCCTTGTTGATGCTAGAGGTCAGAGGAGAATGGGCCGACTGATTCAAGCTGATAGAAGAGCAACTTTGACTGAAATAACCACTCGTTACAACTGAGGTATGCAGCAAAGCATTTGTGAAGCCACAACATGCACAACCTTGAGGCGGATGGGCTGCAACAGCAGAAGACCCCACCGGGTAGCACTCATCTCCACTACAAATAGGAAAAAGAGGCTACAATTTGCACAAGCTCACCAAAATTGGACAGTTGAAGACTGGAAAAATGTTGCCTGGTCTGATGAGTCTCGATTTCTGTTGAGACATTCAGATGGTAGAGTCAGAATTTGGCATAAACAGAATGAGAACATGGATCCATCATGCCTTGTTACCACTGTGCAAGCTGGTGGTGGTGGTGTAATGGTGTGGGGGATGTTTTCTTGGCACACTTTAGGCCCCTTTGTGCCAATTGGGCATCGTTTAAATGCCACGGCCTACCTGAGCATTGTTTCTGACCATGTCCATCCCTTTATGACCACCATGTACCCATTCTCTGATGGCTACTTCCAGCAGGATAATGCATCATGTCACAAAGCTCGAATCATTTCAAATTGGTTTCTTGAACATGACAATTAGTTCACTGTACTAAAATGGCCCCCACAGTCACCAGATCTCAACCCAATAGAGCATCTTTGGGATGTGGTGGAACGGGAGCTTCGTGCCCTGGATGTGCATCCCAGAAATCTCCATCAACTGCAAGATGCTATCCTATCAATATGGGCCAACATTTCTAAAGAATGCTTTCAGCACTTTGTTGAATCAATGCCACATAGAATTAAGGCAGTTCTGAAGGCGAAAGGGGGTCAAACACAGTATTAGTGTGGTGTTCCTAATAATCCTTTAGGTGAGTGTATACAGCCACTATTTACATTGCAATATTTGGATTTTACATTAAAAGGCATGTAAAGCCTGGTAATTGTTGTGGTTACTGTCTATTTACAACAAACATCACATTAAAACTACAAATACTGTGGTAAAAGTATGGTAAGATTTGAGGTTGCGGTCATTTTACTACACCTATAACATTAAAACTAAGGTTACTGTGGTACAAGCATGGTAAGTGTTGTTTTTATTGTGCTTCTACTACAAATGCCACGTTGGAACTACACTGGTAGTTATTATTAAATAGGAATAACTGTTTAAAAGGTCTATAGCACGTCATGTGACTGTTTAATCACCCTATTAGCGAGGTGTGTTGATTTAGAAAGCAAAGAAATGCAAAGCCTCAGTGGAGATGTAGTAGTGAGTGAACATAATCTGATCAATAACGACAAGCAGAAAATACTTTAAATCAAACATTAGGACCTGATGTTTATGACTAGTCACCAACATGTGGCACACGTGAACTGATACCAAACATTGCGATGTGTTCTGAATAAGACTTCTGCAGCCCGATTTCATACCGATATACTTTGCGTCTTTTGTTGACGCCAAAGGTTTCCCATTGAAAGCAATGGAGTTCTCATTTCGACCATAGCGTGACGCCGAGGGTATTCATTGTGACGCCGGGCACGGCGCGGATGGAGATGGTGATTGCTTTTGAGTCTTTTCTTCACACAAATCAATCGTTTGGCCTCGGAACAGTTGGAAGAGTTAGGCTTTTTCAATAACGTGTGCCTATAACAGTGTTGTCTGTTATATTCTGTGTTTTACATCATATAATACCAGTTCCAGAATCAAATCACTGAGGGTGCTTCTGAAGTTACTGAGACGACAGCTCCACCATAGCAGTGTACAGAGAGAAATTGACCAATAATTGGAATTTCAAAAATATTTTGCTAGAAATTGTTTATTATATCTATTAGTTTTTACATTGCTTTAATGCGTTACTAGTATTTTAACATGTCATCTTCCTGAGAACCAGAAAAAAAGGTTTTGTGAAGTTTTTCTTCTTTTCCCTCCAGTGATCACCCAGATAGCAAGCATGTTTGGGCTACATGTGGGTTTTATCTGGCACACATGGCCTAGATATGGCATGGTTTAACAGATATGGACCAAAATGTGATCATATTTGTTTTGTCATAACTTTAAAATCTGCAGGAAACGTTCTCTTGGTTCACAACTCATTTTGAGGTATATGGCCCAGATATATATATTAAAAAAAAAATGTACACACGAGCAGAGCTGGCCCGTCCTAGGGCCCCGCCTCATCTGGGAGGCCCACCACGGCCACCGCAAAACTATAATCGGAGTGTCTATTTGCACTAAATGCAAATAAACAATCTACTTTAATGGCAGAGACAATGGTTGTTGTGACAGGCAAAATTACAAAAGCCGTCTATAACATATCTGCAGCAGTGGTGTAGGTTGTAAAACTAATATAAGGGAAAGCAGAAACTTTTGATGCAAATTAACTTGGGTTCGAATCCGCCTTTTGCCAAACTCGTTCTCCTCGGTTTTTCCATCGCATATAAGATTGGAAAGGCATTTATGACTCTGTGAAACAACAGAATAAATTCAATCCGAAAACATAAGAAGCATGCACAGTAGCACTTTACACTAATTTGCCTAATGAAAAGAGAAGTGCACAGGAAGAACGATAAGCTCAAAGTATTGACTGCTATAAATAGCACATTATTTATTGCTTGTGTTTCATATGAGGGAAACATTAGACCACATTCAGCGTGCTAAGAATTAACTACTGCATTTTGAATTGATTTACTATCTGATAAAGTTATAGTTGGTAATGAAGGTGGCATGTCACCTACAGGCCTTTTAGGTCAAGTGTAGGTTCGTAAATCTACTTCGGTTCGAATCTAACTCGGGGCGTGTCGTGTAGGACCGATTTGATATAGGCCTACTTGCATTTGTTTAAATCTGTTTAAATATTTTTACATATGTATGTTGAATGTTACACATTATTGAATGTTAATACACATTTACACACTTAAATATTGAAATTGTCGTTTTATGTGCTTTCTCTTCACTTATTGAAGTTGCCGGACACCTTGGCAGTTAGCATGGGTTGCTAGCAGGTAGTAGGCCCCTCCAGACCTCCCTGTAGGATCGCTATCAGGTAGTAGGTCTCACCTGGCCTCCCCTGAGGGTGTGTTCCTGGGCTTCAGTTACTGGACTGCTAGCATGAGCTGCTAGCAGGTAGTAGGCCTCCCTGAGGGCGAGTTCCCGGGTTCCAGTCACTGCGTCAGTTAGCATGAAAAGCTATCAGGTAGTGGGCCTCACCAGGCCTCCCTGAAGGTAAGCCCTTGAGTTTGGGGGCCCGGGCAGCTAGCACGCTCTGCTATCAGGTGGCAGGCCTCACCAGGCCTCCCTGAAGGTGAGTTCCTGGATTTCAGTCACTTAGTTTGCACGAGTTGCTAGCAGGTAGTAGGTCAATGCTGTCACTGACAGCCTAGTGTGACCAGAGGGGGAGTGGTTTAAGTATTTCAGTTGAATTTGCTTGTCCTGACAGTTGTCACTGCCAGTAGGCATGCACTCCCCTCAGCATGGCGTAGTGGGTATATCATTCCCCATATGTGTTCTAGGATGCAGTGTCTCGTTCCATGTTCTCAGGGAACAGAGGTTACATACGTAACCTGAGATGTTCCCTCTGTTGGCAGTAGAACTGTTCTATTGAACAACTATCGAACGTCTCAGGTTACGTATGTAACCTCTGTTCCCTGAGAACAGCGAACGGGACACTGCGTCTCGTTGCCATGCCTCTGGGCCTGCCTGCCAAACAACCTGCCCTTCAGACGAAAAAGATGGTGTCATGTTTGCAAGGCGCCCTTATATACTTCCTGGTCATGATGACGTCATAGGCTGGCGCCGGTCAATAGGATTGACGTGATTTGACAGTGATTCAGACACCTGTCACACTGGAAGCATTCCCCATATGCGCTCTAGGATGCAGTCTCGTTCCCTGTTCTCAGGGAACAGAGGTTACATACGTAACCTGAGACGTTCCCTCTGTTGGCAGTAGAATTGTTCTATTAAACATTTTAATTGTTCTAGTTATGATTATATTATTATTCAATGTCATCTGAAGTTTTAAAGTAAAAATTCAAACTGGTGAAACATTTTAAAGGATCAGAAGATTTGTCTCCTGTTTCAAAGGATCTAGGGATGTAACGGTACATGTATTAGCTGTATTTGACTGTATGGACAGTCAGATAATGAATACAGTCAGACACAGGCGATCCACACTTCAATCCAGAAGGGCGTGTGCATGCTAATGCAATGCTTTTTGCTAACCACCACAACAGGAAAAAGAGCTTAAGAAGAGGAGACGATCTATAGAGGGTATGCATCGCCGTACACGCCAGAACACGCCCCCTCAGCCGGGGCTGAGTGGCAGAAGAGCTGCTGCATGACTGGAGTTAATAGGGGAAAACACGAGTAAAACAAACGGTTATCAGTTTAAACTAAAGATTGGACTCAATATAGTGTTCCTTGCAACTTGGCAAATATCCTGTGATCTATGGATATTGACATGCAGCCAGGAATCATGTTTCCTGACATTTATATAGCCTGATTTCAATACATAAATATTTATCACTGTCAGTCATCACAATTTTGAGAGTATATCCTGCTTGTATATGCGGATGGGCCATGTACTGTGTATGTGGCCGCTTGTCAAGAATGGAAAACAAAAGTTTCATTCAAATTCTGAATATATTATAGGCCTATTAATTATTTTTTATATTGCCTAGACAGCACGCAAAGAGCACTCCCGTTATAATCACTAAAAGCGGTCACTCATTCAATGAACGCAATCTCACAAAGTTCCGTTATATTAATCAGTGAAGCTGATGACACAATGAATCTTATTTACATAATGTCTACGCTAGAGGATTAGCGCACGTGCAGAACTCAGCACTGGACAAAAACTCGAGCGGTGAGTAGATTCTAACTTAAATATGATTGGCCATTGTGTTGTAGAAATCAACAAACATGTCTGTGGTTGGTTACATTACTCACCGAAGCAGAAAGACATTGGAAATTGAATCATTTGACGAGTGCAAATACAGATACGCACAGATAACTGTTTTTCGCTACTAATATGCTATTATTAGGAAGAAAACAGATCCTAGACCAGCAGTTATGGGCAGCTTTTCCCTCTTAAACCAATCAGTAGCAGAAGCAGCAGGCAGCAGTGGTTTGAGTGAGAAAATTACATGCTACTATCAAGTCCTTGGAGGGGGGCACAGGGATGTCCATGGGGTCCGTGGCCAAGCCCCTCTGGTGCTGGGCCTGGTTTTGAGTGTTTTTTGCTGCATTCACACTGAAGACCAATGCTGCCCCTCAGTCTTTTTGCCAGTCAGTGGGTGTAACCACAGTCATTCCGGCTGACGGTGACGTCACGTGAATACCCTCTATACACCAACAACCAACCCAAAGAGAGAGTTCACACGGCACACAAGAGCTTGCTAGTAGCCCATATACGCTATGTTTCATGTAATGTTTGTGACGCGCTAACTTCACAGAAAGGAACCCGGGACAGCAAAAAGTGGGACCATAAATGGAGTATTTTAAGTTGTTTCTGATGTTATAATGAGACAAAATAATTTTGTGTCATGGAAGATTTGAAGCTGATTTACCAAATTATTATTATTATTATTTTTTTTTAAATCAGCGTTACAAAAAAATATGACCTATACAAGAGTGCATTCTGTTTACTGCTTATTGCTTAATACACTAAAGGAACTTCCTTAGAGGGGACTAAATGCTGCTAGGCTGCTATTTGCACCTATATCTGTATCTGTTCAAAATAAATGAATAGAAACCTAGCATTGGTGATTACCTGCTTTTACCTGTTGTAACGGACTCAGATCGAACCATGACCCCAAAAACGAGGTACATACGCTTATGTTAATCTACACACCGTAAATCCATACATAAATCAGTTAAAAAGAGCTTGTGTACATTGCAAAACATGAACATTTAGAGATATGAAAACAAAGAAAATGCCAAATAACAGCATAAACATAAACAGTTTGTTCAATAACAGGGGTTATGAGAAGAGCTTCAGCAATGCTGGATTTTTCAGAGCAGGGTTATTACTTACACTGATCAGGCGTAACATTATGACCGTGAAGTGAATAAGATTCAAGATTCAAGAGATTCAAGAGTTTTATTTGTCACATACACAGTTATATACAGAATATACAACCGGCAGTGAAATGTAAACAGGTCCGCTCCATGGACAGTGCAAATTCACAGTTAAAAACACAAGGAGGAAATTATATAGAAATAGGATTAAAAAAAGTACTATCTATATATATATATATATATATATATGTCTATATCTGTAGAATTATAAATAATCAAGTCAAGAGAAAAAAAAAAAAAAAAAAGGTAACAAATAAGGATAAAGTGGAATAAAATAATTGAAGTAGACTGTGCAGTGAGTAAACTGTAGACTTATAAATATGTGGTTAACAAATGTATAAGAGTATAATGTGCAAACAGGTTTATAACAGGTTGTTACACAGTAACAACGAGAACAGAAAGTGCAGTGCAATGACAGTATGTATATCCTGAAGTGAAGTCACGTGGTGTTAAGTGACTGAGTTCAGGAGTCTGATGGCCTGGGGGAAGAAGCTTCTCCTGAGTCTCTCAGTTTTGGCCATCAGGCTTCGGAAGCGCTTACCAGATGGCAGCAGCGTGAAATGAGGGTTTGCAGGGTGATTAGAGTCCTTGATGATCTTGGTAGCTCTACCTTTGCAGCGTTTGGTGTAGACGTCCTGCAGAGATGGGAGAGCTGACCCTGAGATACGCTCGGATAAGCGCACGACTCTTTGCAGGGCTTTGCGGTCATGACTGGTGCTGTTCCCATACCACGCTGTGATGCACTGAGTTAATACACTTTCTATCGCCCCTAAATAGAAAGTTTTCAGGATAGCTGGTGAAACCCTGAATTTCCTCAGCTGGCGCAGGTGGTACAGTCTTTGCCTGGCTTTTTTCACCTGTGTCTGAATGTGAGCAGTGAAAAAAGCCAGGCAAAGACTGAAAAGGATAACACTGATTATCTCTTCATCACCGCACCTGTTAGTGGCTGGGGTATATTAGACAGCAAGTGAACATTTTGTCCTCAGAGGTGATGTGTTAGAAGCAGGAAAAATGGGCAAGCGTAAGGATTTGAGCGAGATTGACAAGGGCCAAATTGTGATGGCTAGACGATTGGGTCAGAGCATCTCCAAAACTGCAGCTCTTGTGGGGTGTTCCCGGTCTGTAGTGGTCAGTATCTATCAAAAGTGGTCCTAGGAAGGAACAGTGGTGAACCGGCGATAGGGTCATGGACGGCCAAGGCTCATTGATGCATGTGGGGAGCGAAGGCTGGCCCATGTGGTCCGATCAAACAGATGAGCTACTGTAGCTCAGATTGCTCAAGAAGTTAATGCTGGTTCTGATAGAAAGGTGTCAGAATACACAGTGTGTCGCAGTTTGTTGTGTATGGGCCTGCTTAGCCGCAGACCAGTCAGGGTGCCCATGCTTACCTGGTGGACACATGGCACCACGATGCACTATGGGAAGCCGGCAGAGGCAGTGTGATGCTTTGGGCAATGTTCTGCTGGGAAACCTTGGGTCCTGCCATCCATGTGGATGTTACTTTGACACGTACCGTCTACTTAAGCATTGTTGTAGACCATGTATACCCTTTCATGGAAACGGTATTCCGTGGTGGCTGTGGCCTCTTTTCAGGAGGATAATGCGCCACAAAGCAAAAATGGTTCAGGAATGGTTTGAGGAGCATAATAACGAGTTTGAGGTGTTGACTTGGCCTCCAGATTCCCCAGATCTCAATCCATTCGAGCATCTGTGGGATATGCTGAACATACAAGTCCGATCCATGGAGGCCCCACCTCACAAATAACAGGACTTAAAGGATCTACTGCTAACATCTTAGTGCCAGATACCACAGCACACCTTCAGCGGTCTAGTGGAGTCCATGCCTCGATGGGTCAGGGCTATTTTGGCAGCAAAAGGGGGACCAACACAATATTAGGAAGGTGGTCATAATATGTCTGATCGGTGTATATTACTACTACGGTTACTTTTATTATTAATACACAGAACCTGAAAGTATGCATTACTTACAGTTGTGTTTTTTTGGCACACAAGTATATTTAGTTTATTTCCTGTGTTTGTGTCAGAGCTCCAGTGATGTCTGTGTTCCAGATCATGTCCTTCATCATCATCAGCTCTGTGTTTCTACACACTCACTCAGGTTGGTCCATATTACACCCAGTTTATTTTTCGATGAAAAATATCACAACATTTACCAGCAGAACTACCAATGATATGACGACAAGAGGAAAATTAGTATGCAGCCATGTGATGAAAAGGTTTTGAGCAAAGATTACCTTTGTCTATTCCTCAGATAAAGCTATCATATGTAGGGATGTACCGATATGAAAATTTTGGCTGATAACTGATAATTCTTTATATTTGAAAGCCAATAACCAATATATAAATCTAAATACAAATTTTAATAAACTTTGAGAGCCTGATTACAAAAACAAAAGGCTCACCGTTAAAAGCCATGACCAAACACTTTAACATGAATCAAACCTATACAGTACAATAGCCTAGTTTGAACCAGTGTGAGATTCCTTAACTTTTCAAATTAATTTGGTAACACTTTACAATAAGGTTTAATTTTTGTTAATTTAGTTAATGAATGAACAAATGTACTTCTACAGGATTTATTCATCTTAATTCATGTTAAGCTCAACATTTTCAGATCCAAAGTTATGTCTGTTAACATTAGGTAATGCACTGTGAATGGACTGTTAATAAACACAAACATTTTATTACTAACATTAATAAAGGTTATTGCTCTCTGTTTGTTCGTGTTAGTTAATGCATTAAAAAATGAGACCTTATTTATAAAATGTTTCCAAAAATTCTAGTTTCACAAAATTCTATTGCCTAACTAAAAATAAAATACCTAAATAATGCTAACAAATATGTTTAATATTACAGTAATAGTAAACATCTTTAATCTTAGTGTAGTCCCGTGGTTCCCAACCACGTTCCTGGAGGCCCACCAACAGTCCACATTTTGCATGTCTCCGTTGTCTGACACACCCACATCAGGTTTTGGGGCATTACTAATGAGCTGATGACATGAATCAGGTGTGTTTGATTGAGGAGACGTACAAAATGTGCACTGTTGGTGGGCCTCCAGGAACGTGGTTGGGAACCACTGGTCTAGTCTTTCAAATAGCGTTGCTGTTTGAGAGCATGCGCTGAAGCTGAAGAGAATGAACAACCGTAAATCGGATCGATAGCGATAACATCAAAAATGATAATTTATCGGCCAATAACGATATGTTGCCGATAAATTGTGCATCTCTAATCATATGGTTTCAGAAGACTTTAAAAACAGGGCACAAGCAATTTATAATTCATAATTAAGTTATTTACTGAAATGCTATTTAAACAACTTCTTCTGAGACATTTCTAAAATAAATCCTCCTAGAGCTTTAACTCTAGAACCACCAAACTCGGCTCAGACGTTCAGACTGTTCTGACGTTGCTATATCCTTTCAGACTGATCTGACTTGCATCTATTATTAACACTGTACCACATGGAAAAAAACTACCCAGAATACTCTAGCAACCGTATAGTAAAACACCCTAGCCACCACCTGAGAACCCTTGCAATCACATAGCAACATCCACCCTAGCAACCACCCTGAGTACCTTAGTTACTGCATAGCAACACCCTAGCAACCACCCTAAAAACCCTAGCAACAACATAGAAACACCTTAGCAACCACCCGAGAACCCTAGCAACCACATAGCAACACCCTAGCAACCACCCCAAGAACCCTAGCAACCACATAGCAACACCCTAGCAACAACCCAGAGAACCCTAGCAACCACATAGCAACACCCTAGCAACCACCCCAAGAACCCTAGCAACCACATAGCAACACCCTAGCAACAACCCAGAGAACCCTAGCAACCACATAGCAACACCCTAGCAACCACCAGAATACTCTAGCAACTGCATAGCAACACCCTAGCAACAACCCCAAGAATCTTAACAACCACATTGCAACACCTTAGCAACCACTCTGAGAACCCTAGCAACACCCTAGCAACCACCCCAAGAACCCTAGCAACCACATAGCAACACCCTAACAACCACCAAAGTAAACTAGCATCAGAATAGCAACAACCCTGATTACCCTAGCAACCATATAGTAACACTCTAGCAACCACCAAAGTAACCTAGCATCCAAATAGCAAAACCCTAACAACAACCCTGATTACCCTAGCAACCACTTAGTTATCTATCTATCTGTCTATCTAGTTACTGTTCTAGTAACTGTTTGGTCCAGGTTTCTCGAGCCAACTTCAAAGTTTGTTTTGACAAACTTTTTAATCTAGTTACTTTTATGGTGCCATTTTTTTCCTTTTTTTATGCTTGACTAGACTAGCGTGCATAGGGTATGGACAAGAGCAGCATGAAAACTCTTTAAAATACTTAAGTTAAGAAAAATAATCATGCAGGTTTGAAAGAACATGAGGATTTGTAACTGAGAGGGTGAGATTTTCCAGAATGTTCATTTTTTTGTGTGAACTGTCCCTTTAAGATCTTTACCTCTCTAAGGTTTTATAAGGGTAATAATGCACTAATGTTTTTATGTTTCAATTTTTATGTTTCAGCTGATGAGATCTACTCTGCGGTGATGCCTCAGACAGTAACAGCTCTGACAGGCTCTTGTGTGCAGATTCCTTGCTCATTCACCATCTCCAATTTTGAAAACAAACGTAACAAGACAAAATCTATTTATGGGATCTGGCTGAAAAATAAATCAAAGTTTGCTGATAGTGATGGTTTTATAGCTTTTAATAGCAGTGAAAACATCATTAGAGGATTTAGTGACATACAGATGACTGGAGATCTCAGTGAGAGGAACTGCACAACTGTCTTCTATAACATCATGAAGAATCATTCAGATCGCTACTACTTCAGACTGCAAATGGAGCCAGACGTGTTCAGAGCAACGTTTAACCCCGATACAGATGATTCAAGAGAGACTGTGAGCATCACTGTCATAGGTACATCTCCACTGTCTTTAACATACAGGTTCTTATGCTAACTTCACTTTTAAGTCACTTGATCAATTTTATTAATAAATACATTTAAATGTAAATATTATTTACATAATTAACTAACATCACTAAGAACAGTTTCTTAATAATGAACTGCAATTATTTCTGTAGATTCACCACATCCTCCTGAACTTAAACCCAATAATAAACTCCTGTGATGGAGAACACAACAGTCAATCTGAGCTGCTCTGCTGAAGCCCCCTGCCCCAAACAACCTCCTACAATATCCTGGACCAACATCCCTGAATCTGCCCACATTACAACACAGTTACAGGAGAAACCTGATAAAACCCAGTCAGTGTTTTCACACGTGACCTTCAAAGCTTCATACATGGATCACAAAAAGAACATCTCCTGCACTGCTACATATCCAAGAAAAACATCTGAAGACTCAACTGTGGAGACCAGCGTGATGCTGAAAGTCCTGTGTAAGAGATTTGAGTAGTGTTGTGTTCATAATACATGATGTGATGAAATTAATAGATCAATGTTATGATTTAAGTTAATGTTTAAAGTTAAAGTTTACTCTACACTTGTGTTTCTGTCAAAGTTCCTCCAAAAGAAACTCGCATCATCATTACTCCATCTGCTTCAGTCTCTGCTGGCACTAATGTGACTTTGACCTGCAAAAGCAAAGGCAGTCCATCAAATGGCATGAACTACACCTGGTACAAACGTGAACAGGAGAGGCCAATAGACTGGGGAAAGGAGATTAGTTTTGTTGTAACTCATAATAATACAGGATCGTACTTCTGCATTGCACAAAATAAACATGGCAGTCAGTCATCAGCAGAGATCCAGCTCACGATTGAATGTGAGTTTACACAGCCTAAATGTAAAAATCAAGGTCATTTACAGATCTAAAGCAATGAAGATTATTTGAAATACAACATTCTGTCCGATTACAGGTGTTTCACATGCTATAGGACAAGATGGACACACTATGCCTATGATTGCTGGTTGTGTGGGAGGAATTGTGGCAGTGCTCACACTCTCTGCTCTTGGCTTTTGCACAAGGTAAAAGTAGCTGTATTCACTTTCATTGTGAATAGTAGTTGTATTTCTGTTATAGCAGATGTCATTGTTTTAAGATACTCAGTATTGTGCTTGTTTAATCATCTGCCAATCATTTGCTAGTGTTTGACTTCATACAGTGATCAAACAAACTGTTACAAAGCACTTCAATTATGAACATGGAATGTATTATTAATATTAATATAATATATATATTTTTTTCTCACCTACCAGGACATAGAGAATTTAGTTTCCATTTGTGAGAATATAGTCTATGAGCCTAAAACATTTTGAACTTCCTTTTTTTATTAGGAGAAAGATGTTCAATAAACCTTAAATACAATAAATCTTGTGTTTCTAGTAGGGGTGTAACGGTTTGTACCCGTACCCCTGTAACCCTTTTTGGTTAAAGTTCCTGTGACCTTGGCTAAATCCGAAATTGCCCCCATACCCTTAAATAGGGCGCTATTTGAGGGAACAGCCATTTGTAGTGGTGTCTGAAACCATAGTGGACGTTATTGAGTGCACTCATTCTATCCCACATTGCACCGCAATAACGAGTGTACAGCTGATGTACACACAGTGGCTGACTGAATTTGCTCACTCGTTTTCATTCACTCCTTCAAGTGAACTATATTAGTGGACTAACGTAGAAAATAGTGATTGAGGGTTTAGGGGGTGATTTCGGAGTCCTAGTTTTCCCCAGTCTGAGTAATTAGTCATGTCTTTCACCTGTGTCATTTCACCTCATTTAATGTGTACTTAATGCCAGGTTCCAGGCAACCCGTAACCCGAGTTTTTCCAAACTTCTACCTGTGAAAGTGCACTAGAATGGCAGTCAAACCCATGACCTCGTACTAGATCGATGTACTCCCAGTTACGACCTCTGACGTCACATAGCCCGCAAAACAACAATGGCAGCCCCTACGGATGCGGTCCATGGAAGTCATACATGGTACGTCTCTTGCCTTATGTGCCATTTTTTTTCTCCTCGGTTTCCCTCAAATAAGCAAGGAGTAAAGCACCATTGGCGATAGAAATTATTGTAAATGAGCATAAGCCCTGTATGGCCCGCCATGCTTTGTTTATATCTAGCTACTGCAATTCCTTGCGCTCAGGCAGTTTGGCGTGACTTTGCTCAAAAACCAGCCTGGAACGCAGCATAAGTCTTCAGTACTCCCTCAGTGTTTGTCCATCTTCGTCAATGTTACACCTGTGTATTATATGATAGTTTCCTGAGTTTTGTTATTAAAGTTCCTGTTTCTAGTTCTTCATTGTCTTCATGAGCTTTCATCAACACGTTATGTGACAGTCAACTTAAATTATAAGGTTCTGTCTGATATTTGTCAATTTAGTTATTCAAATTCTTATTCTGTGACAACTTATTTGTGATTTTGTTTTGTTGTTTTTTTTTTGTTTTTTTTCATGTTGTGTACATTCTGGGTCTTTTTATTTAGAAAACAAAAGGTTTCTATCTACAAAGTCAAATGGAACGCAAAAATCTTGAAGCTCAATATCTCAAAACTCAGACAAACTGCTCAGAATCCAGATAGAACTTTATAATTCCAAGGTGGTGAAAAATTAAAATGTTGTAATTTACTCTCCCTTGAGTTGTTCCAAAACTCTATGAGTGTATTTCTTCTGTTGAACACAAAAGATATTTTGAAGTGTGTTGTAACCAGACAGTTGATGTGCCCCATTGACTTCCATAGTATTTATTTATTTTTCCTCCTTGAACTGTCCACTTATCGTGGTGGAGGGGTTTGAGTACCTGAATGACCCTGGAAGCTATGTTATCTGGGGCTATATGCCCCTGGTAGGGTCTCCCAAGGCAAACAGGTCCTTGGTGACGGGCTAGACTAAGAGCAGTTCACAAACCCAATATGAGTAAAATTAAAACAAGGACCGAGACGTCGCCCGGCATGGCCCAGGGTTGGGGCTCGTATGCAAGCACCTGGTAGCCAGGCCTACCCCCATGGGGAAAATTTCCTATATATCTGTAGAATTATAAATAAATCAATAAAATAAAGAAGTGGAATAAAATAAGTGAAATAAACTGTGCAGTGAGTAAACTGTAGACTTATAAATATGTGGTTAACAGAAATGTACAAAGTACAATGGGCAAACAGGTTTATAACAGGTTGTTACACAGTAACAACGAGAACAGAAAGTGCAGTGCAATGTCAGTATGTCAATGTTTATCCTGAAGTGAAGTCACGTGATGTTAAGGGACTGAGTTCAGGAGTCTGATGGCCTGGGGGAAGAAGCTCCTTCTGAGTCTCTCAGTTTTGGCCATCAGGCTTCGGAAGCGCTTACCAGATGGCAGCAGCGTAAAATGAGGGTTTGCAGGGTGATTAGAGTCCTTGATGATCTTAGTAGCTCTACCTTTGCAGCGCTTGGTGTAGACGTCCTGCAGAGACAGGAGAGGTGACCCTGAGATACACTCAGATAAGCGCACAACTCTTTGCAGGGCTTTGCGGTCATGACTGGTGCTGTTCCCATACCACACTGAGTTAATACACTCTCTATCGCCCCTAAATAGAAAGTTTTCAGGATAGCTGGTGAAACCCTGAATTTCCTCAGCTGGCGCAGGTGGTAGTCTTTGCCTGGCTTTTTTCACCTGTGTCTGAATGTGTGCAGTCCAGGTCAGGTCCTCGGAGATGTTTACACCCAGTTATTTGAAGCTGCTCACTCTCTCTACTGGTGACCCGCTGAACATTAGAGGGGAGTATGTCCGTTGCTGTCTCTTCCTGACGTCCACAATCAGTTATTTGGTCTTGCCAACATTCAGAGAGAGACAGTTGTCCTGGCACCATGATGTTAGTTGCTCCACCTCGTCCAAGTATGCCGTCTTGTCATTGGAAATGAGGCCCAGGACAACAGGATCATCAGCAAATTTGATGATAGAGGTGGAGCTGTGTGTGGACAAACAGTCATGCGTGTGAGAGAGTAGAGCAGGGGACTCAGGACACAGTCCTGTGGAGCTCCCACACTCAGGGTGATGGAGGTGGAGGTGAACTGGCCTACTCTCACCACCTGAGACCTGCCAGTGAGGAAGTCTTCAATCTAGTGGTGGAGAGAAGAATTCAGGCCGAGATCCAGCAGTTTGGTGGTTAGCTTAATGGGAACTATGGTGTTAAAGGCTGAGCTATAGTCAATAAATAGCAGCCTTACGTAGTTCCCACTTTTGCTGTCAATGTGAGTGAGGGAGGAGTGGAGGACATGAGAGATGGCATCTTCAGTTGATCTATTGGGACGATAGGCAAACTGAGGAGGGTCCAAAGTGTCAGGAATGAAGGAGCAAATGGTGTTTTTAATGAATCCCTCATTAAAGGGGGGGGGGAGCGGTGTTCTGTTATTCGATTTCTGTGCTAGTCACGGCTTGTCCATAACAAACACCATGTTCAAGCATAAGGGTGTCCATCAGTGCATGTGGCACCAGGACACCCTAGACCGGAGGTCAATGATCGACTTTGTGGTCGTCTCATCTGACCTCCGGCCATATGTCTTGGACACTCGGGTGAAGAGAGGGGTGGAGCTGTCAACTGATCACCACCTGGTGGTGAATTGGATCCGATGGAGGGGGAGGAAGCTAGACAGACTCGGGAGACCCAAACGTACTGTGAAGGTCTGTTGGGAACGTTTGGCCAAGCCCCCGTCAGAGAGATCTTCAACTCCAACCTCCGACGTAGCTTCGACCGGCTCCAGAGGGAGTCTGGAGATGTTGAGTCAGAGTGGACCATGTTCTCCACCTCCATTGTCAACGCGGCCGCTCGGAGCTGTGTCTGTAAGGTCTATGGTGCCTGTCGAGGCGGAAATCCCAGACCCCGGTGGTGGACACCGGAAATAAGGGATGCCGTCAAGCTGAAGGAGTCCTATCGGGCCTGGTTGGCTATGGAGGTTGGCTATGGAGGCCCTATCGGTTGGCCTCCAAGAGACTCTGGCAATCCATTCGCCGCCTCAGGAGGGGGAAGCAGTGTCCTACCAACACGGTTTACAGTGGAGATGGGCAGCTGTTGACCTCAACTGGGGATATTGTTGGTTGGTGGAAGGAATACTTAGAGGATCTCCTCAATCCCACCAACACGTCTTCCATTGAGGAAGCAGTGGCTGAGGGCTCAGATGTGGATTCGTCCATCACCCGGGCTGAAGTCATCGAGGTAGTTAAAAAGCTCCTCGGTGGCAAGGCACCGGGGGTGGATGAGATCCACCCTGAGTACCTCAAGTCTCTGGATGTTGTGGGGCTGTCTTGGCTGACACGCCTCTGCAACATTGCATGGCAGTTGGGGACAGTGCCTCTGGACTGGCAGACCGCGGTGGTGGTCCCTCTTTTCAAGAAGGGGGACCAGAGAGTGTGTTCAAACTACAGGGGGATCACACTTCTCAGCCTCCCTGGGAAAGTCTATGCCAGGGTACTGGAGAGGAGAATTGGGCCGATAGTGGAACCCCGGATTCAGGAGGAACAGTGTGGTTTTCATCCCAGTCGTGGAAAACTGGACCTGCCCAACCAATCGACAATCCTGTGGAAGGTGCTCTGGGAGTACAGGGTCCAGGGTCCGCTGTTTGGTCCCTGTACGACCGGAGCAGGAGCTTGTTCCGCATTGCCGGCAGCAAGTCAGACTTGTTCATGGTGCATCTTGGACTCCGGTAAGGCTGACCTTTGTCACCGGTTCTGTTCATAATTTTTATGGACAGAATTTCTAGGGCCGAGTATGAAGCGGCTGGGATGAGAATCGGCACCGGAAAAGGGCGGCTTGCCCACTTCAGGTTGGTGGAGAGTTTCTGCCTCAGGTGGAGAAGTTCAGGTATCTTGGGGTCTTGTTCACGAGTGAGGGAAGGATGGAACGGGAGATTGACAGACGGATCCATGCAGCTTCTGCAGTAATGCGGTCGATGTACCAGTCTGTCGTGGTGAAGGAGGAGCTGAGGCGAAGCTCTCAATTTACCGGTCAATCTACGTTCCTACTCTCTATGGTCGTGAGCTGTGGGTCATGACTGAAAGGACAAGATCCCGATACAGGTGGCTGAAATGAGCTTTCTCCGCAGGGTGGCTGGGCGCTCCCTTAGAGATAGGGTGAGAAGCTTGGTTACTCGGGAGGAGCTCAGAGTAGAGCCGTTGCTCCTCCACATCAAGAGGAGCCAGTTGAGGTGGCTTGGGCATCTATTTCGGATGCCTCCTGGACGCCTTCCTGGGGAGGTGTTCTGGGCATGTCCCACTGGGAGGAGGCCCCGGGGAAGACCTAGGACACACTGGAGGGATTATGTCTCCTGGCTGGCCTGCGAACACCTCAGAGTTCCCCTGGAAGAGCTGGAGGAAGTGGGAAGTCTGGGTGTCTCTGCTTAGACTGTTGCCTTGCGACCCGGCCCAGATAAGCGGATGATTGATTGATTGATGGATTGATGTTTTTTTTTTTTTTTTTTTCTACAGTGGAAATCAATGGCTACAGTCAACTCTTTTCTAGGTTTTGGCTTACAAAAATGTCATCCCTGAAGCACTCTATAGCCCTATTCGGACGGTAATTGTTTCTTGTGGGGTCGTAAGGTATTTTCATCATTTACAGGGGCTAGTTGGTGATTTTATTGCCGTCTGAATCCAGAATGTCAGTGTTTTTCTCCCACCACCCGCGTAAAAATCCCCGACTGAATTACCTACTGTTTTCTGGCAAACACCAAGGTCATGTGGTAATTTAATTGCCTTTCGAATCCACATCTCTGAGTTTTCAAGAAGAGATCACTTCAAAATTCACTGTTTATATCCTTTTTGACCACTGACAAGCACCGTACGGTTGCGCTCCGCTGTAATTTGGATGCATTTTAAAGATCTAGACTTTCATTACTGAAATGCTGTCAAGTATTTATAAAAGCAATATATTTAATCACCACAACAAAATGACATCCTTTATTTTGAGATAAAATACAAGACAGAAAAACATTTTAACTATAATGTGCATCTGTATATCTTCCTATTTTGACTAGACTAATTAACAAGACACAGCTGGGACAAATGAACTCATAATGACAATGGCAGGAAAACTGAACAAAGGTACAAACTCAAAGACAAGCAAAACAGACTAGACATGTAACAATGCCAAGCATATAACATTTTATCACGTTATTGACCACGTGAGCAGCGTGTTCCCAGGTGCACAGGATCACAAAACTCGCTCCTCCACTGTGAATAAATCACCATCCGAATGCACAAGTTTTCTCACTGAAGTGGCATACACATTTATTTTTACAGACTTCCACGTGAGAAACAATTACCGTCCGAATAGGGCTTATGATGCAGACATAACGACAGCAGGGAGCCCTCGTATTTCATTAAACAAATAATAAACAGTTACTTTTGCTGAAATACATAATACCTGGAACAGTTTTGACAGTATACACTCACCTAAAGGATTATTAGGAACACCATACTAATACTGTGTTTGACCCCCTTTCGCCTTCAGAACTGCCTTAATTCTACGTGGCATTGATTCAACAAGGTGCTGAAAACATTCTTTAGAAATGTTGGCCCATATTGATAGGATAGCATCTTGCAGTTGATGGAGATTTGTGGGATGCACATCCAGGGCACGAAGCTCCCGTTCCACCACATCCCAAAGATGCTCTATTGGGTTGAGATCTGGTGACTGTGGGGGCCATTTTAGTACAGTGAACTCATTGTCATGTTCAAGAAACCAGTTTGAAATGATTCAAGCTTTGTGACATGGTGCATTATCCTGCTGGAAGTAGCCATCAGAGAATGGGTACATGGTGGTCATAAAGGGATGGACATGGTCAGAAACAATGCTCAGGTAGGCCGTGGCATTTAAACGATGCCCAATTGGCACTAAGGGGCCTAAAGTGTGTCAAGAAAACATCCCCCACACCATTACACCACCACCATCAGCCTACACAGTGGTAACAAGGCATGATGGATCCATGTTCTCATTCTGTTTACACCAAATTCTGACTCTACCATCTGAATGTCTCAACAGAAATCGAGACTCATCAGACCAGGCAACATTTTTCCAGTCTTCAACTGTCCAATTTTGGTGAGCTTGTGCAAATTGTAGCCTCTTTTTCCTATTTGTAGTGGAGATGAGTGGTACCCGGTGGGGTCTTCTGCTGTTGTAGCCCATCCGCCTCAAGGTTGTGCGTGTTGTGGCTTCACAAATGCTTTGCTGCATACCTCGGTTGTAACGAGTGGTTATTTCAGTCAAAGTTGCTCTTCTATCAGCTTGAATCAGTCGCCCCATTCTCCTCTGACCTCTAGCATCAACAAGGCATTTTCGCCCACAGGACTACCGCATACTGGATGTTTTTCCCTTTTCACACCATTCTTTGTAAACCCTAGAAATGGTTGTGCGTGAAAATCCCAGTAACTGAGCAGATTGTGAAATACTCAGACCGGCCCGTCTGGCACCAACAACCATGCCACGCTCAAAATTGCTTAAATCACCTTTCTTTCCCATTCTGACATTCAGTTTGGAGTTCAGGAGATTGTCTTGACCAGGACCACACCCCTAAATGCATTGAAGCAACTGCCATGTGATTGGTTGATTAGATAATTGCATTAATGAGAAATTGAACAGGTGTTCCTAATAATCCTTTAGGTGAGTATGTTTTTACAGTATATTCTTGTCAATGCTGCCTCACGACTTTTATAAATGAATTATTTTAGCTACTGAACTACATCATATTACTCAGGAGGAGGTAATGGCGCTGTTTTTGAAGTAAATAAACTCACAGCTTTATTTTTAGTAGAGAGATGCTACACAGACGTAATTCACACACACATCTCTATCAAACATTTTTTCAAATAAATTTTATAATTCAATCAAATAAATGTAATTTTACTACTTTATCTCTGTGTCTGATTTAAAATGCATATTGCTGGATCTAATGAGTTATAAAGCTGACGAAAAAAAAAAGCCTTTTGGTCCAATTTTGACAGTTTGCGAGTAACCATGGTATAAGAGGGATAATCCATGGCTAGGTACGCATTACTCAATTTTAATGCACTTCACGTCAGGGTGGGGTGTTGCTGAAGTCGTGCTAACATGCTCCTGTTTTAAGTTGTGTGGAATCTGCGATCTCTGACCCAGTTTGTTTGACGGCTTCCATGGTTGCAATACACTGTTTTTCAGCCAAATGACAACCCAGGGTGTCAGAATACTATTGGGTTTATAGGCAGTGGACAGAATCACACAAAACAAAACAAAAACAGACATTCTGACACGGAACGCACATTTCAAAGTAAAATAAATGGTTTCGTTTTTAAGAGAAAAGAGAATGTGAACTCATCGTGTTTCCTAAATATCTGCAAACACATTCTGGTAGTTTTATGCTTTAGTACAGTCAGAAAATGACATACAGCACCTTTAAAGGCTTTTGTGTGTCTCCCTGCATTACAGCGGGATCATCATACAGCATCACGTCACTAAAGACAAAGAAATTAGACACATTTTAGAAACTTTGGGTTTCAGTTCTTTCTTTCTTTTTTTTGGTCTTCATTTTTCACATAAGAAAACAATTTTACACAACATCTGTCTCTCATAAGTCAGCATTCAGTCTAAAAATGGTGTAAATTTGTGGGTTTAAGTGTTGCAGTTTTGTGCACCAGTTACAATGAGCACAGCAGCTCCTCCACATTAAGTAGATGTGTTCTTGTTAGTTAATATAGTTATGGTTAGTTTTATTAATGAGCACTGGAAAAAAGTACACAAGCAATGAATGAGCGTGCAAATTACATTTATCATTGATATCAAATAAACGTTCATGCATTGCCTTTCCTTGTTTGACGACCCTATTTCCAGTAATGTATTCTGATTATTTATTGTATTATATGTATTATAGTTTATCTGCATATTTTTGTGTTATGACTTCCATCCTCTGAATAAATGACGGGCACTTAAGCACAGAATGAACAGGTAATATCTCATCCTGTAGGGCTGCTGGGAGTTAGTCGAGGGTACGCCACGTCACGTCACGTCCAGTGTTTAAAAGATCTTGCATAGAGGAAGAGGTCTTCATAGACTTCTGCTTTTTTTGACTGCACTGCTCTGAGGTAAGGCTTTTCTCTTGAGAAATTACCTTTTTATTTGTAAACATTGTTCATGACAACACATTTATTTAATAAAGTTTGCAGTGACTATAACTCTCTTCATATCTCTTTAGTTAAACACAGTAATAACACACAAGCTGAAGGTACAATTCATTGCTTACAGTTGTGGACAGACCCTTATGAAAAAAAGTGTGCTATTAGTATACTACTTTTAAACTAAAAATAAGAAAGTATACTTTGAGTCTACTTTTTACTTACTTCTCAGAAATATACTTAAAACTTAAATATATTTGACTTATACTGAAACAGAAAGGTCTAAAGTCTAAGTATATTTGGAATATACTTGTGTTCAATCTTTGTCCGAAATATATTAAATGTACAATTAAGTATTCAAAGTATACTTAGCTTGTAATTGTGTTTACTCTTTAGATCGAGTAGCCTATTAAATACATATTTTTTCACATAGTTTTACATACCATCTTATGAACTTACATTTGTTTGTTCCGAGTTCTGAGTATATGAATTTTCTGTAGTCCTCTGGTAGTGTACATTGAATTGACTTCAAATCTTTCCCCGCCACTGACTGAATTTTCTGGCTATCCATGTTTTCACTGTTATACGGTAGGGGGCGCTATTACACATCTTCTGAAAAATATCTAAATCTCCTAATCAAAGTGAAGAAGAAGCAGGAACAAGTGATATAAGATTGCTTACGCAAAATGTAAAACAAGCATATAAATGCATATAAACAGCATATAAATTAAAACTGCCAAACATCATACCGAATGAAATGTCAAACCCATATAGGAATGTAGTAGTAGCCTATACTTAAAGTGCAAAAATAATATATAAATAGTAAACTATAAGTATGATGTTATGTTCACTTAAATAAAACTTGCAAGTATGCATGCAGTATAAAACTACTAAATGATGTTTTATCAACAAAGTTTGGGAGGAACGTGTTCAAATTGTCTATCCAATCAGTACGAGATGAGGCCTATACATTTGCAAGAAAAAGTATGCGAACCGCTTGCATAATCTGTGAAAATGTGAATAATTTTAACAAAATCATAAAGAGATCATACAAAATGGGTTATATTTTTTATTTAGTGCAGCCCTGAATAAAATAATTTACATATTTTTTTTTTTACATAGTCCACAAGACAAAAAAAAAGTAGCTGAATTTATTAAAAATGATCCGTTCAAATGTTTATGAACCATTGATTCTCAGTACTGGGTGTTGTTCCCTGAATGATCCACGGCTGTTTTTTTTATGGTTGTTCTTGAGTCTCTTGTTTGTCCTGAGCAGTTAAACTGCCCAGTGTTCTTCAGAAAAATCCTCCATGTCCTGCAAACTCTTCAGTTTTCCAGCATATTTTGCATATTTGAACCCTCTCCAGCAATGACTGTATGATTTTGAGATCCATCTTTTCACACCAAGGACAATTGAAGCACTCAAACACTACTATTAAAAAAGTTTCAAACATTCACTGATGCTTCAGAAGGAAACATGATGCATTAAGAACCGGGGGTGAATATATAGATAGATGAGTATATAGATAGAGTATATAGATAGAGTATATCGATATATAGAGTATATAGAATAACTATGTTCCTTGACAGTTTCCTGCATCCCACCACCACCCCGTCTCCGCAGACTTGCTTTGTTAACTATCCTAATCAGACATACGGGGGAGTACATGCACGCCAAATACGTATACATTTCATTCTATCTGATTTTTTTTATTAAAATAGTAAACTACTAGTATAGTTATAAGTTTACTTATAGTACAGATACACAAATGAGAAATGTATTGTGAACTTATATATATATATGTGTGTGTGTACTCTCTCTCTATATATGTATATGTATATGTATATGTATATGTATATGTGTGTATATGTGTATATGTATATGTATGTGTGTATATATGTATGTGTGTATATATGTATGTGTGAGATTCAAGAGAGATTCAAGAGTTTTATTTGTCACATACACAGTTATATACAGAATATACAACCGGCAGTGAAATGTAAACAGGTCCGCTCCATGGACAGTGCAAATTCACAGTTAAAAACACAAGGAAGAAATTATAATAGAAATAGGATATAAAAAAGTACTCTCTCTATATATATATATATGTCTATATCTGTAGAATTATAAATAATCAAGTCAAGAGAGAAAAAGGTAACAAATAAGGATAAAGTGGAATAAAATAATTGAAGTAGACTTTGCAGTGAGTAAACTGTAGACTTATAAATATGTGGTTAACAAATGTATAAAGAGTATAATGTGCAAACAGGTTTATGACAGGTTGTTACACAGTAACAATGAGAACAGAAAGTGCAGTGCAATGTCAGTGTATCGATGTTTATCCTGAAGTGAAGTCACGTGATGTTAAGTGACTGAGTTCAGGAGTCTGATGGCCTGGGGAAGAAGCTCCTCCTGAGTCTCTCAGTTTTGGCCATCAGGCTTGAGGCGCTTTACCAGATGGTAGCAGCGTGAAATGAGGGTTTGCAGGGTGATTAGAGTCCTTGATGATCTTGGTAGCTCTACCTTTGCAGCGTTTGGTGTAGGCGTCCTGCAGAGACGGAGAGCTGACCCTGAGATACGCTTCGGATAAGCGCCACGACTCTTTGCAGGGCTTTGCGGTCATGACTGGTGCTGTTCCCATACCACGCTGTGATGCACTGAGTTAAAACACTTTCTATCGCCCCTAAATAGAAAGTTTTCAGGATAGCTGGTGAAACCCTGAATTTCCTCAGCTGGCGCAGGTGGTACAGTCTTTGCCTGGCTTTTTCACCTGTGTCTGAATGTGAGCAGTCCAGGTCAGGTCCTCGGAGATGTTTACTCCCAGGTACTTGAAGCTGCTCACTCTCTCTACTGGTGACCCGCTGATCATGAGGGGAGTATGTCCGTTGCTGTCTCTTCCTGAAGTCCACAATCATTTCTTTGGTCTTGCCAACATTCAGAGAGAGACAGTTGTCCTGGCACCATGATGTTAGATGCTCCACCTCGTCCAAGTATGCCGTCTCATTGTTGTTGGAAATGAGGCCCAGGACAACAGTATCATCAGCAAATTTGATGATAGAGGTGGAGCTGTGTGTGGACAAACAGTCATGCGTGTAGAGAGAGTAGAGCAGGGGCTCAGGACACAGCCCTGTGGAGCTCCCACACTCAGGGTGATGGAGGTGGAGGTGGACTGGCCTATTCTCACCACCTGAGGCCTGCCAGTGAGGAAGTCCTCAATCCAGTGGCAGAGAGAAGGATTCAGGCCGAGATCCAGGAGTTTGGAGGTTAGCTTGGTGGGAACTATGGTGTTAAAGGCTGAGCTATAGTCAATAAATAGCAGTCTTACGTAGTTCCCACTTTTGCTGTCGATGTGAGTGAGGGAGGAGTGGAGGACATGAGAGATGGCATCTTCAGTCGATCTATTGGGACGATAGGCAAACTGAAGAGGGTCCAAAGTGTCAGGAATGAAGGCGCAAATGGTGTTTTTAATGAGTCTCTCAAAGACCTTCATGACTATAGACGTGAGAGCCACTGGACGATAGTCATTTAGGCAAGAGGGTTTACTGTTCTTAGGGACAGGGATGATGGTGGATTTTTTGAAGGAGGTGGGGACCACAGATGTAGCGAGGACTCATTAAAGATGGATGTAAACAACCCGGTGAGCTGATCAGCACAGGACCGCAGAACACGACCTGAAATACCATCCGCCCAGCAGCTTTCCTGACGTCCACACGGCTTGAGTGCTCTCCGAACTTCATCCTCCGAGACAGAGATCACGTGATTGTTGCTGCTCTGAGTAATTTCCTCTAACGCGCCACTTGGCGGAGTCGCGTTACGCGGTTACAGTCAAAGCGAGCATAGAAAGAGTTTAACTGCGTTCACGAGCAACGGATCAACGCTTGCCTCTGCAGAGGATTTAGATCCAAAGGAGCAGATGGACCTCAGACCTTGCCACATGCGCCATGCGAGTCGTTGAGTTGGAAATGAGACTCCACTCGGTCTTTATAACGGAGTTTTGCGGCTTTAACTGCTCGTCTGAGAGCATAGCAGGACGATCTGTATTCATTCATATTCCCTGAATGGAGACCGGCGTTGTAAGCAGCAGTG
>CM031966.1:30553500-30643500 GCA_018749465.1 Paracanthobrama guichenoti
CCAAAAACTTGGGTATAAATCGGTGGTACCATCTGGCCAAACCGATAAAACGTTGTAGATCCTTGAGAGATTGAGGCACCAGAAAGTCACCTACTACAGACACTTTTGATGGATCCGTCTTAACTCCTTCTTCAGATTTGACATGTCCCAAGAATGTAAGGGATTTCTGGAAAAAATTACATTTTCTGAGGTTAAGAGTAAGACCAGCATTGGAAAGACGGCTGAACACCTGATTAAAGATGCTGCAGATGCTTTTCTTCATTTTCTGAGAATATCACCACATCATCTATGTATAAGGCAACCTGCGTGAAGTTGGCCCCCCACTCAACGCAAAACGTCAGCAAATTAGTCTCAGTCGTTTGTGCTCCGTTTGTGCTGGTTTGTGCCGGTAAAAGTTTTGTTTGTGCTGCTTTGGTTTTTAAGATATTAAAAGAACATTTATAGGTCATTCTGAGGTCACTCAGCCCCCCACATTCTCCAAATTCATCAGAAATAGTCTCAATCGTTTGTGCTGGTTTGTGCCGATAAAGGTTTTGTTTGTGCTGCTTTGGTTTTTAAAATATTATACATTGAATTATAGACGATGACGTCACCAGCCCCCCGACCTGCTCCAAATTCACCCAAAATAGTCTCAATCGTTTGTGCTTCGTTTGTGCTGGTTTGTGCCGCTAAAAGTTTTGTTTGTGCTGCTTCCGTTTTTAAAATATTATACATTGAATTATAAATGATGTCGTCACCAGCCCCCCCCCCGACCTGCTCCAAATTCACCTTAAAGCACAATTCTCCTCGGTGTGAACACTTTTTAGGAATCGAATTGCAAAAGACTTTGTCAAAGATAATCATCACATCATTTGTTCAATAAACAATTATTTTTACTTCATTCACTGGTCTCTTCTGATTTAACGTTTTATTTATTTGCAAGGGGTTTCACCTGCTGCTCTTCACTCCCACCACTAGGTGCAAGTGACACTAGTGGTGTTCTAGTGGAAATGAGTAGAGGAAAAGTTGATATAAAATCAAACCACAAAAGTCGTTACTAAATCAAATCTGGCAAATGTAAGTACAATGTTTTACACTGTCAGTTAACATAGTATTAGTTAACTTCAAGATTAATGGTACAACATTCAAAAGTTAAGATTGACAATGTTTATTGAACAGAAAACTCATTGATAATACAACTATGAAATGGTAATTACAGCTGCACGTTAGTTTTTTTTAATACATTGTGCATCTAGGAGTCAACATTACTTATCCTTATATTCTGACAAATACAGTAATACATAAAATATGTAAACTGTAGATAACATTTGAGTCAGGATTATTTCAGTGGGTAATTATGTTTGTTTATGCCAGATGCCCAAGAAACCAGCAGTTGACAGAGATTCCATTTTCACAGTCTTGTGCTCATCAAAAGAGGCCATAATACAAAATGGCAATATAGCTACTGCTAATCAGAGCATCTGGACAGAGCTTAGTAAGCAGCTAGAAAACAAGATCACTGCAAAGGCTCTATACACTTTTGTTAAACTAAACAGACACAACATCTGGACTGCTTTAGGATTTACTCGTGAAAGTGATCATGAAACAAGTGGCAGTAGTGATGACACTGATTTTGAGCCATGGTCCCTTTCCCCAGACCAAAAGATGCCTGGACTTTTGATCTTGAAGTTCCATTTCAGAAATGGATTGAATTCATGCCTGAAACAGTTACGTACAAAACAAGTTCTCCAAAACACAAAAAGGGAATACACAATTTTGAAGTCGGGCATCTGGACGCATGTGATAAATCATCACATTTGGCAAGAAGTGAAATGCCCTGCACAGTTGTCTTTAAAAGAGCCAAGGTCTATCCATCAGCCACAGATAAATATATAGAAATCAGAGGCAACTGTAAGGAGTGTCGTGGCCACATTCACATAAATGTGACCGAGAGCCTGAAATGAACAGCCCAATGGTGTTCAAGTGTTTAATTAAAAACACTGATGACTCCCTGCACACTGGCTGTTCCAAACGTGCGATGTCTGGTAACTTGCGTTTGCAGATATCCAAAGAACTGTGTGAGGGTAGAATGGAGCTGCATGTGTGGAGGGCATCAGAGGCAACAAAGCTGATGGAGTTTGGAGATCCTGAGCCGAGCCATCTGCCTAATTTGGCCACCCTGCACAAAGCAAAGCAAGAGAGAAATGACATAGAATTAGGTGACAAGGACCCTATTTTGTCACTACAGATGCTAAAATACAGTGCACCTCACAGTGGTAGCATTAAAGACATTGGACTGGACAAGTTTTTCTGTCACTATTGGAGTCAAACACAAATGTATATGTACAAGTCATTATCAAAGACATCTACTAACCCCATTGTGAGTTTTGATGCAACTGGCTACAGAGACCAAGTGGTAAATCTGGCTATATATTTTTATATCAGGGCATTCTGGCAGGAGATGAGAACTCAAGTGTCCCAGTGGTGCAAATGCTGTCAGAGAGACATGATGTTAATGCCATAACACATTGGCTGAGAGAATGGATACGCGCAGATGCACCAACTCCAAAGGAGGTTGTCAGTGACTTTTCTCTGGCTTTGCTCGGAGCTCTGGTCAAGGCTTTTACTCCTCATCCTGATCTAAAGACCTACGTCAATGAGTGTTGTGGTGTCTTACTCTGCAAACAGTCAGCAAAAGTGCCATCTTGTTTTGTTCGGGTTGATGTTGCTCACTGCATCAAGATGATCTGCCAGTGGGACTGCTTAAAGAAGAAACCACATCGCATCAAAGATTTTTTGTGAGGTCAATGGCACAGCTTCTCATGTCACAATCCATGGACAATGCAAGAGAGCTACTACGCAGCATTACTGTTGTGGCTCTCAGCGAAGCAGAGGGCAATGACAGCTCTGGAGCCCCCCTCATATCAGAGAGGTGCAAGAAACACCTGAAAGCCAAAATTGCTGAAGAGTGTGTCATCATTCCAGATGTGGAGGGTGAGGACCTGGAAGAAGTGGATCCATGTGACCAAACACAGACAGACCTACGGCAGTGGGTGACAGACATATGTGAGGAGAGCAGGTCACTTGCCGTGTCTAATGGTGATCATGACAACATGCACTTTCTCCCTGAGATTATTCCCAATATAATCTGGCTTGCAAGTTACTTGCCACTCTGGACAGGAGTAATGATCCCTCACTTCCGAAGCACCCATATCACCACAAGTTCAGCCAATGTTGAAGCAGAGTTAAAAAACATCAAACATGGCCTTTTCAAGCATGAAAACCTGCCTATTCGGGTGGATAGATTCATTGCTCGACATCTGTCCTTCATTGAAGGCAACATGCGAATTTGTTCTGCAAGACAAAAAGCTGAGGAAAAAGGTGAAGAGGAGACAACTGTTTCAACAGTGATCACAACAGACACCAATCCACTACCCACCACAACCTGTAGTGATGAAAGACAGAAATGGACACTTACTGTTCCGGGAAGTCTGACACCGTCACAAACATCCATCCAACAGATGAAGACGCTGTTGAAAACTGGAGAGGCCTAGCAGTTCCACCCAAAAAGAGGAAGAGGAACCTATACCTCTCTCCTTGTCCTGAATGGCTCCATGCAGATCCATCTGTGAGGGGAAAGAAACTGAAAGTAGATCTGTTGAAAAATGGAAACAATCAACAGCCTGTTAAACTCAGGAAATCAAGAATCTCTGTGCTGAACACATGTGCATTTGATGCTTTTTGTCAATGCTTATGTTGTGCTTTTTGCGATAGTGTCACTTTTGAAAATATTGTTTGCGGTGAGGATTCCAACAACCTCCTCCAGCTAGTGAAATCCATCACCACAAAGGGTCTGAATGCACAGGCCTACATACAGAGGGCAGAGCTGGTGAGTGGAATATTCAAAGCTGTCCGACTGAAATCTGGTGCTCTTCAAATTGATGCACAGTGCCACATCTCCACTATAATTGAAAAGTCAATGACAAAACATGCGTGTGTTTCCTTCACAAAACAGTGCTCCTCACAGTATTGTGGTCTCAGCAAACAAGTCACAAGGGAAATTCCATTAGTTTGTACTTCTGTTGCTGTACTGCAGGCTTCTGGCATGGCTCATCTTCAGACCGCAGTAGAAGAAGGCCTTAACCTTCCGGAATCCCCCTGCCTCAGGCCAATCCAAAGTCCATCACGGTGTCCCTCTGCATTCCAGACAGGTACCTCAGGGAAAGTGCTCTGTGCAGGAAAAGTTTCTCACAGTTACAGTTTAGGAGAACTTCTGTGGGTTGACACTGACCTGGGAAGTAACTCAGAATTTGCTTTGCATGAATTTCCCTCCAATTTGATGCTCCAAGGAGAGAGATTTACTTTAAGGGCAGTCATTGCTTTCAGAGGAGGCTTAACCCAGGATGCTCTTGGACATTATGTGGCCTACTGCAGGAGGTCTCCATGTGTCTGGGAGATGTATGACGACCTGAGAAGTGGAGTGACAGGAGCGTCAGAAAAAAACAAAATATGCCCACATGCTGTATTATACACAAAAGACTAATTTCATTATTTAAAATTACTTTCACAAGTACAAGTGTTTTTGTTGTATGCCACACAACCTTGTTTTCCGATTCCTGTTTGTAGAAGAAGTATCTGCTTTTCTGGAAGGCAGGCTTGAAGTTGTTTGCACTCAAGTCTATTATTATGTGTGGCATTTTTGGTTTGAAGAGAGTAGCATGTCAGTATTAAGTGTTTTTAAGTTTAAGTTTTAAAGGTCCATTATTTGTGTTAACGGATGTTCAATAGTACACAGCAATTCAAAAGTAAAATCACTTTGGCTTAATTTCTAATTCATTGAGTCATGAGTTTCCACATACATTATAGTTGGAAAACATTAGGCTTTAATGTTTCTGAAAGAAGTCTCTTCTGCTCACCAAGGCTGTATTCATTACAGTGACAGTAAACAGTAACATTATGAAATATTATTCCAGTGTTAGTCAGCTGTGAATATATAGTAAAGTAATTTATTCCTGTGATCAGAGCTGAATTTATCATCATTACTCCAGTCTTCAGTGTCACATAATTCTAATGATTTGTTGCTTAAGAAACATACATTTTTGTGGAAACCATGATACACAATCATTTAAAGGTTGTGTTTATATAAATGGATATTTTTATTCAGCAAGGACACAATAAATCAATCAAAAGAGACAGCAAAGACAATTATATTGTTAAAAATATTTATATTTAAAATAAATGCTGTTCTTTGTATCTTTGATTTATAGAAAGGTAAAAACACAAAAATGTATCACGGTTAAAAAAAAATCAAGCATGCAATTTTTTTTTAACATTGATAAAAATAAGCACCATTTTTAATAATTAAGCATCAATAATAATTGAGCACAAAATCAGCATTTTACTGTGATTTCTGAAGGATCATGTGGTATTAAAGACTGAAGTAATGATGCAGAAATTTGAGCGTTGACATCACATAAATAATAATAATGAATTTAAAGTGTAATATTTCACAAACACTGCCTTTGGTGAAGTTAAGAGACTTGTTTCAAAAACATAAAAAAAAATCTTAATGTTTCCAAACCTTTGACCGGTTACTTTACTGTATAGGTCTGTACAAACGCACATATTTAGCCTATTGTATAAACACATTAGCAAACAGATTATATGGTGCGTGCATGAATGAAAATGTTAATTTTACCACTGTTATTCGCGTAACAACCATAGGTAACAACATACATTAACAAGTAAAACACACTTACCTTGGAGTTTGTTTTACATCCACATCCTATGATCCGCTGTGTCCGTTAAAAGTTGAAAAATGCACAGTAACAGTAATAGTGAATGCTACGTTTTAACGCAAGTTAATTTGGTTTGCCGTTTGAATCTTACCGGCTAACTTACTTGAATGACCTATAAATGCTCTTTTAATATCTTAAAAACCAAAGCAGCACAAACTAACATTTGTATGGCACAAACCAGCACAAACGATTGAGACTATTTCTGATGAATTTGGAGAATGTGGGGGGCTGAGTGACCTCAGAATGACCTATAAATGTTCTTTTAATATCTTAAAAACCAAAGCAGCACAAACAAAACTTTTACCGGCACAAACCAGCACAAACGGAGCACAAACGACTGAGACTAATTTGCTGACGTTTTGCGTTGGGTGGGGGGCCAACTTCACGCAGGTTATCAGACAGCATTTTTCTCTTAGATCCCTGAGAACATGCTCCATCATTCTTTGGAACGAAGCTGCAGCATTTTTAAGGCCAAATGGTAGACGAAGGAATTCAAATAGCCCGGCGGAGGTAACAAAAGCGGTCTTCGGTATGCTTTCTGGTTCCATCTCCATTTGCCAATAACAGTCGTTATTATAAAAAAAAACACTATAGCGAGAGTGGCAGACAGCACCGTGGCTCGAAACGAAATCAGACAGAGCATGCAAATGAGTGGAAATGCAAAAGATGAGGAAGAAATCATGGAGAAGCCGCAAATGCAGGAAAAAGGGTCATTTTGCTGCAGTTTGTAGAACTGATGTGAGCAAACCACAAGAGGGCAACAACGTAACGCATTTCCTGGGTGAGTTAACTCACATTGATGACAAAAGTGGAGCATGGATGGTCACACTCCCAATTCATGGCACAAGCATAGACTTTAAAATTGATACAGGTGCGGACATAAGTGTCATTTCTGATAAAACCTTCTCTGTCTTGAAGTACAAGCCACAACTTAAAGTTAATGTGAAGCTTGAGAGCCCAGGGGGTACATTGCACTGCAGAGGACAGTTCAGAGATATGACTACCTTTAAAGATAAGCAGTATAGTTTTGAAGCGTTCGTGGTGACTGTTCCCCATGTAAATAATCTCCTTGGTCGAGATACGGCAAGTGCAATGGGTTTAGTTAAAATGCTGGAAGAGCTTCAACCCATTTCCTTTTCTGAACTGGGACTAGTAAAGACAAAACCCATTCAAATCTACTTGAAAGAGGATGCTGTACCATACAGTGTGCACACTGCAAGACGGGTGTCCGTGCCCTTGCTTTCAAAGGTCAAGGCGGAGCTAGAGAGAATGGTACAATGCGCTGTCATTGAGGAGATCACTGAGCCTACTGAGTGGTGTGCCCCTATGGTGGCCGTTCCGAAGAAAACAGGGCAAATCAGAATTTGTGTTGATCTAAAACAACTAAATAAAGCTGTAAAAGAGAGAAATTTGTGCTGCCAACGGTGGATGACATCCTTCCTAGACTAGCACATGCCCAAGTTTTTTCACTTCTTGATGCAGCTGTGCTAAACTAACGATGTTCATTACTCCTTTTGGAAGATGTTTTTTCCACAGGCTACCATTCGGGATCACCAGCGCACCTGAAATCTTCCAACGGGAAATGTCGATGATCCTTAAAGACCTGGAAGGAGTTGCAGTTTTCATGGACGAATTGTCACAGCTCCACAGAAATAAGAATTTTGTGTGAAAAAAAAAGAAAAGAAAGAAACATTGTTGGTGAAAAAAAAAAAAGATGTTTCCAACTACAGTAATTTTATGGTTCAATATTACATATGTTAAGTAACTCATAAGGAAGGGTGATGTGATATAAAACAGTTTAATGTTATTATACATAATGTCCCTTATCCATTAGGTGGCGACCAAGTGCTTGCTAAGAGTTGAGTTGCTGTGTTAAAAAGTAATTGAAGCAACGGAGTCTGCTGTGTTCATGATGAGTCATCTTTTGCTGCTTGTGTGTTCCACCAAAGCTCTGATGTTAATAAAGGGCATACGTTAAAGTATGATGTCGATTTATTGAAACATCACAACCCCTTCATTTTCTTCTTCTGAATCTACATAAAGAGTGCTAAACATATCGATTAGTTCTCTAACAGGCTCTCTTCTACTAAGGAATGCATCAGAAGAAAATTGTGTGTTCCTGCTCATCCCCATCACTCGATCTTCGGCTTGCCATATTTTATCAGCAGAAAAAAAACCTCTCTCATACGTAAATGTGTCCCTGTTCGTCATTATATAAAATCTCATAATTATATTTAAACCAAAGACTATTATATATCTGATTTTTGGGTGGGTTTTCAACATAAACGATGATTAATTCTGCTTGATAAAACAAGGTAGCCACACAGCTTCTAGTTCTTTGTTCCTTTTACTTGAAATTCTTTCAATTATAATGAGAATATAGCAACCAACATATTTGACTACAAACATATCACTAATATCACTCACACCTCACTTGCTCATCTGAGATCAAACATTAACCCATCTTGATCAAACTATGTATCAAGTCTTTGTTTGTGTAAACACTATGTGTAAGAGTCAAAGAAACCAGTCTTATCTGTGTTAAACACTGAAGACATCGACTGAAGTAAATGTTGTCTTTGAATCATGATGATAATCCGTATTGTAGAGCATCAAAAGCAGTCCTCAATGCAATTCCATAGAAGAGAAGACAATTGGTCAACTTAAATCCTTGTCAACGCCACCAATGAAGATTCCAATTCATCCCCCAACATGTATCGTAACTGAGAATGAAACAAAAATGCTTCTCAACAAGGGCCTACCTCAAAAGCAGTAGATCAGTTCAAACACTGAAGTCTGTTAGTCAAACACTGAAGTCTGTTACAATGGTTCTGTTTATTCTTTCAGTTAGATTTGACAGTAGGTGGTAGCTTGTTGTGAGTTTTTGAACGCAACCCCATGTCTTGCACAGATCGTCCAGAAGGCTGGAAGTGAATTGAGGACTATCGGACACCAGGTATTTGGGCACCCCCCATTGGGTAAATATCTCCTCCCTGAGTATTTTCACTATTTTCTGGGTCTTGCCATCTCTCAGTAGGAACATTTTTACCCACACTGTAAAAAATGTACCGTAGAATTTACAGGAATTTACTGGCAAAAATGTATTACAGCATAATACTGCAAATCAATTTACAATTAATTATTGTATGTGAAATACAGTAATTTGTAGTTTTTTAACAGTAATATTGAATTAAACTTGTATTTTATTTTACAGCAATATTTTGTAATTTCACTAAAGTACAGTATTTACCTGGCAATAAAGTTGCCAATAAAATCCTGTAAATACCCCCATAATCCAAGATGATGTTTGTAATAGTTTAACATTAAAAATGCTGAAAATAATAATTTTAACAGTAAACTGTAAATTACTGATTTAATTTGCAGAATGAACACTATCCGAATACATTCACAAATGAATAAAAATGAAGTCACGGGTGTTGTAAGTAAATATTTATTAAAACTAGCAGCAAGGCATTGCATTTATTAAAACTGGCATTGCAAGGCAACATTTTCAGTCTTCCAGTCTTCCAACTGTTAAAATCATCCTTGGAGACAACAGCATGCCTGGACACTTGTTCTAGGGGAACCCCTGCCCTGTCCGACCACAGGCTAAAGGTTTGGCGGCACCTCGGTGTCACTGGGACACGGTGTAAAAACATTTGAATTATTGTAATGTGTCCCTGTATGATTTTACAATGATAGCTTCTTCACTTTGAATCACGAACTGAACTGGGTAGCGCGTAAATATGTTGTTTGTACAGTAACGTTACAGTTGAAAGTCGATTTATTTATTAACAAAATGAATAGAAGCCTTGTCAAATGACTATCGTTTTAACTTATATGGTGGAGAAGGTGATGTTAGCTATAAGGATCGAGTGAGCTGTAAGCAACTAAACTGTTGACATACGTATATGACATACGTATCTACGGTTGTATTTTGTAATTCATGACAACACTGGCAGGAAATTATATTAACCTTTGTCATTAGACACACTATTTAGTTATGTATGGTATTTGAAGTTTCCTATTGTTACTGTACTAGCATCTTGCGTTATCTAGGCAATGCTGTCTTTCTAAGAAACTTTCAATTCAATCAGAAATTGTTTAGACAGTCAATAAGTGGATAAAATCACTGCTTGCAGGAATATAGTTGGAATTGCGCCTTTCTTCAGTTTTAGAAGAAAGGACGCTTGTTTACCTGCAGAACTCCCGATGATTTGGCTGCAGTTCCGCCTGACATTGAACATGGGCTGGCATATGCAATTGTCGGGGGTGTACATATTAAAGATTCCAGTGATTGCGTCACAGTTGGTGTTATGTTGAGATTCACCTATTTTTCCGTGGTGTTTTTCACAAATGAGATTTACATATGAAGGAGGAGGCAATGGTGTTTGAGACTCATTGTATGTGATTTCCATGTACTGAACTCTTGTTATTTCACTATGGCAAGGTTAATTCAATTTTTCATTCTAGGGCACCTTTAAATGTCTTCTTATGTTATCTTTTTACATTACCCAATGTTGATTTTATGTTAAATGTAAAGCACTTTTTGCTTGTTGAAATGTGCTATACAAATTTGCCTTGCCAAAGTCAAAGACTCATAAACATCAACCATGCCTGTTGATCATATAATGATCCAAAGAGTAAAATGATATTTGTGGCTTTCATAATCAACAAATTATAATAGGTTGCACGTTTCATGTTTATCCCCTTGAAGATACCTACCGGTACATGTAGCATGTTAAGCTATAACCAAAACATGGCTTATTCTACAATGTTACTAGCTAAAATCTCACGATTTCTACATGATAACAAATAATGTATATAATGAACACATGTCAAAACGAAAATACAGATACTTACAAGGCCAAAGAATGTCCTTTAACTGTTGCCCGTTGTTGGTCTTTTTTTAATTTTTTTTTATTGCAATATTAACAAACAGAACAAGTCCATACACACAAGAAACACAAACAATAGAGAGTTGTAATTGGATTTTTTTTTAATTTAACTTAAAATGGAAGATAGACAAATAATATCTACGATATTATTTGACTGTCTTACATTTTAAGTGAATGTTACGCAGGACAGCAAAGCTCATGCTAATTCAAATGTTTACAAATGGGTGGGCTAAAAGCAGACTACACGTAGTCCGTCCAATTCAGAGCTAAATCGTGGCTACAGATAGACCATGTCATGAAATGACACATCTTGTAGATATTATTGACATTGCGAACATGATTTGATATCAACCATATCATGCGCTACATGGCCAAAAATGAATCAGTTTTGTCTTTTGACTATAAGTGAGCTACAAATAGCCGTCTGACTAGGAGCTATATCGTGGCTACGCACAGCCTACGCATAGAACATGTGAAAGAAATGAAACCAAACACCTTGTAATCACTGTTGACTTTGCTTACATGATGGAATATCATACATCTCACAGGTTATTTGGGCAAAAATTACATGTAACCAACCACTAATACAAATCAGTTCTATTACGGCGTTTGATCATGAGCTGATGATAAATAAAATGCAGCTCGTATCCGTTGCTTTCGTTGACGTGAACTCCGTTAAATGTGAATATAGCTGATATTCATTCATTTATATTCAAATATCAAAATTGATATTCATTCATTTATATTCATTTTGCGGAGAGGTGTAAGGTAAGACAAACTGCATGTTTCTTATTTTTATTTAGTTTATTAGTTTAGATTGTAGCTATGGCCCGTTTCGTTTGCGAGCGCCATTGTGAGCATCAGCCCGTGCCTCAACATGTCAAAAACGCCTTTTTACTGTGGTGGTGGTGATAGTAAACATATAAACTAACATTGGGATATGCTTGAAGTGTTTTATATCTGTTGACTTTATTATAGGCAAGACCAGTCAAGTGTTGATTTGAGGGGCTAAATTGATCAAACGTGGTTAACTCACTGTTTGCTCGTCACTTTAAAAAGCAGAAACTTTAATTTAACAAAAACATGCACCAAACATTTTTCTAAATTAACTTAATAAAGAAACTAAATTATATTTAATTTATATTTAACGTATGAAATTATAATTATAACTACTTTGACATTAAAAACCAAAAATGAACTATTTTAATGGCTGCTAAAAGTGTGTAATCGGGAGGATAAAAAAAAAAAAAGACATCTCTTAAGACTTTAATGTATATGAATTGTATAGGCTATGACCTTTACTAAGCATGCACTTTTACAACCAGTGGTTGTCGCCTTAATTCAAGTCATCTACTGAAATTCTTTTACCATCAATGATGGCAAAAGGCCCTTTGAATCCAGCGATCTTCTTCTGTCGTCTGGCTTCTTCCACCAGAGGCCATAACTTCGCTCCTGCATCTTTCACATACTGCGCCAGATCCTCTGTGATTTTTATTTTCTTTTGTTTAAGAACCTCAGAGTTTTTGTGCGCGCTAAGAATTGTACGATGATTCGGCGAGGCTGTGTGGAGCCGATTCCCGATTTTTCTATTTGGGACCTAAATGGTGAGCAACATCCACTGAGTTTTGCAAGGTATCCGCGATGGCAGGAGAGAATGCGCGACAGAATATCAATTACCGTCATCTTGACATTTTCGTCGTCCTGCTCTGAGATTCCAGCTATTTTGAGATTCCAGTGTCTTTGGTATGATTCAAGTTCATTCACCTTGTTCCGCAGCATCTTATTCTCCGCAGATATTGCTGATAGTTTTTCCTCTGCCGTATCCAATTTATGCCAGTCACTTGCTCCAATTTCTTTAATGAAATTCTCAACAGACATTAACGTCTCTAGACTGTTGCGTTTCTCCAATCTTGTTGATTGCAGCTGGTAAGGTATTGTTAGAGACCGTCTCAGGTGTTTTCATTCTCACTGTTTTTTTCGCTGGGCTGTTAATTTCTGTTAATTTTTTTTTTTTTTTTTTTTTTTAATTGTGTAGCCCGTTTCGTTTGCAAGCGCCGAACCTCAATTGATCAAAAATGCCTTTTTACTATGCATGGTCATAGTAAATGTTTAAACTAACATTGTGATACTTGAAGTGTTTTATGGATTTTATTATAGGCAAGACAAGTCAAGTGTTGATTTGAGAGACTAAAGCGTTGGGTTAATTCGCTTGGTCGTCACTTTAAAAAAAAATAAAACTTTAATTTAACAAACAAAACAAAAAATGCTCCAAACATTTTTCTAAATTAACTTAATAAAGAAACGAAACAAAATATAACTATTTTGACATTAAAAACAACTATTTTACTATGAACTATTTTAATGGCTGCAACAATTTCTAATAGGGAGGATTAAAAAAAAAACGGCTCCAGTCAGAATTTTAATGAGCTGAGCATCGTCAGCATAACAATGAAAACTAACGCCATGCTTCCTAATGATATCTCCCAGTGGTAGCATGTACAGGGTGAAGAGCAACGGTCCTAGCACTGAGCCTTGCGGTACTCCATACTGAACTTGTGATCGGTGTGACATCTCTTCATTTACTGCTACAAACTGATAACAGTCAGATAAGTATGATTTAAGCCATGCCAATGCAGTTCCACTAATGCCAACGTAATTTTCGAGTCTATTCAAAAGAATGTTGTGGTCGATAGTATCGAATGCAGCGCTAAGATCGAGTAACACTAATAGAGAGATACAACCACGATCGGATGATAAGAGTAAATCATTTGTAACTCTGATGAGAGCAGTCTCAGTACTATGATACAGTCTAAATCCTGACTGGAAATCCTCACAGATACCATTTCTTTCTAAAAAAGGAACATAATTGTGAAGACACTGCCTTTTCTAGTATTTTTGACAGAAAGGGTAGAATTGAGATTGGCCTGTAATTGACTAATTCTGTAGGATCAAGTTGTGTTTTTTTATAAGTGGTTGATAATAGCTAACTTAAAAGTATTCGGTACATATCCTAATGACAAAGATTAATTAATGATATTAAGAAGAGGATCTATGGCTTCTGGAAGCATCTCTTTTAATAGCCTAGTCGGTATAGGGTCAAGCAAACATGTTGTTGATTTAGATGATTTAACGAGTTTACCCAATTCTTCCACTCCTATAGCAGTGAATGAGTGTATTTTTTCCTCAGTGACACAACAATGCTCTGTCTGATGTGATACTGTAGTAGACTGTTGCATGGTTATCATTTTCTTCCTAATATTATCAATCTTACACGTAAAGAAGTTCATAAAGTCATTACCGCTGTGCTGTTTACAAACATCAAAAGCTTTATTTTTGGTTAATTTAGCCACTGTATCGAATAAATACCTAGGGTTGTGTTTGTTTTCTTCTAAGAGAGTCGAGAAATGAGCAGATCTAGCAGTTTTTACGGCCTTTCTGTATGCGATCATGCTCTAGTTTTGTTTTCTTCCAGCTGCGCTCCATTTTTCTGGCTGCTGTTTTGAGGGCCCGAATGTGCTCGTTGTACCACAGTGTTGGACTATTTTCTTTAATCTTGTTTAAGCGCCGGGGAGCAACTGTGTCTAAAGTGCTGGGGAAAAAAAGAGTCAATAGTTTGCAACATCGCATTCTTCTAAGCTCTGATGAGGAAGATTATTTACAAAGCAATCTTTAGTGGCAGTAATAGTCCTGCCATATTTGAAGCGAGGGGACGGCTTTGCAGCCTTAGCTAAATTAAGTATACATGATACTAGGTAATGATCTGAAATGTTGTCGCTCTGCTGCAGAATTTCAATGGTATCAACATTTATACCATGTGACAGTATTAGGTCTAAAGTATGATTACGGCGATGAGTGGGTCCTGACACGTGTTGCCTTACTCCAATAGAGTTTAGAATGTCTCTAAATGCCAGTCCCAATGCAGTCCCAATACAGTAGCCAGCACAAATGTCAAATAGGATTTATCAATTACACTACATAACACTACATAAAGCACCAAAACTTCAAAATAATTATATTTGAAACTAGACTTCTGAGTAATACTGAAGATATTGTTATAAATTACAGCAACCCCTCCCCCTTTGCCTTTCAGACGTGGCTCGTGTTTAGATGAGCCTTTGCAAAGGCTTAGCCCCCCAAGAAATAACTTCCTGTATGATGACATTACATTGGGGTGTTTTGCAATGCCATGTCATGAAGCATGTTAAAAGGTTATTGCGACAAAGAAGACAATTTTAGGCACTTCTGCTTCTGATAAGAAAAAACTACATTACTGAGGTAAGAATTTTTACAGATTTTGTTCTTTTACTTTTCTTTCGCACACAGTACATTTAACATAAGCTATAACTTGAACACCAACATGTTCATTATTTCACAGTTCATATATTATCTGTAAAAAATAACAGAAACAGTGAGAGCTGTGAGTTGTTTAGGGGTGAGAGTTTCCAGTAGCTGGTCAGCTGACTGTGAGTTCCTGTAAGTTTTACTGAATCAAGGAGCTCAGTTCCAGTAATTAATCTCACAAAACGTTGTTTTTGATGGTGAGTAAATAATTTGGTTTAATTATTTGTACATCTGTTATGTATATTAATATAAATAAGTTTATTAAGTGTTGTCTGTAGTGTTGTATTAATTTGTCTGTAGCTCAAACTTATCACTTTTGATTAATTTTGACATAAAGAATTTTTTAGCTTAGTCAACATGATTGTTTACAGTGGATGAATAAAATAAGTAAACAATCAATACAACAGAAGACTTTGTATCCGAGTGTAACAGTAAAAATGTGGCAACTCATCTTTGTCCTACATTAATCTAACAAATATAGTAGTGCAGTGAAGTAAAGTTGTTAAATGTGCATGATGTATTTTATGTTGTATAGTGATGAAGTGTACTGTGATGGTGTTTTGGACTCATTTGTTATTATTGTAAAGTCCTATGTCATCCTCACACGAACCCTAATGGCAGGAATCCAGATCACTTCCTTTATTTTCATCAGCTTGGTGTTCCAACATACTCATTCAGGTTGGTTAAAATGTTATTATTATGAATAAGGGCAAGTGTGTTTATAATGTGCTTTAAACCTGAATGCTTATTCCTTTACATCTCTAGCATGATTCATCAGAATCAGAATCTGTCTTTATTGCCAAGTACCCATGTACAAGGAATTTTTTGGTGGTATTTGAATGTGTTTTTATGTTTCAGCTGATGAGATCTACTCTGCGGTGATGCCTCAGACAGTAACAGCTCTGACAGGCTCTTGTGTGCAGATTCCTTGCTCATTCAACATCTCCAATTTTGAGGACAAACATAACAGGACAAACTCTACTTATGGGATCTGGCTGAAAAATAAATCAAAGTTTGCTGATAGTGATGGTTTTATAGCTTTTAATAGCAGTGAAAACATCATTAGAGGATTTAGTGACATACAGATGACTGGAGATCTCAGTGAGAGGAACTGCACAACTGTCTTCTATAACATCATGAAGAATCATTCAGATCGCTACTACTTCAGACTGCAAATGGAGCCAGACGTGTTCAGAGCAACTTTTAACCCCGATACAGATGATTCAAGAGAGACTGTGAGCATCACTGTCATAGGTAAATGTCATCGCCACTGTACAGACAATACCAAAGTGCAAAGTGGAATTCATCAATCTTTAAGAAGAATCACTTTTTCTGATGTGAAAATATTAATTACATATTGCTAGCAGGTATATAATGATACTAAATACATTTTTATACTTTACGATATGTACAAACTATGACACATTATGAAACTATATCTTCAGTGTGTCAGTCTTATGGATATAGTATTAATAACCCAGTCCACACATAGAAATAATGTAGATAAAAGATACTCGCTGCATCCAAAATCGCATACTGTCTGAGTAGGGAAGACATTTGAAATTTACTTTGCGACTGTTAAAAAGTATGTTCAATATATTATGAATATGGGTAGTATGGATGATAAATGATGTCAGTTGTGTCCCTCCTCCACCTCCATTCATAAATCCACTCCCATGGCCTCATGGGATAGTAAAGTGTCCATCGAATGCACACTTTAGAATCTTGGTGGAAGTAGGTCATCTGGGTCATTTCCGGTAATTTGAACATACTACTCTTTTGGCATACTATATACAGGTGCTGGTCATATAATTAGAATATCATCAAAAAGTTGATTTCACTAATTGCATTCAAAAAGTGAAACTTATATATTATATTCATTCATTACACACAGACTGATATATTTCAAATGTTTATTTCTTTTAATTTTGATGATTATAACTGACAACTAAGGAAAATCCCAAATTCAGTGTCTCAGAAAATTTGAATATTACTTAAGACCAATACAAAGAAAGGATTTTTAGAAATCTTGGCCAACTGAAAAGTATGAACATGTACAGCACTCAATATTTAGTTGGGGCTCCTTTTGCCTGAATTACTGCAGCAATGCGGCGTGGCATGGAGTCGATCAGTCTGTGGGACTGCTCAGGTGTTATGAGAGCCCAGGTTGCTCTGATAGTGGCCTTCAGCTCTTCTGCATTGTTGGGTCTGGCGTATCGCATCTTCCTCTTCACAATACCTTGGACCTCAGAAAACCCACTGGACCAACACCAGCAGATGACATGGCACCCCAAACCATCACTGACTGTGGAAACTTTACACTGGACCTCAAGCAACGTGGATTGTGTGCCTCTCCTCTCTTCCTCCAGACTCTAGGACCCTGATTTACTTTCATCAGAGAACATAACTTTGGAGCACTCAGCAGCAGTCCAGTCCTTTTTGTCTTTAGCCCAGGCGAGACGCTTCTGATGCTGTCTGTTGTTCAAGAGTGGCTTGACACAAGGATTGCGACAGCTGAAACCCATGTCTTGCATACGTCTGTGTGTAGTGGTTCTTGAAGCCCTGACTCCAGCTGCAGTCCACTCTTTGTGAATCTCCCCCACATTTTTGAATGGGTTTTGTTTCACAATCCTCTCCAGGGTGCGGTTATCTCTATTTCGTGTACACTTTTTTCTATCACATCTTTTCCTTCCCTTCGCCTCTCTATTAATGTGCTTGAACACAGAGCTCTGTGAACAGCCAGCCTCTTTTGCAATGACCTTTTGTATCTTGCCCTCCTTGTGCAAGGTGTCAATGGTCGTCTTTTGGACAACTGTCAGGTCAGCAGTCTTCCCCATGATTGTGTAGCCTACAGAACTAGACTGAGAGACCATTTAAAGGCCTTTGCAGGTGTTTTGAGTTCATTAGCTGATTAGAGTGTGGCACCAGGTGTCTTCAATATTCAACCTTTTCACAATATTTAATTTCCTGAGATACTGAATTTGGGATTTTCCTTAGTTGTCAGTTATAATCATCAAAATTAAACTAAATAAACATTTGAAATATATCAGTCTGTGTGTAATGAATGAATATAATGTGTGAAATCCACTAAACACAAATTAACTAAACTACACTATATGTGTGAAAACACCAGTGTGGGTTTGACTATGCATTGCATGTTTTCCTTAATGATGTCTGCAATCATTTATCCTGTAGATTCACCACATCCTCCTGAACTTAAACCCAATAATAAACTCCCTGTGATGGAGAACACAACAGTCAATCTGAGCTGCTCTGCTGAAGCCCCCTGCCCCAAACAACCTCCTACAATATCCTGGACCAACATCCCTGAATCTGCCCACATTACAACACAGTTACAGGAGAAACCTGATAAAACCCAGTCAGTGTTTTCACACGTGACCTTCAAAGCTTCATACAAGGATCACAAAAAGAACATCTCCTGCACTGCTACATATCCAAGAAAAACATCTGAAGACTCAACTGTGGAGACCAGCGTGATACTGAAAGTCCTGTGTAAGAGATATGGAGTCGTTTTGTGTTCATAATACATGATGTGAAGAAATTAATAGATGATTTAAGTTAATGTTTAAAGTTAAAGTTTACTCTGTGCTTGTGTTTCTGTCAAAGTTCCTCCAAAAGAAACTCACATCATCATTGCTCCATCTGCTTCAGTCTCTGTTGGCACTAATGTGACTTTGACCTGCAAAAGCAAAGGCAGTCCATCAAATGGCATGAACTACACCTGGTACAAACGTGAACAGGAGAGGCCAATAGCTTTGGGAAAGAAGGAGATTAATTTTGTTGTAACTCATAATAATACAGGATCGTACTTCTGCATTGCACAAAATAAACATGGCAGTCAGTCATCAGCAGAGATCCAGCTCACGATTGAAGGTAAATTAGGCATTGGCTTCAGATGTATCACGCATTTATGAATACTATTTAAAACACACTCCTGAGTAACTCTGTTGTATTTTAGGGGATAGTGGATTCTCTCGTGTGATATATGGTTGTACAGGAGGACTTTTGGCTTTTGTTATGTTGTCTGCAGTATTCTTTTACTTCATGAGGTAAATGTATAATAATAGAAATAGATATGTCTACATGGCTTGACATTAAGTTTATAGCTCACCAACCACTGTGGCTTGTGGTTTCTAGCCACTCAGCAAACTACCATATAGATATTTGTAATATTACCTAATAATTTGGCAGCAGGTTTATTAGGCTGTTGTCACTTTAAGACTTGATGCACAGATTCATTATACAGTTACACATGCGTGCTTTCTCAGCTGTTTATGTTCACTTAAAATATAATTGACTGTCTTTACGTGAATACTCGCCAAGACCAGCATTTTAACATTATTTTGTGTCCATTTGACTGTTTAAGAGCAATAAGCAGCAAAAAAAACAGCTAATTTAGTACAAACAAAATCTGTGGGAATGAGTAAAATTATGCACAGCTGGTATCTATTCTATGGAAAATAAGTATTGGAAAAGTTTCAGATATTTCAGTAGCGATATAAAAAAAGAAATCTATATTTCTGACAACACTACATTGCACTTAGTTTATTATTTCAGATGTCTTTTTAAAAGACCACAATTGAAAACTGTATATATTATATAAAATTCAACACGCCAAACTGTAGGAGTGACTGCCTTACACGCCACCCGCATTTGGTGGGTTGGTGGATATTAATGTCAAGCCCAGTATGTATATAAATTAATTTAATTACTATTTTTTTTTTTTTTTTTTTTTACAGAACAAAGACATCAAGACACCATGTCATAGGAAGTGATCAGGTGTTTTTTTTTTTTATAAGAGTCCTACTAAAATACATGAAACAAGACACTGAGTAACTTACATTTTAAACAAAATATTGAGTTGTTTTGTCCACAACAACAAAAATGTTCCAAACAAATCACCACAGAATTAACCGTTGCATGTCTGTGTCTCAAACTACAGCAGTGTTTAATTACTGAATGAATCAGTGTTTTTAACAAATCAGTTTAGTGAATGATTCAATGACATAAAAAATGGTTTGTTTCTGAATGAGTCTGTGGCTGCGTCTGAAATCGCATACTCACTTGAGTAGGTCATTATTTTGGATAATTAATTAATTAATTAATTAAAATTGTGTTCTATATAGTATGAATGTGTGTGGTGTGAGTGTAATCTAGACGACCTACAGTTGCCGTTTTGTCATTGTCATGTGACCTACCAGCGTCAGTTGCGCCATTCACAAATCCTCTCCCGTGGCTCATTGGATTGTAAATTGTCCATCATATGCATACTTCAGAATCTCGCCGGAAGTAGTAGGTTTTTTTGCCTACTCTTTTATGAGTACTGTGAATTTGGACATACTTTTTACTGTACTGTTTTTTGTACTATAAAGTAGGGAAGTGTGTGATTTTGGATGCAACCTAGCTATATGAATGAATCGGTTGAGTGAATGAATCAATGATTCATTCATTAAGACAGTCCGTTGTTGCCACCTACAGGTGTACCAATGTTATCTGCAGGAAGAGTCACTGAATGTTGTTAAAAGCAGAGGTCTTCAACCCTGCTCCTGGGGACCCACTGTCCTGCAAAGTTTATTTCCAACCTGCTTCAGCACACCTGCATGTGTATTTTCAACAAGTGATCCTGAAGAGCTTGACTAGCTTCACCTTGATTAGGGTTAAACTCTGCAGGACAGTGGGACCCCAGGAGCAGAAGATCTCCTGTTAAAAGTAAATTGTTTTCTGCTAAGCTTCTAAAGACTCACTTATTATATGATCTCCTAACAACATTTAATTTACAGCAAAGTGAAAGCGATATTAAAAATAATACTTCCCTTTAATAATCCCCCCTTTTTTTCCCTCAGGCTACGGAGAGAAACAGTGACATGGTGGCTATCTATGCTAACGGTTCCACTGCGATTAGCAAGAAAAGTGAGAAGAAAGAAACTGATGATATCCACTATGGAGAGATTGACTTCTCCAAACTCCAGAAAGACAACATGACAAGGGAAAACTCAAACAATGACCCACAGACAGAGTATGCTGAGATTCAAGTGACAGGGAGAAACAACAAGAATCAAAAGTGCTGAGCAAATGGACAAACTAAATTTGTTAGTCCATTTGCTCAACACTTTTGATTATTGTCTAAATAGTGAAATAGACCCCAGCATCTAAAAGGAATATAATTTGTATAATATTAAAAGGATTGTTCATGATTTACTCATCCTCAAGTCATCCTAGGTGTATAGACGGTTTCATCGGACGCACACGCGTTGGCATGTTGGCACATTTATGAAAGTGTCATAAATATCCAGTCGGACTGCATACGAGAGCAGCGTCTAATGTAATTTAGACTGTATGTCTAATGTAATTTACTTGTTATTTATTTGCTTGTTATCAGAAATAAGAAAATATCAGAAATAAGTGAAATCTAGAGGTAACTTATTCTGGCTGCGTTTACAATTGGCATTAACATGCGATCATGTCAATCAGGACACAGTGCGTTTACATTTGTTCACATTAAGTGGTCGCCATCTGGATAACTGATCGGATTTGCGTTTCCTGCTAAATATTTAAATTGGGTATGTAATGGGCCTTTATCATGGAGTGTAAAACAACCTTCACTTTACCCTCTATTAAGTGCCCATAGAGCACAGGGTTTTTGTGACGCATTCATATACATTCAATCTCAAATAGGATACTTTATCTACAAGTTTAAGTTTCCCAACATTATGAAACATTGCATGATTGAAAGGCGAGCGCGTAAGCATTTATATAGGCTACTGTACAGAGAATTACAAGGTCCTTAAAGGGTTAGTTCACCCAAAAAAAATTTAATTCTGTCATTATTGCTCACCCTCATGTCGATCCCAACCTATAAGACCTTTGTTCATCTTCTTCTCTACAGTCTTACGGTTGGGATCGACATGAGGGTGAGTAAGTTTTGGGTGAACTAACCCTTCAAGGGGGGCATTTCCCCCACTCTATATTGCAGACAGAAATGGGAGATTATTTGTAATAAACATACTGCAACATTAAAAACATATAAATGAAGTTAATGTTGCAAAATTAAAATGAAAAATTATAACGCATAAGAAAGATAACGCAGCATCTGTTGTTATTGATTCTTTGCGGACGTCTGCCGGAAGTTAAGTTGGGCCACAAATTCGCGCATGCGCAGTAACGTTTGTTTATGTTGTTGTCGTTGAAACCGTCTATATGACATTCTTCTTTCAGACGAATAAAATCGGAGTTATATTAAAAACATTTCTGGCTAATCCAAACATTATAATGGTCGCCCAAAATTTGAAGCCCAAAAAAGTGCATCCATTATAAAAGTAATCCACACGGCTCCAGGGGGTTAATAAAGCAAAGCGATGGGTTTTTGTAAGAAAAATATCCATATTTACAACTTTATTAAGTAAAATATCTAGCCTCTGCCAGACCGCTTTCTGTATTCAACTTACAAAGAAAGATTGTCACCTCTCACAGTTCAAAACGCTTGACCGTCTGACGTCATACATCACGTCAGTTACGCTTTCTTCGGAAGTTCAATACGGAAGGTGGTCTGGCGGAAGCTAGATATTTTACTTTATAACGTGTTAAATATGAATATTTTTCTTACACAAACCCATCTGTTCACTTCAGAAGGCCTTTATTAACCCCCCAGAGCCATGTGGAGTACTTTTATAATGGATGGATGTACTTTTTTGGGCTTTAAATTTTGGGCAGCCATTTATATTAATCTGAAAGAAGAATGTCATACACACCTAGGGTGGCTTAAGGTTGAGTAAATCATGGGGTAATATTAATTTTTGGGTGAAAAACCTTTAAGTGCTCTTATAGGGCACCTATAATGATATGTATGCTGGTTACTTCTATTATATAAAATATAAATAAAATCTTAAAATAATAATAATAAAAAATATATTGTTAAATTATAGGTCACCGGGATTTTGCTAAGTAAGACTGGATCAACATATTTTGTTGATGCTGGAATAACATTCCTGTCTGAATTAGTCCTAACCATATCCCTAAACCTAACCCTACCCATAACTTATCACTAAAAACGGAGGGAAATGATGGTGAATAATACTGACTAACCATAGTTGTAAGCCTAAACTTGACGTAAATTAATATTGTATATATGTAATATAATATACACACACACTACATACATACATATACATCATAGGCCTGTATAGGACCAGCATCTGATGAAATGTCATCTGATCATTTTGATGTGTATGTGCTGTGTACTTTTGTAGCCATTTGACGTAATAAATGGCTGACAATGTTTGAGAAATTAACCTTTATCAATCATATTTTGGAAGGCTACACTTTTTTTCAGATTACCCTACACATTTAATGTCAATTTAAAGGGTTTTACTGTTGTTTAAATCCTCCTTCACAGTATGGGCCACAATATTTGTTTTGCAGTATTATAAACATTTTGTCCAGTATTAAAAAAACATATAAAACGGATAACTCTGGTCTTCGATGCTGACTAGTCAATAACTGTGGTTTGTTTACACGGTTATGATCGCTTCACTGAACAGATCTGAGTAACCTTAGGCTATATCACTGTGCAACACTCTTAGCAACCACCCTTAGTATAATCATGTTTTTTTTTTTTTTTTTTTTGAATATTGTTATTATTGTTGTATAAGTATATTATAAGTTTGTCAAAAACTGTAGGCCTATAGATGTATTTCAGCAAAATGACTGGTTTTGTTAGTAATTTATGAGTGTATGAGTGACCCCTGCTGGTTATGTCTTTCATTGTGTGTGTGTGTGTGTGTGTGTGTGTGTGTGTGTGATGATGTGACATAGCAGGACTTCCACATTTAAATTCAGTTTCACTCTTATAGCATTTAATTGTATTTCAGGACAGGGTGGACCCATGATTACTGGCTGTGTTGGAGGAGTTTGTGCTTCTGTTTTAGTATTAGGTAAATTTAGCCTTGCTTTAATTGTATCATAGTGTACATCTCGGGGTTTTCAGCACAGTAGTTACAGAAAAATAAGCACAGTCTCTCTGTGGTGAGTGCTATAGATCCTACCATAGTAAAGAGCTATGACATAGTAAAGAGCACTGACCACATAAATATATGTGGTCAGTTCTATACTGTAGATTTAAATTTTGTAGTGTACACTCAAAAGCAAAAATGACATTATTTTGTTTTTCCATCATTTCTATGCTCACATATCATGTCTTTATCAATTTCACGAGTTCACACTTACAAATAAATCGGATAGATTAAGTTGGTAAACGTATTAGGCGTGCTGTCCGGGGAGAGGGCTCTGGGCTTGGTAATTTAGGGAAATAAGGGGAGTAATTTAGGAAGGGACATAACTTTTACTGGACTGAAGCTAAGGTTTTTATGACCAAATTCAGTGTTTTATGAAGAGTATTTGTGTTCATTTTGTAAAATTCACATTCACAATGAATCTTATGTGACAATGTCCTGTTCAAAACAGAATGGACACTTTATAAGTGAAATTTATGGCATTGTATGAAGTATGAAACACACCTACTTTATTTTAATGTGACGTTACATTGTACTTAAGTACTGGTAATAATAATTAACTACATGTACTTACTATAGAGTTACGGTTAGGGTTTGGTTTAGGGTGAGTTACTTGTAATTATGCATAATTTACTGTCATTACTATAGTAAGTACATGTAGGCTAGTAACGTAAACTACATCACCTTGAGGTATCATTCAATCTTTGTTTATAGTTTATGAAACCGTTTATTGCAACTATTGTGAGATTAAAAAAAAGACTGGCGCACATACAGTTTGTTTTAGAGTTGTATTTATTCCATCAGCTCAGGTACAAACATACACACATTCAACGACTGAGACTCGTTGGTACTCTTTGGTCCAGATCCTTCAACCCTGGCTCAACCTGAATCATGTCAATCATATTACACCAATAAAAAATGTGGTTCTCATTAGGTAACCAATGATGATATTGGTGCTTTCCATGAAGATTTTTTGCTTAAAATTAGTAGATAAAAGTTAGTGTGCTCATAAGCTAAAATTTGTTTTAAGATATTGTGGTTTAAATTCATCATGTGATCTAGTTTGAACCAAAGATAATCTAAAATGGCATTTTGGTAGATAGCTTGTAAACATTAAATTGAGCTTTTAGCTTCTACTGTAAGATAAAATAAGGCACCTAGTTACTGATACCACTGATGGCATCTAGTGAACTTTTTGGTTTTGTGTTTCTCAGATGCAGTGTCCACTGCAGTGCAACAGTCAGTCACATTAAAACAGTTATCTCCACCTCAACATTTACTCAACATCAATGTAATGTAGTGTCTGTTCAATCCCTCACTCTCTCTTCCAGTGCCCTCAGCTCTCCCTCCACTTGTGCAGGTAGATCAGCTCCAACCTGCTGGGTGAAGTAGGTCCGAAGCTCCTGTGTTTCCTTCTGCCAGAAGGGCTTGGGCAGGTCAAAGAGGGCACCCATATCGATATTCCCACCCAGGCCTTCTGTGTTTATGGCACCGTTTTGTGGAATCCATCCCACAATGCTCTTGGTGGCAGCCTCGTCTTCACTGGTACGGCCGCAACGCTTGAAGATCCATTCTAGGACACGGGCGTTCTCTCCGAACCCTGGCCACAGGAAAGAGCCAGTCTTCTGATCTTTCCGGAACCAGTTGACATGGAAGATCTTAGGGAGCTTAGTCGGGCCCTTGCGCGTCTCCATACTCAACCAGTGGGCCAGATAGTCGCCAAAGTTGTAGCCGAAGAAAGGACGCATTGCGAAGGGGTCATGCATGATTACTTTACCTAAGGAAAATGAGCCATAAATATTGTCATTTATGAAAAACAGTATTAGTTTTTTGTTCAGTTTGTCACTAAGTACTTGAACTGTATCATGTGACATTATTTATATCATATATATCATATGAAGAAAGGAAAGTTTGTACCTTTATGTTCAGCAGCGGCCGTGGATTCAGATCTCATGGCTGCACCCACAAACACACCATGACGCCAGTTAAATGACTCGTACACCAAAGGCACACCTGGGAAAAAAGACAGGTACATTTTGAGATATAATGTATAACATATGCATGTATTATATACACACTACTGTTGAAAAGTTTGGGGTCGGTAAGATTTATAAAAATGTTTTTGAAAGAAGTCTTGATGCTCATCACATTTATTGTGAAATATCAATACAATTTAAAATAACTGTTTCTATTATTTAACATGTTAAAATGTAATTTATTTCTGTGATGGAAAGCTGAATTTTCAGCATTACTCCAATCTTCAGTGTCACATGATCCTTCAGAAATGAATTTCCTCAAGAAACATTTATTATTATTATTAATGTAGAAAAAAGTTGTACTTAAAATTTTTGTGGAAAAATACATATAAGATTTAGTATTTAATATTATAAACATATTTAATATAATATTAATTCATTACATGTATACACCGATATACCACCACCAATGTGCAGCATCCACCTGGATGATGCAACGGCAGCCATATTGTGCCAGAACACCCACCACACACACCTGCTGATTGGTGGAGAGGAGACCAATCAGTATATATAGGGATGAGTAGGATGCCATGATGATGATGGACAGAGGCCAAAGGGCAATTTTTTATTTATTTTAAGACCACAGAGAGTCAGGGCCTCAGTTTAACACCTCATCTGAAGGATGGTACTTTTTGAAAGTATAGTGTCCCCATCCCTGCTTTGCTTCAGTGGGCGACCAGGCGAGAGCTGCTGGCTATAGTATAGTAGTATAACAATATCTTGGTAAAAATTAAAAATTTGATTCAGTGACACCCACCTTCTGGTCTTCTGCCTCCAAATACAATGGCATCAATAGGGACGCCCTCATCACTCTCCCAGCGTGGGTCTATGATAGGGCACTGGCCAGCAGGGGCACAAAACCTGGAGTTCGGGTGAGCACACAGTGAAGAATCACCTGAGAAACAGAAGAAGAGTTCAATAAATGAAAAGTTATATTTGTATAATAATCTTATCAATCTGTATATTTATAAATTATGTTTATATATTAATGAATGTTTCTCTTAACTGTCAATGGGACGCTTGCTGCTCTTTTTCTATTGAATCATATATTTTATTAATCATCATAAACTAGGTATCATTGGAAAGCTTACACCCATTTTGAAATCAGACATTGCTTTACCATGGAACAGAATTTAAATTCCTTTTAGCAGGCAATTATACTATTTTATAATCAAAACATTTTCTAATCTTGACAAAACTCATATCGCTGGAAAGGTCTGAGACTCAAGATTTATTTGGTGATTGTTTTGTGATAGAAGCGATATTGTGACAGAAATGTATTCATTTGTGACAGGAGAACTCATAAAATGAAATGGAATGTGGTTGACACCCGGTGGTTATTTTTGGTACAGCGCCTAAACTAAATCTGGGAACACAACTTGGTTAGACATGGCATTTTTAGATTAAAAATTGTTTTGTAAAATATATTTGTATAAAATAAAAATGTTTAGTACAGTACATTTGTTTTACAGTCAATTTAAACTTCTATAACCTTTTTACTCTTTCATTTTTTGAAGTGCTATATACTCTGATGAGCGTCTTCTTTAAAAAGAGACCAACCTGAATTACAACTATTTATGTTTGGATAGCACATTTTCATGTCTTTGCTCTAAAACTGCTACTCTCCGTTTAAGAACGCCTATAAAGCGCGGTCACTTCCAGCGTTTGGCAAATCGGATCATGCCGCCATTTTCCTCACTCCCGAATACAAACAAAAGCTCCTCCAGGAACCCCGGTGAGGCGGGAAGTTAAGCGTTAGTCGCCTCCACTCAGAGACCGCGCTTCAGGCAGCTCTTGATGACGTTGACTGGGACATGTTCCGGCGAGTTCAGCTGGCGTAGCGAGTTCACAGGCGTGGCGCTTTGCTTCATCAACACGCTTACAGAGCAAGCCACGCAAACAATAACAATAACGTCCTTCTCAAATCAGAAACCGTGGGTGGACAATTCAATCCGCGCGGCAGTGAACGCATACGCACTGCTGCTTACAACGCCGGTCTCCATTCAGGGAATATGAATGAATACAGATCGTCCTGCTATGCTCTCAGACGAGCAGTTAAAGCCGCAAAACTCCGTTATAAAGACCGAGTGGAGTCTCATTTCCAACTCAACGACTCGCGGCGCATGTGGCAAGGTCTGAGGTCCATCTGCTCCTTTGGATCTAAATCCTCTGCAGAGGCAAGCGTTGATCCGTTGCTCGTGAGCGAGTTAAACTCTTTCTATGCTCGCTTTGACTGTAACCGCGGCAGCGCGACTCCGCCAAGTGGCGCGTTAGAGGAAATTACTCAGAGCAGCAACAATCACGTGATCTCTGTCTCGGAGGATGAAGTTCGGAGAGCACTCAAAGCGTGTGGACGTCAGGAAAGCTGCTGGGCCGATGGTATTTCAGGTCGTGTTCTGCGGTCCTGTGCTGATCAGCTCACCGGGTTGTTTACATCTATCTTTAATGAGTCCTCGCTACATCTGTGGTCCCCACCTCCTTCAAAAATCCACCATCATCCCTGTCCCTAAGAACAGTAAACCCTCTTGCCTAAATGACTATCGTCCAGTGGCTCTCACGTCTATAGTCATGAAGGTCTTTGAGAGACTCATTAAAAACACCATTTGCGCCTTCATTCCTGACACTTTGGACCCTCTTCAGTTTGCCTATCGTCCCAATAGATCGACTGAAGATGCCATCTCTCATGTCCTCCACTCCTCCCTCACTCACATCGACAGCAAAAGTGGGAACTACGTGAAGACTGCTATTTATTGACTATAGCTCAGCCTTTAACACCATAGTTCCCACCAAGCTAACCTCCAAACTCCTGGATCTCGGCCTGAATCCTTCTCTCTGCCACTGGATTGAGGACTTCCTCACTGGCAGGCCTCAGGTGGTGAGAATAGGCCAGTCCACCTCCACCTCCATCACCCTGAGTGTGGGAGCTCCACAGGGCTGTGTCCTGAGCCCCCTGCTCTACTCTCTCTACACGCATGACTGTTTGTCCACACACAGCTCCACCTCTATCATCAAATTTGCTGATGATACTGTTGTCCTGGGCCTCATTTCCAACAACAATGAGACGGCATACTTGGACGAGGTGGAGCATCTAACAGCATGGTGCCAGGACAACTGTCTCTCTCTGAATGTTGGCAAGACCAAAGAAATGATTGTGGACTTCAGGAAGAGACAGCAACGGACATACTCCCCCTCATGATCAGCGGGTCACCAGTAGAGAGAGTGAGCAGCTTCAAGTACCTGGGAGTAAACATCTCCGAGGACCTGACCTGGACTGCTCACATTCAGACACAGGTGAAAAAGCCAGGCAAAGACTGTACCACCTGCGCCAGCTGAGGAAATTCAGGCTTTCACCAGCTATCCTGAAAACTTTCTATTTAGGGGCGATAGAAAGTGTTTTAACTCAGTGCATCACAGCGTGGTATGGGAACAGCACCAGTCATGACCGCAAAGCCCTGCAAAGAGTCGTGCGCTTATCCGGCGTATCTCAGGGTCAGCTCTCCCGTCTCTGCAGGACGTCTACACCAAACGCTGCAAAGGTAGAGCTACCAAGATCATCAAGGACTCTAATCACCCTGCAAACCCTCATTTCACGCTGCTACCATCTGGTAAAGCGCTTCCAGCCTGATGGCCAAAACTGAGAGACTCAGGAGGAGCTTCTTCCCCAGGCCATCAGACTCCTGAACTCAGTCACTTAACATCACGTGACTTCACGTCAGGATAAACATCGATACACTGACATTGCACTGCACTTTCTGTTCTCGTTGTTACTGTGTAACAACCTGTCATAAACCTGTTTGCACATTATACTCTTTATACATTTGTTAACCACATATTTATAAGTCTACAGTTTACTCACTGCAAAGTCTACTTCAATTATTTTATTCCACTTTATCCTTATTTGTTACCTTTTTTCTCTTGACTTGATTATTTATAATTCTACAGATATGGACATATATATATATATATATAGATAGTACTTTTTTTATATCCTATTTCTATTATAATTTCTTCCTTGTGTTTTTAACTGTGAATTTGCACTGTCCATGGAGCGGACCTGTTTACATTTCACTGCCGGTTGTATATTCTGTATATAACTGTGTATGTGACAAATAAAACTCTTGAATCTTGAATCTTGAATCTTGAATAAAAGGGGGGTGACAGTTTTTACTAATCAATGATCTTACCATACTTCCACGATTTTCCGTGCCAGTCTGTGAGTTTGATTCCAGGTGCAGGTGGATCCAGACCCTCCCACCACACACCCCCATCACTGGTTTCGCCTACGTTAGTGAACACTGTGTTACTGGAGATGGTTGCCATGGCATGAGGGTTGGTCTTTAGGGACGTCCCGGGGGCAACTCCAAAGAAACCATTCTCTGGATTAATAGCTCTGAGTTTGCCTGGTGAAGAGAGTCAAAATGCATTGAAAACATCTATTTATAATCATGAACAACAGTATTCCCCTCAACAGATTCCTCACATTAATACACTATACTGCAAACATGAGCAACTGTTTTTACAGTGTTTTGTTTGCTGAGCCACGCAATTATTTTAATTTTAATTAGTTCTCTTTTTGCTGCCCAATAAATATGCCAAAATAAGAGATATGATGTCATTTTCTGTCTGCCCATAAACCAACACTTGTGTCAATAAGTGTCTAGGACAAGTCATATTTCTCACCCTGACTGTCAAATTTCATCCAGGCGATGTCATCGCCCACACACTCAACCTTCCAGCCTGGCAGTGAAGGTTTCATCATGGCCAGGTTAGTTTTCCCACAAGCGCTCGGGAACGCTGCTGCAATGTACCGTTTTACACCCTGAGGATTTGTGATTCCCAGAATCTGGAGGGAAGAGAAACAGGGACTAGTATCAACATCGTGTTTAGAAATAAATACTCCAGCTGAGAGAGTAGTAAGTCAGTTAGATGCGTTGTTGTGAACTCGTAAGCAAGATCCAGGATTTTGTCTGACATCCCATACCAGCATGTGTTCAGCCAACCAGCCTTCGTCTTTGGCGATGCGTGAGGCTATACGAAGAGCAAAGCACTTCTTTCCAAGGAGTGAGTTTCCACCGTAACCGCTGCCGAAGGATAAGATCTGTCTGGTGTCTGGGAGATGTGAGATCAACACCTTCTCTGGGTTACAAGGCCAGCTGTTTACTAAAGGAGCTGTGCAGGAAGAACAGAGAAAGAGATATAGATAAGAAAAATAAATATATATACACTATCGTTCAAAAGTTTTTTTTTAAAGAAATTGAATCCACAAGGACACATTAAATTGATCAAAATTGACATTAAAGACATTTATTATGTTACAAAAGATTTCAAATAAATTAACTTTTGAATTTTCTATTCATCAAAGAATCCTGAAAAAAGCGTATCATGGTTTCTACAAAAATATTAAGCAGCGCAACTTTTTTCAGCATTGATAATAATAAGAAATGTTATTTTAAATTGTTAAAAAAATATTTACAATATTAATAATATGAATATGAATAATTAATTATTTTAATAATACAGTAAAATACAGAATATTGCTGTTTTTACTGTATTATTAATCAAATAACCTTTTAATGAGCATAAGAGACTTCTTTTTAAAAACATTAAAAATCTTAACAACCCCAGACTTTTGAAAGGTTGTGTAAATAGCCAAATAATATTATAAATAATGTTATTTAAAAAAGAAAAATTGGATCGTTTGAAGGAATTGGTGAAATCTAGAGTTTCATTTGATGGATAGTTCCTATTAAACATCGTATACATTTTAAAATCTTGCTTATTACTTACAAAGCACTAAATGGTTTAGCTCCCCAGTACTTGAGCGAACTCTTAACGCATTATACTCCATCACGTCTATTGCGGTCTCAAAACTCAGTTTATATTATTCAAATCAGTTAAATGATTGTTAGGCTGCCTTAACTAGGTCAGCCCAAACCGAGAACACTTCCCATAACACCTGATGTACTTGTTACATCATAAAAAGAATGGCATCTACGCTAATGTTAGTCTCTCTGTTTATCCCGAGGTTTACTGCTGTCAGCCGGATCCGGGCCGTATCCAGATCAGGACCTGCGCCTGGACATGACCAACGCATCCCTGAAATGTCTGCAGAGAGCGTGTCAATTAAAACTCCACCCGTAAAGGCCGCATCGACACGACATCCTCATTAAACCCGTCTCCAGCGTGACGACTCCAATCTTTCAAATAATCTTACGAATATCTATTTACCTAATATGAATTAAGACCTGCTATGTTGCCAGAATTATAATCATACACTGTTTGTTCGTCGGCCAGAGGAAAACTGGCACCCCGACTGAGCCTGGTTTCTCCCAAGGCTTTTTTCTCCATTCTGACCCTGAAGGAGTTTTGGTTCCTTGCCACCGTCGCCTTTGGCTTTTGGCTTGCTCAGTTAGGGACACCTAAATTGAATCTACATTACTGATCTGCCCTCATTGACACTATATGATAATTGAAATTAGCTGGATCACTGTTTTCACCAGACCGGCTGTACAGCCGAATCAAATTCTGTTGCATTATTTTCCTGTTAACACTGTGAAGCTGCTTTGAAACAATTGGACTTGTAAAAAGCGCTATATAAATAAAGGTGACTTGATGGATGGAATCACATTTAATCTGACATTAAAATAAAGCAGTCAAAGTACCTTTGAGTGGTAAAGGTCGTCCCAGAGAGTGCTGGCAGCGCACAAACTCCGCCCCCTCTGCTAGTTTCTCCAGCACAGGTGTCCCCATACGTGTCATGATGCCCATGCTAGCCACCACATATGGAGAATCTGTCACTTGAACACCAAACTTAGCAAGAGAAGAGTTCACAGGGCCCATACTGAAGGGGATCACATACATAGTGCGTCCTACAGAGAGTCAGAAAGTAAGAAATATTCAGACTTTTTAGGCATTGCAAAAGTTTCTTCCCAGCCTATCCTACATGATCATGAGGACTGATGAACAACATTTGGATTTTAAATTAATATTTCAGGTTAAATAAGAATGAAGCTCTACAGATGGGAATCTGTGTATGCGTTTTACAAAATGAAAAGTTATTATTTTCAGTTCAAACATGCCTCCTATGCTAGTCAGGATTGTTACATACAACAATTATATTTTACACAATTAACTCTGCACTATTGCTCCACAAAAGGCAGGTGCTGCTGCAAACTGAATTTGATTTAAGAGAGCTCTGGTTTGTGTACATTTGCTATTGATCATGGCAGCAGTAATTCATCATATGATAATCAAATAATGGAGAAAGCATTATAACCAGGCATATATCCAGGCAAACAATATAGACAAGTGTACTTTCAGTATTTTAAAGAGCTGATTCAGATGCCTGGATCACAGTGGAGTCATTATTATTGCATGTTTGCATTGATTCTTGTCCTTGTCATATCCAATAACTTATCAATACATAATAATGTTGCCTTGCCTTGCCTATTATTTAATATTAATCATTTTATATTCAAATTCAATAAAACAAATCTGTTCTTTTTTAAGACTTTTGTTTTTCTGGTGGTTGGATTTACTATTTGATAGGTTTCAGTAATTGATCAGTGATTTGAGAAACACACACCTGCCATGCAGCCAGGAAAGCGGTCCTCTCTGGCCTTTTTGAAGTCTCCCTCACTCATCCAGCTGCCCAGCTGGGACTTGACACCTCCGGTGGGGATGGGGATAGTGTCTCTTTGGACTTTCGTGACGATCACTGTCTTGCTCTCCACGCGAGCCACATCTTTAGGGTCAGTACGTGCCAGCCAGCTGCACACAGAAATGATTATGAAAATCAGCAGAAATTTAAATCAGGATTAAGTTATATCAGACCATTCGTATTATCATCAGTATTTCTTAAAATGCCCCCATTATATTATAGTTTTCTCATAATATACATTGCAGCATTATCTATTTTCTCACAGTGTCTATGTTCAATGCCTGAATAAAGGATTCAGTCTAAACCCCTCCTTTCCGAAAGCCTACTGTGCTCTGATTGATCAGATGGCCAAGTCTGTTGGTCTACTGTTTGCAGTGTGTGTCAGAAACAAAATGGCCCCTTACCATTACCATATACTTTAACATTACCATATCAATTAGAGCCAGTCACACCTGGTCACTTCATGTGTTTTCTCCGGTCTGATAGCTATCCGATCGTGAAAAGACCAAGTGAAGAGTTCAGATGCAAAAGCCTCTAAAAGCCACTTCGGTCAAAAATTAGATAACGATACTGAGTGAATGCTCTCTGCATATAGTATAAGTTCATAAAATACTTTCACTTCAAACCCACTAAATCCCAGCCTCAGCCCATTCAGAAGTACCGGTTCTTAGGTAGAAATCTATACATAGAAGCCTGACAAAAATGCTTATTTTAAAGGAAAATGTTAGACGGACTTAGAGGCTTTTGCATCTGAATTCTTCAAGTGCCCTCTAAAACGCTTTTGAGACAGATTTAAATCCGATCACTCATTCCAGAGAAACCTGACAATTGTAAATGCATCTGGTTATATCAGAAAAAGCATAATAGGTGCACTTTAAAATACTTACAATATAAGTCAAAGACAACTTACCAGTTTTTATATTTGCTGAGTTTCTTTACCATGCCATCTTTTTCCAGGTTGGCCAGGATGTCTGCTGTCTCCTCTGGTGTGCCTGTGACCACGTGCACTTTAGCAGGTTTACACTCAGCTGCTGCGCCAGACACAAACTCAGCCACTGATGAGGGCAGAGAGGGGATGGAGGCGAGGGACCGCGCTCCCACTGAAGCTGTATTGATGGCATTTCGCCTACATGGGCACACGCAAACAGTACAACAAATTAAAGATTAATGGCATAAGAATAGGTGAACCTACAAAACACTTCATTCTTGGTTAGTTTTACACGTTTTACAAGCACACACACACACACCATACAAAACTGAAAATTATAATCATATTATGAACAGTTAGAGTGTTGATATACAATCCAACAACAATGACTTATCACTGTTTGTATCACACCGCTCGTCTGTGTTTGCACGTACCAGAAGGACTGTCAGTGCATTAGCGGTGGGAATTATTAAGCAATTTTTTGTAAGTTAAATCAATATGCCAGTGGGTGGCGACAAGTGACTGTCTTTTGTGAGTCATTTGAATCATTCACTCAACTGTTTTGTTCAAAACACTGATGAAAGCCTGTACCTGAAATCATCCATTCACTATTCCCTACATTACTGCACTAATATTGCAATATAGTTAGCTGAAAAATGAATGAAAATTAGTGCAGCACTAGGGTATTGCTGGGCGGTATGACCAACAATTTATATCACTAAATTATATCGTATTATATAGTATTTCTCTAAATTATATCGGTTTTGCGGTATATGACGGTATTTTTCCCCTCATGCATGACCAGGTGTTACACATTTTCTACTGAATGAGAGAGGAAATACTGCAGTAGATTGACTAGAATACCCTATTTTACTGTCATGATGAGTGAATATTGTAGAAAAATTTCACACTAGAGTTAATACAGGTTTGCAAAGCCCCACAAAATGATGCTGTGTGGAGACAACAACCAATAAAACACAAGACCAACAACACACTCATTACAGACACATGAATATTAAAATATGACCACGGAGAGAATTGAGAGTTGAGGGCACATTAAGCATTTTGAAAATCTAACCCTATATAACGTTAACAACAAACTGCCAAAATGAGGGAGAAACGCGACAGAACATTTAAAAGGTCTAAGGATATTTTCAATACATTTAAGAGCACTACTCTGAACAAATGACACACGTAAATTCAGTCTATTTATTAATTTACATTGTTGTCGTCCGTGTAGCAGAATAATCTATGGTGTCATCGCGGTCGTGATGTATCAGTGTCTTTTGCATACATTTCATTTGAAGAAGACGTGATGTGGAGACCGCTCTCATGCGCGCGTCGTGTGAAGTTTGAATTCTCCGCTGTGATCAAGGGCTGAATCAGAAATCTCCCCCTATAACCTCAAATAGGACAGTATGAAAAGTGAAACAGTAAAAATGGACCCCTCTCAGTGTCGCGCTTCGCCGCGTTCCGAACGTTGTTTAAGCAACATATATACCGGTATTGCGGTATAATCAAAATTCATATCATAACAAAAATAAATACCGGTATACCGCCCAGCACTAACTAAGGGCTTAAAGGGATAGTTCACCCAAAAATGAAAATTAGCCCATGATTTACTCACCCCCAAGTCATCCTAGGTGTATATGACATTCTTCTTTCAGACTAATACAATCAGAGTTATATTAAAAAAATTTCTGGCTAATCCATGCATTATAATGGTAGCCCAAAATTTAAAGCCCAAAAAAGTGCATCCATCCATTATAAAAGTAATCCACACGGCTCCGGGGGTTAATAAAGGCCTCCTGAAGTGAATCTATGGGGTTTTGTAAGAAAAATATCCATATTTAACACGTTATAAAATAAAATATCTAGCTTCCGGAGGAACGCCTTCCGTATTCAACTTACGGAAAAAAAGCGTAACTGGCGTGACATATGAAGTCGGATGTAACGTAAGCGCTTTGAACTGCGCGAGGCGTTACACTTTCTTCGTAAGATAAATACTACAAGCAATAGCACAAATAAATACAATAGAATAAAGATACACTTGAAATAAACAGTGTTTTTCAGGTAGGTCCAACAGGAGGTACAAAAATTTAATTAAGTAATCAAATGTAAAATAACACTGCATAGCCTTCACGTATACATGAAATATAGGTTCATCCTTATTAAAGTTACAAAAGTTATTCAGTCAAGAGCAGTGAGTGATTTATTCTTTGTCTTTTGTTTTTTGATTAACATACAACAAACACGAGACAGCAGCAGGAATATTAGGCTGCTGTAATACACTGTCTTTTGTACTTATACTAATGGACTTTTGAACAACTGGAGGCTGATGACACCGGAAGACTTGCACATTCAAGTCAAAAAGTGAGTGCTCTTATATACTAAAAATAAGCCTATACTCCAGATTCAGGTGGAACATTTCTGAACCCAATTCAATCTAAGTCTAAGTTAAAGACTGTAGATAATGTATAAAATAGATGGATATATGTGATCCATGACATGTTACATTAATGAATGAACATTCATTTAAGCTGACCGTATGAATATTGTCAGTATGAATATTGCATCATAACTGCTGGATGTACTTTAACACAGATCTTTGACCTAAACTGAAAGATAAGTGATTTAGAAGCTGCAATATTATACAGTGTCCTTTGGAATTAAATATGCTACATGTGCAGGTGCTTATTAGCATGCATATTACTTATGAAGTACTTATAAAGCACATATTAATGCCTTATTCTGTATGACCTTATTCTACCTTAATCCTACCCAATACCTAAATTTACCTAAAACTACCTTTCTATGTATTAATAAGAAGTAAATTAGTTTATCATTTATAATTAGTTTATAATTGAGTCAATAGGCATAGTTAATAGTGAGAATTGGACCCTAATCTAAGTTGGTGTTGTTTTCATTTACAGCAAATCATTTATTATGCTTTAAATTTACAATATTAAGTTCATGGTGTTGGTTCCCAAGGAACACAAAAACTGATAAGAAGCATACCTTGAATGTCAATGCATCTACCAAATTCATAAATGTAAATTGGATAAAATGAAAAGAAACAAAGAGGCAGAAAAGGGGAGAGGATATTCTCTTTCAATCTTGCAATTGTGTGTTTATATTTCATAATTAAGATTTTAAGTCAATTCTGACTTTTTGACTCACTTTATATTAAGTGTCTTTAACTACTATGCACTAACATTTAAATTAATACAATGCACTTATTGTGCACATACATGTTTTTACATTGTAGTTATATTTAACAAATATCGGCATACTTACAAATCTGTAATTAATTTCGTAATTACATCTATAATTACAGCTGAACATTCCCTTACTCACCTACTCATACCACAAAACTTAGACAATTGTGAGATAAAAGTTGTAATTACCTTTAATTCTTTATTCCATGGTGGAAACAAGCTTCCATAATAAAGTGAGTTAATGAAAGAGAAGTTCAGTAAACAAAAAAGAAAGGTTTCATACCAGAGGAGGACTGCATTTTGTCTTTTCCATTCAATCATCTGCTTCCTGAACTTATTACATGGGGTCAAAAACCAGCCTGTCATTCTTTAACAGTGTTAGCAAACTGATCATTCAACTAAAAAGATGGCACGACTACAAGGACTGGTTTCTATAATCAAGATGATATCTGAAGGATAGGGTGGGTTCCTTTTCTTTTACCATTTCATTCTGTTAGCCCAACCCCCACCCCAATTGCAACCCTCTCTACCCCATAATTATCTTCTATTGTTTTCCAAAGCCATTGTATAGAAAATTCACTAGAACAAAGTCTCTAAGTCTATCACCTTTTTGACCCCCATGATTCCTCCCTTTCATCAATAACCACTGAGCTTTACACCATCACTTATCATAAGCAGTTACACACACCCTCAAGTGAACTGACCAATCAGACGGCCTCCTTGGCATTCACTCCCCTCCCCTCCCCTCATAGTCTGGTTAAACAGGGTAAGGCCACTATACAAGCACACTATGTACATGCATGCCATAAACACATACCACACGTACCAATATCAGACGTGTGCAATAGTCAAATTTGGGCCAAAATGGTGCTTTTCTTTTTGAACTATATGCATGCATTATGGCGATACCTCAAGGGCATTTCAATGCAAGAAAAAATAACCTGTTAAACAAGTTAGGAGAATTTTTCACTCAAAAAACACACACATACGTCATTAACAATCAGTTCCCAGTATCATGCAGCTGTAGGGTAAAGTTTAGCTAACTATAGACTTTCACAGTGTGCATATTTACGTGAAGTCCTGTGCTGATGCAATCACTCATTCTGTTGAGAGATTGATAGAGTAGATACAAATCATCATTTTGGCTTTGAAAGAGATGTGATTGATCTCCAAATATCCCATATTATAGTGGTACATGTGGCTCACAAATGCATGCTCTGACTTTGCTCTGTGCGGCCAAAGGTGATGGTTACTTATTCATTACCTGTTTTTCAGACTTATACACACTGTCTCTAAACTCAAAAGAAAAACGCCAGTTATAGCCTACGTGACTTACGTTTCTGCATTCCTGTACGTGACACACTCAATAACACTAGTTTCAGTCAAATAGTGAGATGTAATATGTGGCAAATGTCATTATTTGGCAATAGAGACTGCAGAACTTTGGCGTATCATAATTTACTCTGTATTTCTATATAACTCTATCAAAGATCATTCTGCATTATAACAGGCTATTGTAGTTTAGTACCCCACTAAAACAGGGGAGTTGACACAGTAATTGTACAGGGTGTTGACAAATGTTTTATAGACCAGTTCAGGTTTGCTTAAGTATTAAAATAAACTATACAACAAGGATGTTTGACCAGGAACGAGAGGGATGTGATACTGTATATGAATATTTTGAGACAGCAGAAAAATCATTAAAAGTATACCTAGACATTTAATTCTGTTTTGCAGCTCAATAAGGTAATAGGCAATATTACCCCAATATACAGTATATATGGGGATATTATTACCTATTATTAGAGATTATTAATGATGCCTAAAAGACACTCACCTCCTTAGTACTCCAAGCAACAGGAAGGACATCTTTGGTGCAAGTCAAATTGGTGGAGTAAACGATAAAACAAAAATAAAGCAATATGAGAGGGGTTGGCTTGTTCCTCTTCAGTCCTGTGCACCTCTCATATCAGACTGGAGATAGTGCTAATCCAGCTCTTGAGGTAGAGGAGAGTAAAGTAAGACCCTTGCACTGTAACACGTGTAACTTATCATCAGCTGATCCCACCCTCAGCTCAGATCCTGAACGAATAATGACGCTCCTTTCTCTGCGAACCAGCCTAAGATGTTTCAATAATAAATAAAGCGTTGTGCTGACAAACGTCCTAGTCGATTAACATGTTTTATAAGTTTAATATGTTACTATAATAAGCGTGCGTTTCCAATAAAACACGACAAAGTGGAAAAACTAGCTGTTGCATTTCAGTCAAAAAGTTCTAGACTGATGCATTTGTCATTGAAGTGGTTTAATGTGAATCGCGAGGCTGACGCAAGCGCGCGCTGGTTCCTGTATCCCGACTCCGCGAAGGATTCGCCGTGCTCCGTCCCGCTGCAAAACACGGCTGAGCAAAGTTGTGTAGGAGTGAATCTTGCTTTTAAAGCTTCTATATCGAGTTCTGAATTCACGTGAGCGCCGTCGGGATTTGCTTCGTGCCAAGTCAGCAGATGTTGATAAAACTTGAGTGCTGTTCAATGAACATTGCAAGGCGGAAGCTCATTGGCTCCTTGTGACGTCGCTTCATTCATCATCACAGCTGTGTAGGTCTCGAGACACATTTAAATGTCTTAAAACTGTCTCACTGTGCCATTTTTATATTTTCTTGATTTTGTAATCGAATTCTGAACTGTATTTAACCCCGTTATTGGTTTTGTATGTTCTTAGCGATACAAATAAATAAAGAGAGAGACATTTTAGCAACAGGCTAAATGTAAATGTGGGGAAAGTGATTTTTTTATTTTATTTATTTTTTAAATGTTATTTCTATATTTTTATTTAACTTTTTGTTTATCCTAATGTACCCCTGTTTGTAAATCTTTAAAAACAATAACTAATGTGTCTAAAAAATAAATGAGGTCATGGAGAGTAATTAGCTGGTAATTACCTGAAATAATGTGGATATACTAATGTGTGTCTTATAGGCTTGTGTGTCTGATTATTTTGCATTTTGTTCACTAACTCTTATTTTTTAAAAGAGTTAAAAGATTTAACCTTTTTTTATTATTATTATTTGGTTATGGCCACATTAAAAATCACAAAATGACAAATGCTTTGCAACAGGCACTTTGTCGCATCCAGTGTAGACAGCTTTTAGCTGTTGTGACTCGAGCGATAACGGTGTAGACACGGTGTTATTGTTTAAATCTCGTTTTCTTGATTTACTGCGAATACCATGTTTTACCATACCTCATATCGTTCTAGCCGCCGAACTAATTATTTTCCACCGGCTGTAGAGGTGAAGACAACAACTCCCATGATTCCGCATCAAGCCATCATCAAGCGCCATTGTTTTGAATAAGCGACCGCTAGCGGCGAAAATTACATATTGTGCCTTTAAAACTTGCTCATAAAACATTTCAATGTTCAATATAATTTTATTTCAGTATTTCAATATAGAATATAAAATATTTCACTGTTCAATATTATATAATAAAGCGATAATATATATTTTTTATAATTTGAATTGTGTGTATATAGAACACATAATATGCTAGCTATGATAATTATAATTTGTGAGACTGCTGACAGACACAGTACATTTTCTGAGATGTGGTGAAAATGTTCATGACTTCTTTAATTTTTTACAGTGCACAAATCAGTTTTTTAGTTCACAAATCAGATGAAAACTAATGAGAATGTAAAAAAGGTCCAAAAGTTGACACAAAAATCACCTTTAGGCAACAATAGCAAAAATAGTTCAGAGAAAAGTAGCATAATTTGTTTCAATGAAGAGATGTCACACCGATCACAAGTTCAGTATGGAGTACCGCAGGGCTCAGTGCTAGGACCGTTGCTCTTCACCCTGTACATGCTACCACTGGGAGATATCATTAGGAAGCATGGCGTTAGTTTTCATTGTTATGCTGACGATACTCAGCTCTATATTTCTTCACGCCCGGACGAAATTTACCAATTCACAAGATTAATGGAATGCATAGCAGATATAAAAAAATGGATGACTAATAATTTCCTTAAACTTAATTCACAAAAATATACACTCACCTAAAGGATTATTAGGAACACCTGTTCAATTTCTCAATAATGCAATTATCTAATCAACCAATCACATGGCAGTTGCTTCAATCCATTTATGGGTGTGGTCCTGGTCAAGACAATCTCCTGAACTCCAAACTGAATGTCAGAATGGGAAAGAAAGGTGATTTAAGCAATTTTGAGCGTGGCGTGGTTGTTGGTGCCAGACGGGCCGGTCTGAGTATTTCACAATCTGCTCAGTTACTGGGATTTTCACACACAACCATTTCTAGGGTTTACAAAGAATGGTGTGAAAAGGGAAAAACATCCAGTATGCGGCAGTCCTGTGAGCGAAAATGCCTTGTTGATGCTAGAGGTCAGAGGAGAATGGGCCGACTGATTCAAGCTGATAGAAGAGCAACTTTGACTGAAATAACCACTCGTTACAACCGAGGTATGCAGCAAAGCATTGGTGAAGCCACAACACGCACAACCTTGAGGCGGCTGGGCTACAACAGCAGAAGACCCCACCGGCTACCACTCATCTCCACTACAAATAGGAAAAAGAGGCTACAACTTGCACAAGCTCACCAAAATTGGACAGTTGAAGACTGGAAAAATGTTGCCTTGTCTGATGAGTCTTGATTTCTGTTGAGACATTCAGATGGTAGAGTCAGAATTTGGTGTAAACAGAATGAGAACATGGATCCATCATGCCTTGTTACTACCACTGTGCAGGCTGGTGGTGGTGTAATGGTGTGGGCGATGTTTCTTGGCACACTTTAGGCCCCTTAGTGCCAGTTGGGCATTAAATGCCACGGCCTACCTGAGCATTGTTTCTGACCATGTCCATCCCTTTATGACCACCATGTACCCATTCTCTGATGGCTACTTCCAGCAGGATAATGCACCATGTCACAAAGCTTGAATCATTTCAAATTGGTTTCTTGAACATGACAATCATGACAATGAGTTCACTGTACTAAAATGGCCCCCACAGTCACCAGATCTCAACCCAATAGAGCATCTTTGGGATGTGGTGGAACGGGAGCTTCGTGCCCTGGATGTGCATCCCACAAATCTCCATCAACTGCAAGATGCTATCCTATCAATATGGGCCAACATTTCTAAAGAATGCTTTCAGCACCTTGTTAAATCAATGCCACGTAGATTAAGGCAGTTCTGAAGGCGAAAGGGGGTCAAACGCAGTATTAGTATGGTGTTCCTAATAATTCTTTAGGCGAGTGTATATATATATTTTTAATTATTGGACAAAAAAAAAGCTCCACAAGTAGTAACCTAGAATACTGTCTAACACTTGATGGCTGCTCTGTCAAGTCCTCATCGTCAGTTAGGAACCTGGGTGTGCTCTTTGATACCAATCTTTCATTTGAAAGCCACGTTTCTAACATCTGTAAAACTGCATTCTACCATCTTAAAAATCTATCTATCTATCTATCTATCTATCTATCTATCTATCTATCTATCTATCTATCTATCTATCTATCTATCTATCTATCTATCTATCTATCTATCTATCTATCTATCTATCTATCTATTAAATTCATAATCAAAACCTTAATATTTATTATTATAATGATTTTTAATGATTCTTTCCAGTTATGATATTATTTAATCAAGAGAACCACTGATTATTTCTTGTTTTCTAAAGTTTGTGTTTGGTCTCCGAGGGGTGACTGAGGGTCTGTCCTAGGGATGTGTGATGTGTTGCTAAACACTTGATAGCAACATGTTGTCATGTATTTGGATTTTGGAGGTATCACACACCCCTAACATGCCAGGAGTGCAGTAACAGTGCTTGCTCACTTAGCCCGGCTTCCAGATATGAAATATGGATTTGTCTTTCATTTCTATTATATTTTATTAATTGTATATTTCCTTTTACTGAAACCCTAAAGAATTAAGATGACTATTGTCTGTACTACTGTCAGTACCTCTCACTGAGAGAAAGCACATGCTATCAGTATGTTTTGGGAAACTTTCTGGTTCGGGCCAGAGCTCAATCTCCTTGGAGAGACAGTGTATCTGTGTATGTGCGCAATATTCTGTGTTACAGATCAGTGTTAAGGTGGTGTACAATGGGCATCCTATAAGAGATGGGTGGACTTGTTGTTCTGGGCAAATTGGCGCCTGCTCCAGACCTGGAAGGTCACTACATGCCTAATTCCAGGGTGAAATCGTCAACAAGTGCTCTATGGACACGTGCATCTGATTAACTGACAATGTGTGGAAATTTACTGACTGTTTATTTTCTCTGAGCCAATCAATCAGAATCATCCACCTTGCAGTAATGACGTGGCTAGGCCTTGAAAACAGTATAACTGTTGAGACAATTGTATGTACGGTACGACGAGACTGGTGGAGAGGGAGCGCAACCTATGAACTCCTTGTGAGACTTGAAGCTGGCTTCTGCTGATGAAACTGCAAACTATTGTTCAGTAAATTTTTCTTTAATTAATTGCACTTCTGACTCTTGGTCTTCATATTTCACTACTGGTCTCTGGGTCTATTAACCCCTAACACCTTGCCACCGTCGCCTTTGGCTTTTGGCTTGCTCAGTTAGGGACACTTAAATTTCAACTATATTACTGTTCTGCCTGGATTGTCACTACATGATAATTGAAATTAGCTGAATAACATCACCATTTTCACAAGAGCGGTTGTACAACTGAATCAAATTCTGTTGCATTATTTTCCTGTTTAACACCGTGAAGCTGCTTTGAAACAATCGGCATTGTAAAAAGCGTTATATATAAATAAAGGTGACTAAGATGACTAATGACTACAGACTGCCTTTTGGTTTTATATTTCGTTTTGTATACAACAATATTTCAACATTTTCGACAAGTGGCTTAAGTGTCCAAATATGTTTTAAAGCCATGAAGAGTTGTTGCTTGCCAGTACACACCATAGACCGTAAAAAAAAATATGGACGACGTGACTTCATTCTCTTCAGCTGAAGAAAAGTGAAGCTGCCGGAGGTCCGAATATGGCGCTGACATCTTACGCAGATTGTGACCGCAGGATCGGAGTCTGCGCGGTAGAGAGCAGAAAGTAAAGCCGCGATATCAAAAGCCCGCCCACACTCTCGCAGATGCAGAACAATTCATTATGTCGGTGTGAAATAAACAGTTATGGAAATGTAGAAATTAAAGCTAAAGCTCCAATCTCCTCCCGAAAATTAGGGATGGAGCTATGGAAATTAGGGGTTATGAGCTATACTGGGACCAACCACGAGACATTTTGGCTTCAGTTTTTAACACGAGGGCAGGCAGGCTTGGTACACACACAAAGCACGGCTACTGTATGCTGCATGGTAAATTGCCAGTGCAATGACAGTGACCATTGAGTGAGAACGTGAGAGGGGACAGGAACACTAAAGATCACAGTGTTTGTGTGTGTGTGTGTGTGTGTGTGTGTGTGTGTGTGTGTGTGTGTGTGTGTGTGTGTGTGTGTGTGTGTGTGTGTGTGTGAGTGAGAGAGAGAGAGAGAGAGAGAGAGAGAGAGAGAGAGAGAGAGATTAGAGGATAGTGGATAAAGATAAGATGAAAAGCCATTGTGGTTAGACTTTAATCTGTGTGAAATAACAGATCCCCTGAAGCCCAATACACCACTCATGATACCATTATAAACACATCCTGAGTGAAGATGAATTAAAAACTCATTCTGTCATATGCTACACATTTCTTGTAAAAGCTACTCACATGCCCAGAGCTCTTGTACAGTTTATTGGGGTTCAATAACCAACCCTTCCCCCCAAAGAAAAGAGAACTTTGCCCTTTGGACTGTGCAAAAAAACCATGCATTGCATGTGCCATTTCAAGCAATAATTTATCTTGAAAAGAGTTCTACCTCAAACACTGAATCAATGTTACTCAATTCAGTATGACAAGATTAAGAAGACATGTTCAGTCCTCTCTGATATGCAAACAACCCATGTAAACAGTTTTCTGTTTAATCAGCGGATATCTGTGATGGAAGAGAGCAGTTCAGTGGATGAACGGAAAAGTTAATGAATTTTGATGATTAGATCTAGTGGCCTGCACATAATTGCAGTCTATTTTTTGTATTACGAGAAACAGCACGCGTGTACTCTATCTCTTTCCTTGCAGTATTGTCTCTGTCCTTTGTTGATATCATTAAAAGCAACTTTTAGGAATAAATTATGGAGTCTCTTGTATACAAGGTTCTTTATTGGCATCACTTGTTCCATGAAGAACATTTAATATCTATAGAACCTTTCCAGCGCACAAAACGTCCTTTATAGTAGAAAAAGATTATTAGATTATTAAAATATTCTTCACACTATTTTTTTTTTTTGCCACATATTGTAAATAAAATATATTTCCATGTAGGCTATATATACTTTTTTTTTTTAATATAAGTTTTGTTAAAAATATATTTTTTAAATATATTACAAAATGTAATTCAAAATAGTCCTATATAAAATATAGGAAAACATATTAGCACAAATAATAACTGAAATATATCCCAAATACTTTTTCATTACATTTTGTTTTACATTTTGTTTTACATTTATATTTATAAGATATATATATATATATATATATATATATATATATATATATATATATATATATATATATATATATACACACACACACACAGTAAAAGCAAAACAAAAACACACATTTTACAATATATTACATACATACATTATACATATATTTTACATTATATTGTTTCTCATTTATTTTAAATATATTAGCAATATTTTGAATATTTTTCATTAAGGGGTATACAATGTATTTTTCTATATATTTTTAATAATATTTATATATTTTTATTTTAAAATATAGAAAAATATATATCAGGATAAATACATAACTGAAATATATGCCAAATACATTTATTTTTGTCTTTTACATTTATTTATTTATTTATTTGTTTATTGACATATGTACATATTACATATTATTTACAATTGAGTTTTTTCTCATTTATTTTAAATATCTCCGCAATATTGTGAACATTTTTCTATACTTTTAAATACATAAAAGTTGGATGCAATGTATTTTTTATAAATTGTTATGAATTCCTCCATTCATTAATTCATTTTATTCAATTTAATTTAAAATGTGCAATATATTCGCAATATTCTGGGCTTTTTCTGTAATTTTTAAATACATAACACACAAAAAATGGCATACATTCAGGTGAAGGCATCGTAAATATAAATAATATTCTCTTTCTATAATTAATTTCTCATTCAGTCCGGTGTTTATAAAAAATAAAAATAAAAAAATAAAATACAGAACTAAACCTGCATTTGCTGTATTTTATAGGACTTTTATTCTATTTGACAAAGCAAAGCCTATTTCCGTAAATGCTAAACGTTTTTTGCTTGTTTTCGCCCCCTTCGGTGACATCAGGAATTATTTATTTAATGCGTAATTCACTTTCATTTTCACTCTTTGTGCTGACTAACTGCGACTTCACGTCGTTTCGTCGATAACAACTGGATCTCATCTTCTCTTTTCAAACTAAACCCCACGTTACCCAGTGGGATAAGACAATAAACGCGTTTTTCTGCAAACAGGTTCAATAAAGTTTTGCAAAAGGACAAATCGAAACGACTATTCTGCAAAAATGACTTCCTTAGACATGAGCCCCGCGTCTAAGAAACAGGTAAGCCGCCTATTATAGGCCCGAAACACAATTTAAACTAATTCATGACTGTTTATTGAGCGAAAAGTGAGGGAATTTGAGTTTAAACCTGCATATAAACATCAGCATATACAATGAAGGCGTATTTGTGTTGAAGAGGCAAGTTTGACAAACTTCCTGTGTACTTTGCAGGTGGATGGATTCTCCCAAAAAATCACCAAAGAGGTAATTACACTTAAATTGCCACTCTCTGTCATTTATTTTACAAATGTTTATGCTAAAATTCCAGTTATTATAGTTAAAACTGTGCATTATACACTATTATAATTGTGAAAAGAAATGAAACAACGTGACAAAGATTCATGAAGCAGTTTGAAGGAGAACCAATATTAATATATTATGATTTTACACTAGTAACAATAACTGTATAATAAAAGTTTGTTACGTGTCATTCTTTTATCAGGCTGAACAGTTGATCTCAAACGTCTTCCCTGAGAAAATTGCAGCAATGGATAAAATATTACAGGTATGAAGTCATCCAGCAGGTGCATCATAAACATTCAGTGAATACAGGTTGTGCTGTGGTTAAGCAATGTCGTTGGTGTTTGTGTTCATGTTATTTTACTTTTCTTTTTTTTTTTTTAGGGTTCCTGTAGTCTGAAGGATCTGTCTGTCGTCAGGGCTCCTCTGGACATCCCGATCCCAGACCCTGTCAAAGAGGAGCTTAAGAAGAAGAAGAAAGAGGAGGTACAGTCACTATAGCACATTCATTTTTATTAACAAGCCTAATTATTTACATTATAGATCAAATATAGCAATTTTACATTTTAGACAATTACTATATTTTAACGTTATATAACATACATGAAAAATGTCATACATTTAGGTGAAGGCATCGTATAAATTACATTCTCTTTCTATAATTAATTCCTCATTCACACTATTGCTCAGTCAAGTTTTACCCAAAAATTACACTAATTATCCACATTAAAGACTGTTTAGATCAATTATTGCATCTCCAGGTTTGTGGTTTAGTTTAAGTAACCTGTTCAACTTTAATTACATTTTATTCACACAGAAAGAGGCCAAAGAGGGAAAAGAGGGAAAGAAGGGTGGAGAGAAAGGAGAAGAAGAGGACGAAGGTAAATGTATAGATGCGATTTGGAAAATGAAACTGAAAATGGGAATCGTTCGGTTCCCTTTTGCCTGGATCCGAATTCCCCCAAGTGCAAAATGTCAATGTGTAATTCACAGCATGAACACAGGTTGGCGCTGTTGGATTGTTAATGTCATAGGCATTGTGCAGAACCTAAACACCTCAGTATAGTGATGGGGACACTATACTGTCAAAGAGCACCGTCCTTTGGATGAGACGTTAAACCGAGGTCCTGACTCTCTGTGGTCATTAAAAATCCCAGGATGTCTTTCAGAAAAAGAGTAGGGGTAAAACCCTGGCATCTTGGCCAAATTTGCCCATTGGCCCCTGTCCATCATAGCCTCCTACTCATCCCTATATATACTGACTGGCTTCATCACTCTGTCTCCTCTCCACCAGTCAGCTGGTGTGTGTGGTGGGCGTTCTGGTGCAATATGGCTGCCGTTGCATCATCCAGGTGGATGCTGCACATTGGTGGTGGTTGAGGAGATTCCCCCCTTCTATATGTAAAGCGCTTTAAGTACCCAGAAAAGCGCTATATAAATGTAACAAATTATTATTATTAAAGATTTTGAATAAGCAATTACTTTACGACTGCTAAAAAAAACTATTTTATGTATGGTATGAATGTGTGTAGTATGAATGTAATCTGGATGTATTAGATTTGCCATGTTGTCTTTATCACGTGACCTACAGCGTCATCGCTTCACTGCCATTGACAAATCCTCTCCCGTGGCCTCATGGGATAGTAAAGTGTCCACCATGTGCACACTTCAGAATCTCGCCAGAAGTAGTAGACTTTTTGCCTACTCTTTTATGAGTACTGTGAATTCGGACATACTTCTTTTGTCACATGCTGTTTTTTTCCGCCTGCTATATAGTAGGAAATTATGCATTTTCGGATGCAGCCAAAGTATTCCATCCATCTCGGTCCGTACAAACTAAAGTGGTGATTTGGAAAGCACAAATTTAACTAATGATATCATTTTTGATCTGAAAGGTCCTCCCTGTGGTCCGATCGCCTGCAATGAGACAGTAGAGAAACTCTTCAAGCTCATCAAGCCTGAGATTCAGACTCTAAAGGAGTGTCTCAACACGGTGAGGAAGTGATATCATGTTAACTGTGCAGATCTGAACAGTTTACATTTTAAAAAAAAGAAGAAAAAAATGATAATTTTTGATAATTTGACTTTTTTGACATATGTAATTGCTCAACTGGTTCTATAATACTTTAATTTATAGTTAATTTTATACTGTATGTAGCTGGCTTCGAGACATTTAGTAAAGCGTTTTGGTACATTTTTGAACATTTTGTAACATTGTGACACCTTTGTGCAGGTGTCAATGTGGATCCAGCTACAGGTCCCCAGAATTGAAGATGGGAACAACTTCGGAGTTTCTGTACAGGTCAGTTAGCCCTATATCGCGACTAAATGAAATAACCTTTTCCACATCTGTAAGTTTAGATTTGAATTTCTGCATATGCATTAGAAAAAATGTATTAACTCATTAAATAATGCTATATGATAATGCTTTAAATGTGTAAAATCGATTTAAATTTCTTAAATTTCTAAACTTCTGAAAGCAAACAGCAGTGTTTTACTGTAGCATTACATAAAATTGCCATTTTAACGTTGATGTAAAAAAACTATTCAAAACCACCATCTCTTTGGTAATATATAGCTATAGCAACCTGAAAACTTAACATCAAGAACATCCAGGTAAACAAAAACACCTCAAACTAGGGTGGAGTCAATTTTTGTTAGGCTACTTTATGTCTGTCATTAAAATAAATCGATGCAAATTACAAACAATAGGATAAATACTAAAAACAAAGATACAAATTAAATAAACAGTGCTTTAAGTTTTTCAGGTAGGACTACAAGGTTTATTTAACAGCTACATTCAAGTAAGAAATAAAACAAATAGAATAATCAAATGTAAAAACGCTGCATGAATTAAATATACAGTGATTCTTGAGCAGTGAGTGATTTTCTCTGTCTTTGTTGTTTGAGTAACATTAATGACAGACAGCAGCAGGTTTATTAGGCTACTGTCACTTTAAGAACTGCACAATCCATTATACTATATTCTTTCTCAACTGTTTACATTCACTTAAGCCATAACTGATTGTGTCTGAATGCTAGCCAAGATGGGCATTTTGACATAATTGTGTGTATATTTGGTCATATAAGCCATTCCTGTATTCAGGATTGTGTGCAGTCAGAGAGGCGTCTTTATGTGTGTGCAGCATTGAGTTCTTTTTTGTGGCTTATTGCACTTAACTGTAACAAATAGTCCACTGGAGGCAAGTTGAAGTGATGAACCCAAGTGCAGTTTTATTTCCAAGACCCGACTAGAACCACTCACCATCAGCGGGTTACAACAAACAATACTCGACAAAAACACATGGCAAACACGAGGGCTTAAATACACAAAGACTAATGCCTAGACATGGGACACCTGTGAACAATGATTAAACATTGAACCAATGAGAACATGACACAAGGACACATGAGGGCAATCACATGACAAACCAGGAAACAAGACAGTGAACATGGCAAACCAAGGGGGTAATCCAGCACCTGGAAAGCGTACCTTCCATGGGGCAGCCATTGCTAAACAAGCCATCAACTGCTGTTAGCATTCCATTGACTCCCATTCATTTTGGCGTCACTTTGACAGCGAATAACTTTACATCTGAGGCATTTAAAGACTCCATTTGTCCATTGTTTATTTCTAAAAAACATGACAATTTATAAAAGGCTCCATTACCTTGTATCTTACACTATTGCCCCGTAGAAACTGTTTTTGTAAAAACAGGCTAACAATTGCGTCATAACCACGCGACTCTCTGTCGCACAGTAGAGAAATTACTGTATAGACCCGTATAGACAGGAGGAGAAGCTCGCAGGCAATCTTTTACTGTCTATGACGCAATCAGGGGGACGTGGAGGCATAAAGTCCGATAAAGTCAAGAGAGAAGCATGGGGAGAAGCCCATAGAGAGCCAAAATCTCAGCAAGATTCGGTGATTCAGATTTGACTTGTGTGTCATCAAGCTCAGTCTGAGCTCAGCCATCAGGAAGTGAGTGCTTCTAATTGACTTCACTTCTCTCCATTGAAGTCTATGGGGTCGCTGTGTCCATTTCTTTTACTGTCTATGTGGCAAACTGAGAAACTTGACAGTGAACATAATACAAGAACATGAAACATGAACAAACCCCAAACACACCGTGACAATAACTTATTTTAAAGGGCCAGTTCACCCAAAAATTATTTTATTATTTACTCACCCTCATGCCGTTCCAAACCTGTAAGATATTCATTCATCTTCAAAACACAAATGAAGATCTTTTTGATGAAATCTGAGTTCTCTGCCCCTCCATTAGCAGCTACGCAACTGACAAATTGATGCTTCAAAAAGTTCATAAAGAGATTGTAAAACTAATCCATATGAATTAAGAGGTTCAGTCCAAATTTTCTGAAGAGACTCGATCGCTTTATATGGTGAACAGATTGAATTTAGGCTTTTATTCACATAAACATTCTGAACAGAAGCTCAACCGAACCTGCTTGGCGCGTGAGAACAAACCTAAACCAAACGTGCCGCGCAACACACAAGAATTAAGCTCATTGGTTCTCTCATGTCAAGCGAACATGCTTGAGCTTCCGTTTACCACAGCTGATGTTTGCACTGATGAATGTTTATGTGAATAAATGCCTAAATTCAATCTGTTCATCATATAAAGCGATCGAGTCTCCTCAGAAAATGCATGTATTTAACAGCCATGTGTCCAGTTTATTCTTTGCTAGCTGCGTCGACCTAAGACTTTTTGTAACTTTTTGAAGTTTTAAAATCATTCAGATATCACAAGCCAATACGATATGCACGTACGTTTGCAATATTTCAAAATGTTGTGCAGCCTCAATATATATATGCACAAAATGTAATTTAAGAGGGTACTTCCAAAATTATATCAATTAACAAATTTATAATATATATTTAATGTAAATTATTTTATACACCAAAATATATGAATATATGTGCTACTTTATGACTTGTGCACTTTGACTTTTTCACTTACGCACAGTTTTGTTTTTAAATATTAATTTTAAATATGAATTATAGTTTTAAATTACATTACCAATCTAACGTTTGGGGTCAGTAAGATTTTATGTTTTGTTTTTTGAAAGCAAGGATGCACTACATTGATCAAATAAGGCAGTGCAAAGTACACTACAAAAGGATCATGTGACACTGAAGACTGGAGTAATGTCACAGGAACTTAAACATGTTGATGAGGCTGTGGTACATAAGATAGAAAAGTTGTACTTATTTAATAATAGTATGTTGTGTGAAATGTATGTGAATAAATGCAAAAATGTTCCCACAGGAAAAGGTTTTTGAACTGTTTACCACCACCCGCACCAAGATCGAGGGATTCCAGACACAGATTTCCAAGTAAGAGACCAGACTGCGTCACAACCACAGTAAATGACTAACCTCCCGATGTCTCTATTACCAATGCAGTTATGGTTATGTATATTATAGTTTTTTAATGTGTTTGTGTTTACTCAGGTACTACAGCGAGAGGGGAGACGCTGTAGCCAAGGCTTCCAAACAGCCACATGTGGTCAGTTTAATTTGTGTTAGATTTAGACATTGCTAACCAGCTGAATTAAATGTGTTTTCAAAAATCTTTGCAATAACTTGATTGTTTTGTTGCTTGGAAACAGGGAGATTTCAGGCAGCTTGTCCATGAACTGGATCAGCACCAGTACTGTGAGTTACGCATCGTAGCACTGGAGATTCGCAACACTTACGTAAGTCCAGTCTCGGCTTACCCTGAACAAAACATCTCAATGCTGCATTTCTCAGTTTTAATGTAAGTTGGGTGTTGCGTGTGTCGTAAGATGGCTGCGACTGATTTCATCCATTCTGTTCAACTCCTAGGCCATGCTGTATGATCTCATCATCAAGAATTTTGACAAGATTAAGAAGCCCAGAGGAGACTTATCTTCAAAAGCGCTTATCTACTGAGAACCGCGGCCGACACACAAACACACACTTTTGCTGAAAAGTAAAACATGTCATATTGAGTTTCACATCCAGTCACAGTGCTTTGACTTGAGCTTCGGTTACATCAACAGAGTCAGCTGTAGTAGTTTTTACTCAATAAAGAGTTTAGCTAAATGTGCCGTCGCTCATGTTTCATTCCTAATGTCACATAAAACATTATTTAGATGGAATATCTTCATAAATGCATTACAGTTTGACAAAACAGGAAAATAACTATATATATATTTAGTGGTTTTATATAAATTGGCAAGGTTTCAATAAATTGATCAAAAGTGACAGTAAAGAGATTTGTAAAGTTATACAAATTCCTTTGAACTTTCCTGAAATCCTGAATCCTGAAAGAGTTGTATCATGGTTTACACAAAAATATTAAGCAGAACACATTAATAAGAATAAATGGTTAACTCCAAATCAGCATATTAGAATGATTTCTGAAGGTTCATGTGACACTGAAGACTGGAGTAATGATGCAGAAAATTTAGCTTTGATCACAGATTTGAAACTATATACACACACACACACACACACACACACACATATATATATATATATATTCTTATTTTTAATTTTTTTTATTTTTTTTTTTTTCGGGGACAGTCCCAGTTTTTGGTGTTCTGCCCCCGACTGGTGCTGTCCCCGGAAATATCCCCGTTTTACAGCTCGTTCAAAACAACCCGCATATATACACTGCAAAAAAAGCCCAACATACAGCAGCTGCTGATTATAGGAGCAATCGTGTAGTGATTCTTTTCACCAGCAGATGGCGCTGTGAGATGCGCTGACTCTACTCTACTACTGCACGAAGAACGTAGCCGAGAGCAGAGCGCCATTATCGTCAAATATCAAAAAAAACATCGTTATCGCTTTCAAGGTAGTAACATACTAACTATTCATGTTAAATTAAAGTGATACTGTTTGTATGTGCTTTAAAACAGAGCCTCAACAGGGGGCGGGATTGTTTTGTCCCCAAAAGTTCCGCAGTCACAGTGATTACCACGCACAATTAACGTTACACTTGCAACAAATAACGTTACTTGAGCAGAATACACATGCTTTCATAACAAAACATTTGAAGTAAAAAAAAAGTAATTTATACAGTATAAACTTGTGAAAATTAAAGTATTAAATACAATTATGTTTGTTAAATAATTGTATTCATTGTATCATATTTATATGCTCTTGGTCTTCCAAGACAGCACCAGCCAGGCTTTAAAACATGCCAGCCCTTATAAAGTCCCTTCCATCCCAGATACCCAAGAGCTCCTCCAACCAGCTGGGAAGGGAACTGTGGGAAATGCCCTAGCAAGCAGAAAATCAGGAAGATCCAGAGACTCATCAACAACACACACAGCATGAAGAGAATCCTCAGTGGCGCCCCCAGAGGCTTTCCTAGAGCCATGCAGGGCCAAAAACGGCTATTTCCTCAGCAAGAATCAAACAACATAAACTTAGAATTAGGATGTCATCAGACATCTCACATCCCTGCCATTGTAGCCCGGCCTTGAGGCAGGCTGCTTGACCCTTCTCCTCTCTCAGTAGTAATAAGGGGCCTGTATCAGAGTCCAGGAGCTCCCCGGGGTTCCTGCAAACTTCTGTGGTGCTTTGTAGAGGCTGAAAACAGCTTCCTGAGGCGTCCAATAGGAAGGAGAGTACATGACGGAACAGTATCCACAGCGTCCCGGTCACAGCGAGCCGAGAGAGGTGATGGACTGAGTGAACGAGGGAGTTACTGATGCAGTATGACAGAAGAAAGACGAAAGAGCCACATAATATACAGGTCCAGCCCCAGCATGAATGCAGGAATACCCTATGAGATCACAACAACCAGAATCAATGACATCTCAGAACACAAACATTACATCGAAATACCAAATTTATTTTACAATTTATTTATTTGCTTAACTGATTACATCAGTCTCTTATATATATATATATATAGATTCAAATCCGATTCCAAAAAAGTTGGAACACTACAAATTGTGAATAAAAAGGAACGCAATAATTTACAAATCTCATAAACTTATATTTTATTCACAATAGAATATAGATAACATCAAATGTTGAAAGTGAGACATTTTGAAATGCCAAATATTGTCTCATTTTGGATTTCATGAGAGCTACACATTCCAAAAAAGTTGGGACAGGTAGCAATAAGAGGCCGGAAAAGTTAAATGTACATATAAGGAACAGCTGGAGGACCAATTTGCAACTTATTAGGTCAATTGGCAACATGATTGGGTATAAAAAGAGCCTCTCAGAGTGGCAGTGTCTCTCAGAAGTCAAGATGGGCAGAGGATCACCAATTCCCCCAATGCTGCGGCCAAAAATAGTGGAGCAATATCAGAAAGGAGTTTCTCAGAGACAAACTGCAAAGAGTTTGAAGTTATCATCATCTACAGTGCATAATATCATCCAAAGATTCAGAGAATCTGGAACAATCTCTGTGCGTAAGGGTCGAGACTGGAAAACCATACTGGATGCCCGTGATTTTATATAATACAGATTAAGATTAAGTTTGCATTGCATCTTAAATATTTTACCATTTAAAATAATGAATAGTTTAATGAATAGCTTCATAATAATAAATATTATACATATTATTTAAATAAAGAAATATGGTAACAATTATAGGTTCAATTTGTTTACATTAGGCTATGCATTAACTAACAATGAACAATTGAAACAATGAGAAAACTTTTCTTTCTTTTTTTGAATAAATTGAATAAATGAACATTATGTGATGTATTATGATTGAAGATGAATAAACAATGAACAATATATTTATAAAATTAACATTAACCAAAACAAATTATATAAATTAATAAACAGAGCAATTGCAACTGGGTCCTCGATTGGATCGTATTGTACAGTGTTACTAATAATATTTACGATAATAATATGTATTAAATAATCTTATATTTTTAAGGTAAAACAGTTCAGAGATCAACTTCACACTTAACAAAACATGCAATAAGGTCTCATAATTGATTAATTCCTCTGGTACAGTTGACTAAGTGAGATCTTGCCTGTACAGGTAGTGCTTCTTGTTGCCAAATATGCTGTACTTGGATACCCAGAGACTCAGAACAGGTCCGAACAGCACCAGCACAGAGAGGAGGAAGTGAAAGTGCCGTCTGAATAACAGATGACCAAGTATTCCAGCTGTGAGATCCGTGACCAGCACCAGAGCCGAGTGCAGAAGCTTGTTGGCAGAGTTATGGATCTTATAAAGTATCTCCTTTAGTCCACAACGATCCATCTTGGTTTGCTCAGGGAAGTACTTCCAGTGCACGTCTAACAAATCCTATAACTGCACAAATTGAGAGATGAGACTGTTCTACCGTCTGTGTTATTAGCTTCCCTTTTGTTTTCACTGCTGAGTTCAACCTGCTGGTTTATGTCACACTTCTCATCATTTACCCTCTCACTCACTGAGTCCATGACAACATTTTGGTCCCTAACAGCTCCGAACATTCCCATCTTATCAGCTTGTTGTACCCCTCATGCATGTGTGTGTGATATAAAGCAGTACAGCAGCATTCCCTTTGTTTTCAACTGTATTTAGCATTTGTAAGTGTACTCTTTCAGATCCATAATACAATTATGTGATTCAACTAACAGTTTTTCATTACACATTGATTTAAAAAAAAAAAAAAAAAAAAACTATATAAAGGCACCACCAGAATCCTTCCACCCAGCACTACTCCATTAAAATGTTTTCTTACCTGTAAGTTGGTCGGGGCACTCTTGTTGACTTCAACCGTGAGGAAAGAGCTGATTCCATTAAATGTGATGTTCATTCCTCTGCTCACATTGGTTAATTCAGTGTTTTCTGTTGCCATCCTGTGGCAGCTGATCAAGATATTTACCTACAGAGCAACATGATGAATACTGTACACCGACCTTCCTAATATTGGTTACTGTAATAAAACTGCAGCTCTTGTGGGGTGTTCCCGGTCTGCAGTGGTCAGTATCTATCAAAAGTGCTCTAAGGAAGGAACAGTGGTGAACTGGCGACAGGGTCATGGGCGGCCAAGGCTCATTGATGAACGTGGGGAGCGAAGGCTGGCCCGTGTGGTCCGATCAAACAGACGAGCTACTGTAGCTCAGATTGCTCAAGAAGTTAATGCTGGTTCTGATAGAAAGGTGTCAGAATACACAGTGCATCGCAGTTTGTTGTGTATGGGGCTGCATAGCGGCAGACCAGTCAGGGTGCTCATGCTGACCCCTGTCCACCGCCTAAAGTGCCAACAGTGGGCACGTGAGCATCAGAACTGGATCACGGAGCAATGGAAGAAGGTGGCCTGGTCTGATGAATCACGTTTTCTTTTTCATCACGTGGATGGCCAGGTGCGTGTGCATCGCTTACCTGGGGAACACATGGCACTAGGATGCACTATGGAAAGAAGGCAGGAGGTAGTGTGATGCTTTGGGCAGTGTTCTGCTGCGAAACCTTGGGTTCTGCCATTCATGTGGATGTTACTTTGACACGTACCACTTACCTAAATGTTGTTGTAGACCATGTACACCCTTTCATGGAAACGGTATTCCCTGGTGGCTGTGGCCTCTTTCAGCAGGATAATGTGCCCTGCCACGAAGCAAAAATGGTTCAGGAATGGTTTGAGGAGCACAACAACGAGTTTGAGGTGTTGACTTGGCCTCCAAATTCCCCAGATCTCAATCCAATCGAGCATCTGTGGGATGTGCTGAGCAAACAAGTCCGATCTATGGAGGTCCCACCTCGCAACTTACAGGACTTACAGGATCTACTGCTAGCATCTTCTTAGTGCCAGATACCACAGCACACCTTCAGGGGTCTAGTGGAGTTCATGCCTCGATGGGTCTGGGCTGTTTTGGTAGCAAAAGGCGGACCAACACTATATTATGTCAAATTATATTATGTCAGAAATCCAAATATTATGTCAGGCATGTTATGCCTGATCAGTGTATATGCTGAATACATTGACTTTGTATCTTCAAAGATCAAGTGTAGAAAAGAGCTTGTTCTCTTTAGCTTTACCTACTATCATTACAATATAGCAAACTCTTGTACAGACTGTGAGACACTTTATCAATGTGAGTACATAAAATCTGACCATCTCATAAACCGTTTGAAAAATTATTTTGAATGCATGTAGGACACGAGAAATTGGCTTGAACTGTATTTCTTGCAGCTGGTTGAAAATATTTGAGATTTAATTTATAGTCCAAACAAACAAAGTTGTGCGCATAAGTTTAATTAATCTTGTAAAACAATTCTGAGTGTTTCAATGAATTCTAAATGCACTTAAATCATACACAAATCAAACCTTTGTGTCAACAAAAACATATTTGCACACACGCTCCCACACAAAAAGAAACTCACTCCCGCACCCATAAACCCTACATCTCCACACACACTTTTAACACACATTCAGTTTTGACAAAGAAAAGATTTTTTTTGTTTTTTTACATTGAACTACAAAATCAAATCCTGGACATTAATAGCAATAAAATATCTTACAATATTTAGAATTATTCCCGAATTCTTTGCATTTTTAGAAACATGTCTAAATTATTTTGCTATATTACCATACAGTAATTTTTCAAGCAAAGCAGTTGTTTTGTGCCTGAAATCATGCGTTCTTTATATCAGTGAAATTCACTCAAAGTCTTTCACTAAAGCTTAAACCTGCAGTTAAAAGGTCACCTCCGAGCTGAAAAAGAGGTGCAATAGTAGGCGCGAAAGAGAAATCACAAAACGCCCTGTCCATTAATTAAATGTCATTGATCCTTTTTATCTTTTTGTACCAGTAGGTCGGAGCAATGTGGAATCAAACAAACAACACTTGAAGACTCTGCCTGACACTATATCAATGTGATTTCAAAAAATTCTCTGCACAAAATTAGTCTTTTGTGAGTCATTTCCTCCGTTTCTCTTTATTCCTCCATCATCTCGTTCCTGCTGGGATGGCACCATCTACCTCTGGTGTCGTCAATAGCCTTTTGTTTTCATCTCCACCACATCCACGTTCATCCTCTCTCTGTCTTTGTCCAGAAGGTGGTTCTGCGTGTGTTCCCACAAACGTATGGCACCATCCCACTGAGCGAACATGAAAGAGAAAAGAGCGGAGTTGTTGATGCACAACTTTAAAAAATTTTTTTATTTGTATAGTGTTTAGAGCTGCAACTAACAATTATTTTATAATCGATAAATCTATTGATTATTTTCTGATTGTCAATTAATCCTAAAGCTTCAAAGTATAAGTTATCAAAGATGGTGATGCCCATAACATCACAGCAGGCTATAATCCTGAGGCGATACTTCATCTGTCAGATATTCTAAACAACCAACAGCTTGCTCAAACATTAACCCAGATGTGCGCTATTATTAGGCACATATCCAATTGTTTGTGGAGTGTGGACGCTAAATTAGTATCAAGCTTACAGCATGCTTAACTTAATGTGCATTTCTCTCTAAAGTCGTCGCCAGCTTCATCTCTGCAGCTGGCACAGACTCAGAAATTACTAGTTTATTAATACATTTTTCAAATGTTCAGAAAGTCTCCTTGCTGTTTTTTCTGACACATTCATAATAACATTTGCTGGTGTGCTGCGGCAAGCTTTATGCTTGCACTTGAGTGCTTAATTCATATTTTAAATGCTCATTATTATGGTTTAGTATTTCTCTGTAATGTAGAACGTTACATATAAGGGCAGATTTACTAACAGCTTGCACCTTAGCACCATCTTTTGGATTTAGTGCGGGACAGGGTAATTTTTGCACTGACCTTATTGCATGTGCATTTGTAGGAGTTTCCATTTCAGACGCAAAATTTATGGGAGGAGAGTATTAATTATGCAAGGAAATTGACTATGGTTTGCGCTGTTCTTGATAGATTACATTGGTCATTATGGAAATGATCTAGCTGCGTCTGTTCTTTAATTTGCACGTCATCAGTAGATCACGTGCAGGACTTTCCACTCCCATCGCCACTTTTTTGGAATTGTGTTCTCACGCTAATTTGCTCTGTTTAGTAAATCTGGCCCATAATGTTCTTTCTCAGCCCTGAAACTGATAACCATTTTCCGATGCCACTCCCCAACCCCCCAAGTATATACAATTAAATTAATATAATTTAATATCATAACTTTAGACCAGTGGTTCCCAACCACGTTCCTGGAGGCCCACCAACAGTGCACATTTTGTATGTCTCCTCAATCAAACACACCTGATTCATGTCATCAGCTCATTTGTAGTGACTCCAAAACCTGATGTGGGTGTGTCAGACAACGGAGACATGCAAAATGTGGACTGTTGGTGGGCCTCCAGGAACGTGGTTGGGAACCACTGCTTTAGACTATTCGACTAATGGCTAGTCGACTAGTCAACTAGAAAAATATTTAGTCAGGGGCAGCCCTAGTAAATAAAACTTTGTATGAATGCAACCGTATTAAGTGGGGTTGCCATCCTAGCCATTAGCATCTGCTCTAGGGAGTTATGTTTTGTATGAAACATGACAGGGGGATGAACGTAAACATTGAAATACAATGATTAACGTATTCCATGCAAATCGATGTATTTTCACAATCAACATCATCATTCATTGTATTAAACAGTGGTTTTACTTACAGAGCTGCTAACCATGTTGTTGTGATACGGGTGCCAGCTGACGTCCCTCACACATGCGTCATGATTGGACAATTTGCACACGACGGATCCCGTCAACACATCGTAGACTGAAAAAAAAGATGGGAGGAAGTGAAATTATGCAGATTTGAATAATAAGACTATTTCACGCTTTGTTATGCATTTATTATCAACTTACTGACGATTTTGCCTGTTGAACAGCCTGTGTAAATAAACTTCTGTCCAGTGCTGAATTCAGGGGAAAAGCGGCACCGAATGAGCGTGTGCAAAACCCCGTGACCCCTGTAGGTCATCACAGAGGTGTCACCGGTCAGCTTATGCCTCTTTAGTGCTGCAGGGCAACAAAGTAACAAGTGAAAATAGGTGCTTTGTGTTTATGTGTACAATTAAGGTTGAAAATAAACCAGTTTTGGTCTATAAATGTTACTCAAGCATGTTAACACACCTCTCTGAGGAACCTGCTGCCAGCGGTAGTCCCAGTTCTGTTGTGTGACAGCGAGTCGTGAGGCCGCGAGTCCCTCTTTGGGTGAAAACTTCCTCACGTCCCACAGCTTAATGGTCTGATCTTTGGAGTTGCTGATCAAGTATCGAGCATCACCCTTCAGGAAAACATACAAATGCTGCTTAAAAAGTTCTTGAAGGGAAGCAACTAATGGATTGCAATTATATTTAGAGGACAAAAGGGGATGTTCTGCAACTCTACAAACACTTTACCTGGATTTTAATCTTTTGATTACAGTCCTGCTCTTTAACGGTTTAATTATCTTCATCTTGTTCAAACATTTTAAACATGAATTAAATATATACTGTATTAGTCAATTTGAAAAGTGGTTTGTTTACTAATATTATTTTCACATTAAACTAGAACTGTATTTTATATTGCACTGTGGTGATTTATAACAGTCATTTAGCGTAATATATTGACTGTATTGCAAATCACAGCGTCTTGATGACAGTATGGATTGCTATTATACCTTGCTGTGTATGAAGGTGATTCCATCTCTGTGTCCAGCCAGTTGACCCACAGGTTGTGGTCTGTCTTCTCTGAGTGTACGTCTGTCCCATACCTTACAAAGAGCATCATCACTGCCTGAGAACAGCAGTTGCGATGAACTGTCCGCAAACGCTACAGCATTCACATCATCCTCATGAGCATCAATCTGGAAGACGGAGAGATAAAAAAAGAAATACACGAGTCATTCTACAGAGGGCAATGTCTGGATAATGTTCTTACTAAATCTATCATGCTTAACAATGATCACATTCAATTCGAGCGATAGACCTTTGCTTTGATGCACTGAGACCGGGAAGCTGTAAAGATTATGCAAGGAATAAGGTCACAGGACGGCTGAGATGTATAACAGATTGACAGTAGCGCTAACTTATTTTGATAAAGAAATAATGATCCATTAGAAGATAAAAATCTTGCACATTAATCCAAGGAAAAAAAGGCCACAAAAATATTTATTTAGATGCCAATGGAACAGAAAAAGTGACACGTGCAGCAGGTGAAATCTGACAAAACCATTTTGATTTTTCATTTACTGATGATGGGGTTCTTGTCAATTTTTAATTGTCTAAATCAATATTTTTCTAAGAAAGCATGTTTTTATTATTGTTGTTGTTTATTCTTAACATGTGAAACATACCTTCAGAGTTCTCTTGTTTTGTTCACGATCAAACACATACAGGCAGCCATCGTTTGCACTGTTTGATAGAGATAAAGGTATCTCAGAAAGAGTACACGAAATTTTAAACATACACTTTATTTTTTTCATGTAAGTAAGTTATTATGCCTGTTAATAGATAGATAGATAGATAGATAGATATAGATAGATAGATAGATAGATAGATAGATAGATAGATAGATAGATAGATAGATAGATAGATAGATAGATAGATAGATAGATAGATAGATAGATAGATAGATAGATAGATAGATAGATAGATAGATATACTATATTGCCAAAAGTTTTGGGACACCTGCCTTTACATGCACATGAACTTTAATGACATCCCATTCTTAATCCGGAGGGTTTAATATTGAATTGGCCCACCCTTTGCAGCTATAACAGCTTCAACTCTTCTGGGAAGGCTTTCCACAAAGTTTAGGAGTGTGTTTATGGGAATATTTGACTATTCTTCTAGAAGTGCATTTGTGAGGTCAGGCACTGAAGTTGGACGAGAAGTCTCCACTCTAATTCATCCCAAAGGTGTTCTATTGGGTTGAGGTCAGAACACAGACTCGTCCATTGGATTGCCAGACAGATGGAGTTTTCAATCTTTTAGATGCCACAGAAATACGTTCATCCCTGTGTGAGGGACCCCATCTTAAAATTGATATGGCACTTTTCTTTTATAAATACTCAATTTATACACAAAAATAATATTATAAATCTAAAATTAGTTTCAGTTACATTATTATATATTTTGTTCTACTCAATGTAGTAATATATTATTATATGTATTATTTCTTGCTTAATTAATTTAATCACATTTTTATTTATTTATATTAATCTTTTTTAATCATTTATTTAATAGATTAATAAGTAACAAATATTTTTAATCACATTTTGTATTTATTTACATCTAATTTATTGCTTTACTCATTTATTTTAATCAAATTATTATTATTTTTTTTTTTTTAATTTTTTTTTTTTAGACTTTTCCATGGACCCCCTGTCACTCTCTTGCGGCCCCTTGGGGGACCATGGACCCCAGTTTGAAAACCCCTGCTTTACACCACTGCATCCGACGCACTGTTCTGAGCTAATCTGAAGGTTTGGAGGTCTGTAGCTATTGTAGCTATTAAGTTGGCGACTTCTGCTTTGTTATAATAGCACTAACAGCTCACTGTGGAATATTTAGAAGTGAGGAAATTTCATGAATGGACTTCTTTCACAGGTGGCAACCTATCACGGTACCACGTTTGAATTCGCAGAGCTCCTGAGAGCGACCTATTCTTGCACAAATGTTTGTAGAAGCAGTCTGCATGGCTAGGTGCTTGATTTATACACCTGTGGCCATGGAAGTGATTGGAACACTTGAATTTAATTATTTGGAGGGGTGTCCCAATACTTTTAGCAATATAGTGTAGCTAGACAGATAGACAGATAGGTAGGTAGGTAGGTAGGTAGGTAGGTTTTGATAAACAGTAATACTGATTTAATAAAGGGCATTTTAAGTATGAAGGCCATAGTATAAGATACTGACCCGCCTAAAATCTCTTTCCCATCTGTGGACGCTGTCAGTGAGAAAACACAGAACCTCCTTTCATCAGGACTAAAAGGAAGAAAAAAAAACACCCATCAACATCAGCAACCCTGAACATGAACAACTACAGTCATTTCTATGGCAGTTAAATATACCTAACAGGCTGTATTGAAACATAAACAAATATAAATCTTTGAACATAAGAACGTATTTCCATTCACACAGCTCTACCTTACTTGGGGATGAACAGAGCAAGACCTCTAAAAGCATAATATTAGTTATGTCAGCAGTATCACAGCACAAGCCTAAATCTCATGCAATGCAGAGAAGACGTCAAAATGGTGATGTGAATTTAATGGGACAAGCAAAAAGACACGCTGGAAAAGTCATCTATTGGAATTATTAGCATATCTGAGTGGCGTTATGACACTTTAATTACAATTTAAATATAGGAGGATTACTGTTCTTGCATATTCAGAAACAACAAATACCTGTTATTAGTGCTATATATTTTATTATCCTGAAGTGTGTTATTTCTGCAACACTTCCTTCAGATTGCACTTTGCCAGCGTGTTCAGTTGTGGTTAGCGCACAGTCATGTGATGGTTGTAGTGATGAGTGGTTATGGAAATCTGTTCTACTGTCTGTTATCTACATGAAGAGGAAGCGTACAGGTGATTACCTGAATTTTAATGCTATAATGTACTATGAGGAAACACTAACTTGAGGTCCAGAGCGGTGTGTGTTTCATTGTCTCCATCTACACTGCACACATGGACTAAAGAGAGAGAGAGAGCATAGACGCATGTGCATTAGAACAGTCAATGACAGTATTGCCAACAAAACAGTTTAAGTGACCTGTCCCTGTCTTACTGTAGTCAGACCAACTGGAGTAGAGCACACAACTTGCATCAGGTGTAAAACACACATCCAGAATGCTCCAGCCCACATCTCTGGCCTTCACGGTCTTCTTTAGTGCAAAACGGCCCCTACTAGTATCATATAACCTGATATTCTGGTCTATAAAAACAGAGACAGAAAAAAGAGGGCATAAGTGAAGCAAAACTGGCCTGGGCCGTTGTTTCACAGTATAAAATGAAACTAAAGAGACGGAACAACAACAACAAAATACCAGAGTCTGCAAACAACAACAGACATTGATAAGTGCTTGTGTAAGGGGGTTATGAGATAGCTACAACTATTTCATAACTATATTATAAGCAAAGTTTAAAAGAAAACAAATAAATTTTATCGGTCATAACTTCTGGAGAAAAATAGTGCAGACACTATTGTAGAGTGCATGTGTCGATCGCCTGAGTTCGTGCATGCTATCAAATGGAGTATACTTTGAAAGGCTACGCGTTCGACGTTTAAAAAAAAGCGTATACTTTGGTCTTTATACTCACCAAAGCTGCATTTATTTGATCAAAAATACAGCAAAACAGTAATATTGTGAAATATTATTACTACTTAAAATAATAAGTGGATTGTGGATTGTTCAGGATTATTAGATGAGTATAAAGTTTATATGAAATAGAAATCTTTTGTAACATTATAAATGTCTTTACCGAAAAGAAAAAAAACGTACTGACCTCAAACTTTTGAATAGTAGTATAAATGAACTCAAAGCCAAAAAAGACAGAAACATTTACACTACAGGACTTCAGTAGAGCTTTGTTATGCATTTGAACATGTCTGAGATGTGCATTTGTAAAATACTAAGCATATAAAATAAACCCTAATAACAAAAACCTGAATTCCAGTTTCACCTTGGCATGCAGACAGGAACATGTTTCCCTCATCACTGTAGACTCCACAAAAGACTTTCTGCTGATAAGTGTCTTTGTATACCACATGATTGGGCAAGAAACTATGAAGAAATAAATATGGATTACTACATGTATGCAAAGACTAATCAGTTTTAGAAGCAGAAAGAAAAAAAAATCTCCCTATTTGAAATGTAAAAACATCTGTGCTGGTGCATATCTGAGTAGCATATACATGTTTAAAATATGCACTATTATTGTTGTAGCATAGCATTTATATTACACTTACTGTGAACGGATACGGCTGCACTCTCCATGAGAAAAACTTGACCCACGACAACGTCCCTGTTCCCGCTTCAAAAAGAAATACAATTAGATTATAGGAAACTGCACTTCTGAACTCAACCATGAATATTTTTTTTTTTAAAGTTGGCTAAAGTAGTAAAAATAGTAAATAGCAAAGTAGTAAAAAATATCCTGTAAAAAAAAGATACAAAAGTATAACACATCTTACCTCTGCCAGCATATGTGTGAAACTGTATCTGCCCTTTAAGCCTGAGGAAGCAGTGGCAAGCAGGATCTGAGTGCGGATCTCACTGCGGTCCACTTCCTGTGTGTCTGGTTGGGCATCCACTGAGTGAGAATAAATAAAGCATATTAATAAATAATAAAGAAATAAATAACGTAGAACCCGGAAGCGCTGCACTGTGTTTACTATGTGAACAGCGTAGAAGAATGACACAGAAGAGAAGAAATTGTTAAATAAAGTCTTTTTTTTGTGCACAAAAAGTGTTTTCGTTGCTACATAACATTAAGGTTGAACCACTCGAGTCACATGGACTACTTTAACGATGTCTTTACTACCTTTCTGGGCATTGAAAGTGGTAATAACTTCTATGTGGCTCTGTGAAAGCTCTCGGATTTCATCCAAAAGATCTTAATTTGTGTTCCAAAGATGAACGAAGGTCTTGGAACGACATGAGGGTGAGGAATTAATGACAGATTTTAAATGTTTGGGTGAACTAACCCTTTAAATACTTTTAACGTAAAGGTGGATCATGCAATTTCCATACACTGTATTGCACTGGAAGCTGCAGTAGCCACTACAGGTTAAATGTGGAGGCAACTGCGCATACACCATTACACTCACCTGGAGGGTCATATCGATGTCCTAACCGCCCATCCCAGGCACCATCGCTGTCCTCATCAGAGTCTGAATATGACTGCACAAGCTGCAGGCCTGTCGCTCCACTTCCATGGACCAGGCGCACCTGGCCCCTATAGTAGAGGGAAAAAAAAGGAACACTTTGAATTATCCATTTAAAAAAAAAAAGAGGAAATGGCAGAGTTGCGAAACATTTGCAGCCCAGGCAAAGTTATCTCCAAATAAATGTCATGTGGGTTATGTATATTTACCTCCGCAGTAGGTACGCCAGAACTTGAGCTAAGTCAACGTCCTCTTCAGATTCTGACTGTCTCTCTGCCTGTGTTCGACCCGTCTGATTGGAATTCTGGTTGGGTTCTGGTTCTGACTGGTCTGGGTTGCTACCAGAGCCCCGACCGGACATCCCAGAACTGGACTGAGAGCCCATAGACTGATTGTCTGGAAAAATCATTCATTCAGCCATAAGCAATAGAGGCAATCACATTCATGACATTATAAAAATGCAATATATAATGCTAGAATTTCCTTAAAGACACTGAACCCCAGTAATACACTGAGTAATATGACATACACTCAAACAATAAAAAAATGTCAGTGTCACATAATCCATCAGATATCATTTTAATATGCTGAATTAAAGAAAGAAAACTAAAGAAACATTTCTTATTATCAATTTTGAAAATGGCTGTGTTGCTTAATATTTTTGTGGAAACCATGATACCATTTTTCAGGATTGTTTGACGAATAGAAAGTTCAACAGAACAGCATTTGTTTTGAAACAGAAATCTTTTGTGACAGTTCCTTGGTGAATAAAAGTATTCATTTTTCCCCAAACTTTTGGACGATAGTGTATATGTACTTAAATTAGTGCCAAAAAAAGATTTTAAAAAACATTTATGCTACAAGACTTTAGGCTTTGTTATGCATTTTAACATGTCTGAGACGTGGAGTAAAAAAATGTTGTAAGATAAAGAAGATATATTAAAAATAATGCTAGGATTCCCTTAAAGACATTGAACACCATTTCTCTAGTAATACTGTAAATAATATGACATACACCCAAGATAAACATGTCTGTGCAAAAAGTTATGATGAACATGTCACAACGCATAAAAATTACGACAATATGAACACTGATGTAGTGCATTTATTGTGGGATGTGTCAGTATTTTTGTCTTGAGGAATTATAACTTTAAACAGGCGATAAATTATTTTGAAATAAATGTTGATATGCAGCTGACAAAAGACTGTGATGTAACGTTAACTGACAGCCGACAATGCTAAAAGACAGGCTAAAATTGAAAACAGCAAATGACATGGGGCGAACACTTCATATAATGGTTATATATTTACAAACTAAGAGTTTAAAAAAGCTAAATATATAAAAGCCTCCTAATTACACTTAATATACATCCAAAACAGCCCTTTGTTTATAAGTTAGCGCTCACGCTAGCACACTGTAAGCGACCTACAAAAGAGAGACACCTAACGTTACCAGTGAAATGATAAAAGCGCTTTGACAGCTCTTTTGCTCCGTTGGTTTATTCCTGCAGACCTCGGTAAATAACCACAAAATAGTGCTGTCAAAAACGAAGCTTGTAAACGTGGTTGTTCCGTATGCCGAGCGCTTCTATTTCCCTGAGTTGTTTTCAAGATTCTCCTGGTTCGTAACGCGCCATGTTGTTTACGGTCTCGAGACTCGCCTTCCTCTGGTCACGTGACACACAGACGCGCTCCCAAACAGAGCAAACACAAAAATAATAGAAACAGTACATTGACATAAGTGAATGGAGGTCATTGACAGTGAAAATATTTATTTTCCAATAACAAACCTTTAACACTATACTACAAATAAGCAGAAATAGCAATTTTGTTTGTCATAATGAGCTTGCTCAATCCCAAAACATCCAAATGTGCTATTCAGTGTTGGGGTGGATTTAGTGATTCGGGGGCCCTAAGCGATTCCAGGAATGGGACCCCAACAGTCAGACTTTGAACTTTTGAACTTATTAACTTTGATCTAATGTTAAAGATATCTGTAACCTGGAACTTTTATTTTCTCAATGTAACATTAAATACAACTGAATTCACACACACACACACACACACACACACACACACACACACACACACACACACACACACACACACACACAAAAACTAAATTCACAAACAAACTATTTACAGTTAATTAACCATATTTGTGACACTGTAGACTAGCAACGATCGGCTAATCTTTTCGTCATTTTTCATATTAATGAAGTAATTGCTGTTTGTGAATTGTCGGTCACACTGTTCACTGGGAAATTTCTTTTATATATCTCTTAATAAGCTCACAGCGCTCATCATCTGACAGGTGTTTTGGACAGATCGTCGCTCATTAAAACTCCCAGTACGATAGGGATGACGGAGGGCCTGTATTCGAGCAGATTTAATAATAACGTTCAAATCTTAATGGTTATAAACAGGCCATACAATATATGATAGAAAATTAATAAGTAATATATGATTTATATAGGCTTCTTGGTATTGGTTGGGGGCCCCCTATTTCCTGGGGCCCTAAGCGGAAGGTACTCAAAAATGTAAACTGCCAAACTATGCTTAGAGAAACTAGCTACACTACACTAAAAAAATAAAATAAAATTTTTTAAAAAAATGCTACATTTAAACTACCATATGTGTAGCTTTAATAAATAGACCTACAAAACATTAAATATATTCCACTCAATATATAAATAAATTAAATATACTAATATATTTAAAAGAAAAATAAATAAAACTGTCAATTATTCTGTAAAAATGACATATAGAACTGCAAGAATTTTTAGCTGTCATAACTCAAACAATCTCATTTTACCATTTAAGTCTGAGATGCATTGTATCGGAAAACTGTTTTTTTCCCACAACTTTTTATTAATGCCATAAACCAGAACAATAATGAGACATATTTATTCAAAGTAAAATTACAAAGTAAAGTCAAATAAAACAGTGCCAGAGGACAAGAACAAAATTATAAGGGAGAGGGTGCTACTTTATACAACACCGCCTGCTTGTTATAAGCTGGTATGACTTGTTATAAGTATGTATGCAATGGAAAAATTTATTAAAAATAGTTTCATTTTCACCTTTACAGAAATTACAAGATTAATCAATATCTAAAAAAATCTGCTGTAAGCAGCCCAGAAACATGCATTGGCATCGGCCTTTTTTCCCTATAGCATGGATAATGATGCCAGGAAAATAAATGCCCATTCAGTCTACAGTCCTGCTAACAATGAAAAACATCTAACCTATGGACAGTGCAACCCCTCCCCTGTTTTTTAAGAGCTCTTGGGTAAACCAGTAGGCCCATTATGTTCCCAACTATTATTAAGGACTTAGTAGCAAAAGCCAAAAGATACATCTCCAAAATGCCATTTCCTGTCTTCCTGTCATTACCAATTGAATGACAACAAAACCGCTTCTCAGCAAGATTCAAATCATCAGTCACCGTCATGGGGAATAAGGCTTTGCAAATACTGAGCAATAACCTGGGTTGGCATCAGACTGAAGCCATCAGTCTTTTGGCCTATAGCATTGATGACACCACCAGAAACAGAGGGAAATAGACATCCCCACAGTTCTGTTAATGCTGGATAAACTCTTAAGTTTAAGGCAAACTTAAAAATTAAAAAGCTTCCAAAAACCCTATCCCTTGAGCAATAAATAAATAAAAATATTTTTGTGTGCAACATTTACGTCTATTCACTTATTGTACTATACTATTCACTGAAATTCATTCATTCATTCATTCAAAAAAAAAAAAAAAAAAACACATATACATACAAACAATACTACAGTGTAAACACAGTCAGCTATTTCAGAAGCTGCTGAAAACGCTGTATTTCATTATAACAAATAATAGTTAAGTATGGTAGGAGAAATCATATCTAAAATCATTAATTATAGCGATTTTATATTAGGTCTAGTTATAGAATTGTATGTTAGTTGCTAGTACAGGTAGCCTACAATCTGCACCATCGGCTAGCCATTTATGCTATATTAGATGTAGTACGTTTCATTGACCTATATTGTAAAATATCTGTTTTGGACTGTTTTTATGTAAAGGTTTAGTAATATTCAATACCAGTTTGTGTTTTTGACCTTGGTTTCTCAAGGTACTAACTAACTAACTAAATCTGCAGTGTGTTTGGACTTTTCTGAGTTTACCTTTATTAGAATTACTTGTATATTAATATTACATAATTATTTCACGTGATTTTAATACATTTCTAATGTTTCTGAAGATTATTCTCCTTTATTTGTAATCATTATTTTAAATCATTTATTTCATTTTGCATTACACGCACCATGCTTCAAGTTTTCCTAGGGGGACTTTTAATTATGAGCCACATTTTTGAACCGGAAGTGTTCAGTTGTATCCAGCGTCCGTGTTTCTCAACTTGTTTTACTGTTTTATATTCGTGGTAAGTGTGACGGTTGTACATTTATTATCCAGAATATAGATTTGTATATAATATTAATCGATCTACTCAGAGACGAAACGATACGATATTGCGATTTATCGTTTACTGTTGTGACCGTGACAATGTTTTTATGAGACAAATATGAAATTACCAAGTGAAGCAAAAGAGAACAATTACATAAACTAGCCAGTATTTTGGGAAGAGGAAGTTTGTTTACTGTTCACGCTTCAATAAGTAAAAAAAAACAGAAAAAAAAAACAGGATTCAGCCTCGTCATCGTATAATATTTCACAATTTTGTATTTATTTCTAATCTTTCTATTTCCCTCTCCTTCTCATATGTCTACTCATAATAATTGATCTCTTTTCCTATGCAATACACCATAAGACTAATGTTTTGTTCTGTTGCTTGCAGGAATAATACAGTGCCTGTGAAACAATGGGTTTGTATTGGACTTGTATTTATTTGCAAATAGGAAATTGTAATCTCTCGATCAGCTCGTCTGCTGTTTGCAGATGCTTTTAATGATCCCTCATCCATTCATTCTTGTCAAAATGTTCTGTTCTGGTAAATTTGCTCACATGCATGAGTCTGTTTAGCTTCCATTTGCCTGTGACTTTTCCCCCTAAAGAGTTCCAATAACATTTTCCAGCAGATATTGAAGAGAAGACGTATGGTGGTTGTGAGGGCCCAGATGCCATGTACGTAAAGCTGATCTCTTCAGATGGGCAAGAGTTTATTGTGAAAAGAGAGCACGCTTTAACCTCTGGCACAATCAAGGCTATGCTGAGTGGACCTGGTGAGTATGAAACATGTTCAAAGTCTTGCTGTTATGAAACAGCATTTCACTATATATTAGTTTTTTTTGTTTTTGATGTTGTGATATTTGAATAGGAGAAGGAAGCTCTAACATTTTTCATGTTTACTCCAAGGTCAATTTGCTGAAAATGAAACCAATGAGGTGAACTTCCGGGAGATCCCGTCTCATGTTCTGTCCAAAGTTTGCATGTATTTTACCTATAAAGTCCGCTACACCAACAGCTCAACAGAAATCCCAGAATTCCCCATTGCTCCTGAGATTGCCTTGGAACTGCTCATGGCTGCAAACTTCCTAGACTGTTAGATAGGAATGGAGTATGTGTTATACTGTGACCGACTTACATGCCATTTGTTTGCCATATGTTCCTATGATTTTTGAGTGTGTATTTATAAATGTTTTGCTTTTTTTGTTATGTTGTACTTTAAAATGACTAGATCAATTGTTTTGTATGTAGAATTTTAAATGTCTTGCATTCATTTTGTATTTGCAAGCCTTTTGCAGTTGTCCTAGTGTCGGACTAGAAATAAATGTTGATGAACCAAATGTATCACTGTCACACCTTTATGTCTTTGTGTTTTGGCTGGTTTAATATTTAGAGCAGATACATACACAAATTGGCTTGCATTTCTTGTAAGACAAATGAACACAGGGAGAAGGATGCATGCTTCTGCATGCTACAGCTTTCCTGTAGCTCAAACAATAAGAGCGTGGTGCTAGCAACGCCAAGGGAAAGCAAGAACTGACAAAATGTAAAAATGTGTACCTTGAATGCAATGTAAGTCGCTTTGGATAAAAGCATCTGCCAAATGCAAATGTAGGTGCATTGCTTTCCTGTAGCTCAAACAATAAGAGCGTGGTGCTAGCAACGCCAAGGTCATGGGTTCGATTCCTAGGGAAAGCAACAAAAAATGTCTACCTTGAATGCAATGTAAGTCGCTTTGGATAAAAGTGTCTGCTTAAATGTAAATGTCAATGCTTCTTGCTGTAAACTATGGCATGAATGTACTAGTAAAGGCTCCGTGATAAATAAAACATACCTCACTCAAAAATAACGAATTTTTTTAAAGTCATTCCAAACCCAGGTGACTGACTTTCTTCAGTGACAAAATAATTAATGAATGGACTTTACATTTATTAATAGATTAAACAATCATTTATTTAAAACTATAAATTGTAATAATTCATATTTAAGGAATAATTAAAAAGACACTTCACCAGAAAATAACAAGAACTATATCTTAAGGTATTCCAAACCCATGGCTTTCTTCTGTCACAGAATAATGAATTAATAGACACTGTATTTATTCAAAAGAATGGATATTTATTAATTATAAATTAAATAGAAATCTGTATTTTGAAAGGTATTCCAAAATGTGGCCTTCATTGTTCTGTGACAATAATTAAATAATAGACATTTATATTTATCAAAAATATTAATAAGAAATGTATTAATGATAACTATTTATAAAAATAAATATTAATAAAAAAATACTTTATCCCCCAATTTTTTTTTTTTTTTTTTCTGTGATAGAATAATGAATTAATAGACTTTTATATTTATTAAAAATAACAGATATTCATTAAGTATAGCTATTCATAATAAATAAATAAATTAAAAATAATACTTCAACCAAATCAATCTGTAGTCTATTTTGAAAGTCATTCCAAACCCAGGGTACTTTCTTTAGGGATAGCTTAATTAATTAATAGACTTTACATTTATTAATAGATTAAAAAAAAAAAAAAAAACACACACAAAAAAAAAAACACATGTATTTAAAACTATTTATAGTAATAATTAATATGTAAGGAATAATTAAAAGACACTTCACCAGAAAATAACAAGAACTATATCTTAAGGCATTCCAAACCCATGGCTTTCTTCTGTCACAGAATAATGAATTAATAGACACTGTATTTATTATAATCTGTTAATTATAAATTAAATAAGAAATTATCAATTAAATAAAAATCTGTATTTTGAAAGTTGCTATAAATGTCGGCCTTCTTTTTTCTGACAGAATAAATAAATAATATACATTTATTAAAAATAATAGATACTAATTAATTATAACTATTCATAATAAATAAATAAAATAATTTAATTAAAAAGAATACTTCAAAAAAAAATCTTGAAAAGTCGTTGAAACCTATGTGACTTTAATAGATAAATGTGACTTATGTATTATAAGTATGTATTACTTATTATCACTATGACGAATGAGCTGTTATCTAGTATTAAATCATTGGAATAAAGAGACAGTACAGTGACCTGGGGGAGATTTCGGGCTATCAGAGCGCGTTATCAGAACACAGAAGCGCTCGTGTGTCACATGACGGTGACGTCAGTCGCCCTGCGTTACTGTGCGCCACTGATGCAGGGGGATCCATCATGGCGTCGATGCAGGTAAGATCACAGCTGACATCTAGCCCTGTTTAATCTATCAATCACTTCTTGATCAGGTGTCGAGCGTGTCGTCTATGATAGTATAAATGCTGTTTTTTGGATACGCCTAATAAGGGGATCGAATATTGCTGTGTTATTTCTGAAATCATAACTTGTCCTCTTCGCTGTTCCTGAGCTGTCAGGGTGAGAATTATCGGTGCTTTAAAAGCAACAGCTGGCGAGCAGGACTCAGAAACTACTGATTTACCGCAAACACAGCGACTGTAATGAGTAGAATCAACGCGTTCTTACTAGAACTATAATGAGTTTGCTATTGAATTGCTTGAAATCGTGACATCTGCATGTCTACTTATTTTTATCCAACCTTGCAAGGTTATTTGTGACTGTCCCGGACATATGAAGTTATATTTTCATTTAACTTGACTTAATATTATTCAGACTCACGGTTTTATGTTGAATAAGAATATTGGCAATGATAAAATGTAGGCAATGTTTGTTGGCACACACTTAGTGTTTATATATGAATACAAATAAAAAAATCAGACGGTGAATTCAGATTAAAAAAAGTTAATATAGTTTTTTATTTATTTATTTATTTATTTATTTATTTATTTATTTTATTTTTTTACTGTGATGTTCCAATGCTTGAATAGTAATAATGTCTCGTATGAATTTAAGTTGATTTTAAAATTTGAAGCGCTATTTCTGACTGGTATATTTCTGGCATATAGTTTTAGATTAAGGGAGATATGTGTATGTGTATATATATATATATATATATGTGTGTGTGTGTGTTATGAACAACCTCTGCTTTAGATTCTCTTCTTTTGCTATCTTTGTTCAATACTTTCTCTCTATTTCTCAACAGAAAAGGTTACAGAAAGAACTGCTAGCCTTGCAGAATGATCCACCCCCTGGAATGACCCTAAATGAGAAGAGCGTACAAAACACCATCACACAGTAAGGCCGGCACTTCCCGACTCTTTGTTTAATCTTATACCCGTGTGTGATCACGGTTTACTTATTTACTGGCTAGCTTTCTCATGCCGTCCTGTATCAGGGATTGTCACATTTAAAAGTGCAGTATGACATGTTACCCGTACTGTTATTGTTGTCATGTCGGGCCTGGAAAACTCTCACCCATTGTGGCATATTTTCTAAATTTGAAACAAAGCATTTTCCATGTGGTGTCATTTGTAAGGCTGCTCTGCCCGATGTATAGTATGTCTGCTCCGACTAATCAAAAATTAAAGCTAGAGAGGGTAGTATTGCCGTAACAAACCTTATTGACCTCTTTTTGGCCTGTGGATAGTCTGTATCAGTGTATACAAATATATAGCAGTCTTTTGAGGAAAAACTGTCACAAGATAAAAAAGGTGCATCACATTGTTCCAGAAAGGATTACTTATCTGAATCTCAATATAACCGGTCTTGTGCTCAGTAGTAGTTACTTCAGAAATTGGGATCGAGCTGTCTTCATATGTGTTTATATCGTTCTGTGCAGCAGTAATAAGAATAAATGATTGACATAATTACTCTGTTTCAGAAAGCTAAACTTTGACAGCCAAGGGTTATAAATGTAATGTTTTCTTTTATGTAACTTGGTTTTGAGGGAAGATAATGTAATGTGGGTTAGCCTAGCCTTTTTATTCAGCCTTGTGGCCTTGTCTCGGTATGTGATTTGTCAAAGAAATGTCAAGTATGAGCTATAAGTTTAGCAGCTTGCCAAACGTGTTTGTCCTGACTAATTGGTCTAATTGCGTTCATTGTTGTCCTTCAAGATTTTTGGAGGAAGTTCTCTGTGATGTTATGGATGAAACGAGCCCAACCAAATCCAACCTTGTTTTAAAATGCATTTGAACAGTTTTGCCTGTAGCGATTTGATAATTTGTCTCATCATGGTTGTTCAGTATAATTGCAAATATTTTAGATAACTGCACCATTTAAATTTCAATCATATTTTGTAGGAATGCTCCGATCGATCGGCTGCAGATCGGTATCGGCTGATACTCCCATTATAAGGGCTGTCTCGCAATCGCAAAATCCTTCCAGTGCACTGGAACTTTCGCTCCCAAAAAAACCCCACAATGCATGGCAAAATCCAGGGAGCATCGATGCTCCCTTACCAGAAATGGTCACATTTCTGAAAATATAAAACGCACAAGCTGAGTTTGTTGTAAAAAAAAAAAAAAAACAGGAATTATGGAGGACACCAGTGTTGCATCCCAATTCACCTGCTTGTACTACGATCTAAATGTATGTTCTCTTTTTGTGAAGGAAAAAGTAGATACTTTTGAGTGTAGTAGCAATCTTGGGTCTTTCATGAGGAGACTCTCCTCATGTGTTTGCAATTTAAATATAACGATGCATTTAAATGTTAATGGCCAAACGTATCATTACAAAAGTTCACAATGCTGTTGCAGATTAAATATAATGTGGATAATATTAAATAAATATATTTTGGTCAAACCCCTTTATCTAAACATCTCCTCTTAACCATCAGAGTCACTCGCACAGTTTGTGGTTTTTAAAAAATTTTTTTTATCCACGTTTGTAGTTCTAATCGAATCCTCGTCCAGCTCGCAATGGGTTGTAGGCAATATTAGCAGTTAGAGCGTGCACGGATCTGCACTTCAAATTCTAACCGGACATAGTAGACCAGCCGGGTATTTTTGGAATACTCATTTCAACATACTACGATTTGGGATGTACTAATTTTTGAATGCTAATAAGGATGGATAGTATGCAGATTGGGACGCAGTTTCTCACCTGTTTTTTGGGGAAATGTTATTAAAGACAACCAAACATTTACCACACTATTTAGACTAGCTGTGTCTCATTTCGGAAGGCTGCGTCCTCCAGAGGTCACATTCGAAGGCTACATGCGTCATCAAGGCTGTCTCATTTCAAAAAAGTAAGTAGGACACTCTGAATGCGACCTTTAAATGCGCCCTTCTTTCACAGGAATTCGGAGGGTGTATCCTCCTTAGCAATAGTCATTGCCTAGAAATCTAGACGCACCCTAGCAGCAGCAAATATAATTTGCAGCCAGGGCGTCTAGCAACTCTCCGTTGGTTTACGAGCTTGAAAAAACAAACTTTAGTCAGGCCAATCACATCGTGTATAGAGTCGGTGGGTGGGCTTAACATAATGACGGCAGAGTTGCCGCGGTTGCCTATTTGAAAACAAAGAAGCTGGCAAACAGTGGTCTTTTGAATTGGCTTTGGCCGCGACTCTGGAAGACTTGGTGTTAAGCTTTTCTTTGAGAGAAGATCAAAGAACGGCAAAAAAGGAAGATGTGTTCGAAGTTTTGCTGACCGGATACGGTATAAGTTTAATCTATCAACTAGGTCCGCTTCACCTTCTTCGTTGCTCTGGTTGGTTGTAGCGCTATCCTATTGCATGCAGAGGAAATTTGAAAGACAGCCGTTTATCCAGCCCCTCGGATTGAGCCCTGCCTATGGTGTGTTCCCAGACCCAACATCTCAAGTGATGTGGGTCTGGCTTGTCAGGCTAAGATGGTCGGTCGGTCGTGTGTGTGTGTGTGTGTGTGTGTGTGTGTGTGTGTGTAATTCTGATAGCTTGTGAATGCAGCATTAGTTTGAAGCTCTTAATATAAAGCACATCTCATGTTTAAGACAACATGGGTCGTACACTTATCTGGCAGGAGCTCAATTTGTGTCCTTCGTTATTTTTCAGTGGTCGTTACATCAAAGTACATCGATTATAAACAATATTGTCCAATCCTAGGGGGAAAACTTTCGAATTACGTTCCACACACAGAGAAATTCTACATGTGCAGTGGTTAAAGCTGCTGTCCGTAACTTTTTTTTGTGCTCAAGATTAACAAAAATTATATAATGAGAATGTACGGCATGAATCTATTTTCCAAACCGTGTTTTTGTCTTACCCTGAATCATTATGGTACACTTATAATAAGTGTTTATATTGGGACTATTTCAGACCGGTCTGTTAGGAACCGCTGCAGAGGAGCACAGTCCCTGCGTGACTCGCCATAGACATAAACAGAGAGAAGTAGCTCCGGCTGCAATGTTCTTCTGCAAGACGCATGCAGTTCTGTTTATTAACCGCTAGAGCACAAAAAGTTACGGACTGCAGCTTTAAAATAACACTGTATTTGTTCAGTACACATGCAAGACCTGCACCAAACATTTCCCTACATCTGTATTAGCATCTTCTCTCATGTGAAGTAGTAATGTTCCATTCAAACTAAGGCAGAAATGTGAGCTCCTGTGCCGACGCAGCACTGATGAACCAGGAATATTTCCACTTTGCCTCCGGAATGTTCTCACTCTTCTGAAAACAAACTGCTGCTGTAGATATATGATAATGTGTCAGGAAAATGTGTCTGTGGCAGGAAAATGATATTGTGGATGTCACTTTATCTGACTCTGGTATGTTGCATTTGCAATAATTTTCTGTTTTCACTTGGTCTGACAATATTGCAAATTCAAATGTGTGCTACTTACTACTTATTTATAACATTAAAGTCTTAACAACCCCAAACTTTTGAATGGTATTTTTATGCTGTAATTAAAAATTGTCTGACTGTGTATTTGCTCTTCATTCAGTGTTTTTTTGTAAAGTTTCTTTTTTAAATTTTTACCTTACATTGCACTATTTTTCTTAACTTTCACCTCATCATTTTATACCGGCAATATGTTGTTTATAGTCACAGGGATAACTTTAGAGGTGGGAAATTAAAGAGAGAGCATTTTAATTGTTCAGCTATATACAAAATTAGTTTCATTTTAGGATACCATGTCGACGTGAGAAATTATATAATCCCAAAAACTGAAGTTCATTAATTTAACTAAATTTATATCGCCCTCTGTGCCAGATGTTTCCTCCAGTGATATCAGGCATTCTGTGTTCATAATCTCAGTGCAAAATGCTTTAGAATTAGTGAAGGACACACATGAGCACATAGTGACACATCCCAGTGAGCCCCATGTGTTGAGTCTGGAAAATCACCTCACTCTTTAGTTCTGTCCATTTTCACTCTTACCTTAATACCTATATAATTCCTAATAATATAGGAAAAGAAGGCTTGTCAAATGGTTCTCTAGAAGTATATGGTAGCCAAAAGGATTGAGAATTGACCGGAGCGGCTTGGGTCAAGGATTTTCTGACAGAACGAGCCGTCATCTGTTTGACCTCCAACATAGTGCTGCTTCCCTTATTGTTTATTTCTGGATATTTAATGTTGTCCTGTCTTTCCTTGGTCATTATCTTCCTGCTTCCTGTCTGTCTCCTTTTATGGCTGAAGTGAAACACTCTGCTGGCTGGCAGTAGAGTAGTCCTTTTTCTCCCTTCTCAATAGTTTACTTTGCTGCTAATATGTATGCAATTTCTGCATAGTATAGTAAGTTTGGGCTGCTCGATTATGGCAAAAATCATAATCACCATTATTTTGGTCAGTATTGTAATCATGATTATTTAACTCCATTATGAGCGGGTCATATGACCACAACCTTATAGGAATAATTTTTGTATGATGTACACCAATCAGGCATAATATTGTGTTGGTCCCCCTTTTTCTGCCCGAACATCCCTGACCTGTCGAGGCATGGACTCCACTAGACCCCTGAAGGTGTGCTGTGGTATCTGGCACTAAGATGTTAGCAGTAGATCCTGTAAGTCCTGTAAGTTGCGAGGTGGGACCTCCATAGATCGGACTTGTTTGTTCAGCACATCCCACAGATGCTCGATTGAATTGAGATCTGGGGAATTTGGAGGCCAAGTCAACACCTCAAACGCATTGTGCTCCTCAAACCATTCCTGAACCATTTTTGCTTCGTGGCAGGGCACATTATCCTGCTGAAAGAGGCCACAGCCACCAGGGAATACCGTTTCCATGAAAGGGTGTACATGGTCTGCAACAATGCATAGGTAGGTGGTACATGTCAAAGTAACATCCACATGGATGGTTGGACCAAAGGTTTCCCAGCATCACACTGCCTCCACCGGCTTGCCTTCCCATAGTGCATCCTGGTGCCATGTGTTCCCCAGGTAAGCGTTGCACAATCACCCGGCCATCCACGTGATGTAAAAGAAAACATGATTGATCAGACCAGGCCACCTTCTTCCATGTACAGTTCTGATGCTCACGTGCCCACTGTTGGTGCTTTTGCTGGTGGACCGGGATCAGCATGAGCACCCTGACTGGTCTGTGGCTAAGCATCCCCATACACAACAAACTGTGACGCACTGTGTATTCTGACACCTTTCTACCAGAACCAGCATTAACTTCTTGAGCAATTTGAGCTCCAGTAGCTTGTCTGTTTGATCGGACCACACAAGCCTTTGCTCCCCACGTGCATCAATGAGCCTTTGCCACCCATGGCAGACCGGGAACACCCCACAAGAGCTGCAGTTTTGGAGATGCTCTGACCCAGTCGTCTAGCCATTTTTCCTGTTTCTAACACATCAACTTTGAGGACAAAATGTTCACTTGCTCCCTAATATATCCCACCCACTAACAGGTGCGGTGATGAAGAGATAATCAGTGTTGTTTACTTCACCTGTCACATGTTATGCCTGATTGGTGTATATTTGCTGGAAATAAGTTTCCTAGGACATCTGCATTTTATCAGTCAAATTTCACAATTCTCAATAACAATTTCAATATCACAGCAGATTACTAGGCTAACTAATGCAGGTAGAAAAAGTCAGTAAAACAATAGGACAAATACAATAGAAAAAAAGTGCTTTAAGTTTTTCACTCAAGCCTACTACAGATATTTAATAATCAAATGTAAAATAAAACAGAAAAATCTTCACTGTAAGAATTAAACTTGCTTTGATTCTTAATAAAGCTACAAAAGTCAGTGTCTTTTTTTTCTCTCTCTCTCTTTTTGTCTAATTGTTTGATTAACAGTAAGGACACAGACAGCAGCAGGAGACTGCTGTCACGTTAAGACTGAAAGCATAGATCCAGTAAACCGATACACACCGATTTTAACCCAACTGTTTACGTATACTGAAGACATAATCGACTGTGTTTACATGAATACTCCCCATGCCTGGCGTTCTGACACATTTGTGCATGAGGCCGTTTAGGCATGTAGCCGAAGCTCAAAGTTCACTTTGCTTGTCCGTGTTCCGCTCCGTCTCGGAACGCACGCATGGTTCTTTTTCACGCTTTTAACAAATCTTTAATATCAAGCACGTCCCTTATGATTTTACTGATTTGCATGTTAAGTGTGGGCTTTTATAAGGAGGAGCGAAAGAGCACTACTGGAAAGGAACGAAATGCGGCACAATAGTTTTATGTCGATTTATTGTATTTTCATAATCGTTAGCCAAAACTAATCACACAGCAAATCACAAATTATTCATGTCTTTCTGGTTCTCTTTACAGATGGATTGTGGATATGGAAGGAGCTTCTGGTACTCTTTATGAAGGGGAGAAATTTCAGCTTCTATTTAAATTTAGTAGTCGTTATCCCTTTGACTCGCCTCAGGTAAGTCTAAATATTATTTATTAACTTTATTTAATACTAAGTAAAATTAATTAATTTATTTATTTATTTATTTATTTATTTGCAGCAACATTATTAGGAATTTCTAATAAGAATTTCTGACCAGCGTTATTCTAGTGTTATTTATATGCTATTATAGTTTTTATTAAAGGATTAGTTCACTTTTAAATAAACTTTTGCTGATAATTTACTCACCCCCATGTCATCCAAGCTGTCCATGTCTTTCTTTCTTCAGTCGAACAGAAATTTCGGTTTTTGATGAAAACATTCCAGGATTTTTCTCCATATAATGGACTTCAATGGGCTCCAAACAGTTCAATGTCCAAATGACAGTTTCAGTGCAGCTTCAGAGGGCTTTAAACGATACCAGACGATGAATAAGGTCTTCGCTATCTAGCGACGCGATCGGTCATTTAAAAAAAAAAGAAAAATTTTTAGGTTTTATAAGCACAAATGCTCGCCTTGCTCTGTTCTGTGATGCACGTTCGTGACGTCACGTAATAAGCAATTACGTTGAAAAGGTCACGCTTGAAAATGTTTTTTTTAGGCTTTCTAATATTAAAACACCCAGGATACGCACATGAAATGGGCATTTTAAAGATAAACTGACAGACATTTGAATATGTGTATATGGTCCTCCTTCTGCACATTTGTAAAAACCGACTCTGTACTTCCACCTACGTCAAGCGTATAAACTTAAACTTTTTTCCTTTTTTTTAAATGACCGATCGCTTCGCTAGATAAGACCCTTATTCATCATCTGGTATCATTTAAAGCCCTCTGAAGCTGCACTGAAACTGTCATTTGGACCCTGAACTGTTTGGAGCCCATTGAAAATCCTGGAATGTTTTCATCAAAAACCGAAATTTCTGTTCGACTGAAGAAAGAAAGACATGGACATCTTGGATGACATGGGGGTGAGTAAATTATCAGCAAAAGTTTATAAAAGTCAACTAATCCTTCAACATTTTGAATTAGCTTTTGTTTATATTTTCAGTTTTCATTGAAATTTTAGTTCTTATGTAGTAATTATGTGCTTTAATAATATTTGTTTTTGTTTAAAATATTTCTAAATAGTTAACTTTTTATTTCAGTTTTAGTTAGTTGTTTTAATATTTTAACCTAAACTTATTTCATTTAAAAATTATTTTAGTTTGTTTTTCATCTAATATTTATTTCAGCTCTCGGTTAACAAAATAGTTTTTAATAATTTTAGCTTTAGATAACAATAACACTGGTATTCCATAAGGCATGATTTTCGGTACACATGGACGCCGCTGTCTGTTCTGTTCTCGGTAGTCTTATTGCTGCTCATTTGCATAAAATCAAACTTTGTGCATTGCTGGACACACTATAATATTAATTTGTAGTAGCTAAGTGAACATCAACTAAAGTCTGGTTTGCACCTACAACAGTAAATTAATAGGATCAATCTGCACAAGGGCATTTTGAGCTTGTAGATTGCGGATTTAAAGGCCACATTTAAAGGGATTAGCTCCAATCTTATTTTACATATCAGTCCCACTATAAATACCAGTCCGGTATAGACCAAATTAGATAAACAAGCTCACATACATTTAAGGCTTTTAGAGTGATGAACTGCATGACTGTATGGTGGCAGGGACTTCCGTAATTGGAAAAACACATCACGACAAGTGACAGAAATGCTTTTGATGGTTTATAGCTGATACAAAGTGTAAATGGAGCAAAGGTAAGTGTATGCCTTGGCTTAGTGCATGCCTTAGACTTTTAAATGTGATCGAGGACAACAGCACTTAAGATTAAAAGTGACTGAACAACATTTTTGTTGCTGAAGTGGCCCTAGCAGAGTTTGCGTGCATTAAGTGCATTTAATCGGAAGTGAGGCACTGTCTGTATTATGATCGAGAGCGCTCTATGCTTTTCCTCATGTAAGTCCGGATCTGGCGCCGGCTTCTCATTCAGCCGGCTGTCTCTGTCTCCACCTCCTAATCTAGCGGCCTCATGCCAATTGTGAGGACTAAGCACTGGCTTATGATTTAAAGGGATAGTTCATCCCAAAATATTAACATTCTGTCATTTACTCACCCTCGTGTTGTTTCAAATCCAAATGACTTTCTTTGTTCTGTGGCACACAAAAGGAGAAGTTTTGAAGAATGTCCATGCTGCTCTTTTCCATACGGTGTAAGTGAATGTGGACTGAAGCTCTCAAGCTCTGGAAATGACAACTCACCATAAAAGCATCATAAAACTAGTCCATACTAGTGCATTGAATTTCAAGTCCTGTGATTTGTTTATATAATGGCTTTTGTGAAGAACAAAATTTAAGTTATTAATTGACACAAATATCTTGACAACCATAGTCAAGTCACCTTTATTTATATACCGCTTTATATAATACAGATTGTTTCAAAGCAGCTTCACAGTGATGCATAGAAAAATTATCAATAATGCAAACTTCGTCAAATATAAGACATTTCATTTTAGAAGTAAATGGTGTCATCATTCTGCTGAAGTTCACTGTTGATTCAGTTTAGTTCAATAAATTGTCTGTTTCATAACTGATGAATTTTGCAACAAAGTTGAATCCGGTACAAAGCAGCTCTGCAGAAAGCTTTTTGGTGTCATCAAGTTTTATTCAAGTGTCGTTCAAATGGTCACCATTCATTTAGATTTTATTGAAAAGAGCAGCTTGGAGCAAGTCAAGCACACAGGGTCATATAGTGTACCATATTGAAATGAAAACAAATATGCTATGTGTTTATGTTGTGTTTTGACAGGTAATGTTCACAGGAGACAATATACCTGTCCATCCCCACGTTTATAGCAATGGCCACATCTGCCTGTCCATCTTAACGGAGGATTGGTCACCAGCTCTTTCGGTGCAGTCTGTTTGTCTTAGCATTATTAGCATGCTGTCTAGCTGCAAAGAGAAGGTAAGTGTCTCGCTTCACAATGCAATAGTTTTCAAGATGTGTATTAGAGCTGCACAATTAAGAATCACAGTTTAAAATCGAGATCATGGTTCTCCCACTATTCCCTGGCAAAATGTTAATTGCTGCAGTCTACTTTAAATTTCCTTTTTAATAATGTTTTTTTTTTAAATTCAGTGACTGTACTTTGAATTAAACAAGTACCGTTTTTAACTTAATAGTTTTCAGTCACGTGACTGTCGCGGAGCCCTGGAGGGCAAAACCGCCTTAGAACTGCAGCACAAGCCTGTCACATTTCCTTCTTAAAGCAAAAATATGTGAACAAGATGCAGGTTTTGGGCACTTATGATCCATATACAGTACATGCTGCAATATTTCAATCACTAAAAACACTGGGACGTTTTTAAAATGCTTAAAGGGATACTTCAGCAATTAGCATTAAGCTTTGTATCAGTAGAAATCCAGTAGTATATTGAAAATATACTATATAAATATAAATATATTCATCGATTCAAAAAATCATCGATCATCGGAGGATTTTTTTGTCCAGAGGCTAAAGACTACAGTCAGTAGAAGGAGCTAGTTCCACATGTTTTCAACCCGCCCATGGGTGGGATCGCATCGCACAGCTGCGGGCATTCATGTGAACAGAGCAGTGCGGAGCAAAGTGAATGTTTCAACTTTTCAAATGAATTCCTCTGAAAGTTAAGCTTCCATAGACATGATCTGAACACGCGCCGTGAATGTATGCCACGCCCGCGCTTAGCTCAGCTCTTCGCTCTCGTGATGAATGAGATCTGACTCCTGCTGCGTTTCTGCTGTGACACGCTCAGCTCACTCACATTATATTGAACGGACACATTCAGTTTTTAATTGTAATGTCTGTTCTCTAACTGAACTAAATGATTTTATTATTATAAAACTATGGTGGGGCGGTGCCGCGGTGGGCAAGTGATCCAGTAGCAGTGGCTTTGGGAGTGGCCTCATTGTGAAGCAAGTGCATTCTGGGAGTTGTTGTCTTTCATCCACATGAGCCAAAAATAAATTTTCTGGCTTTTCTCAGTCTAGAAGTCACCAAATTCAAAAATAACTTCACATTTCTACTACATAAATGACCCAGGTTAAATACACATTCATCTTCCCAGTGCTGAAGTACCCCTTTAACGTGAAAAACACTTTAGGCTGAGTTGCACCAATAAGGATTCTTAAGTGAAGTTTAACACTAATCTAGGATTTGTTGTTATGGGTTTTATTTTAAATCGAGTTGTTGCACCACTTAATTTTAAACCGATTAATTACGCAGTAAAACCGTTAGAAGAGCTGATCAAGCAGCGGACGGAGGGTGAACTGACAACAAGCTAAAGAATCCTTATTTGTGCAACCCACCCTTAAAGTGCCGTAATGTACTAAAACAGTGATTTATTAAAAGATCACATTCAGTTTACACCGTTTTAATGATGCATACTATACAGGCGAGCAAAATGAGCCAAGAATATGAACGCAACGCGTTTTCTTTATAATGGGTTTCAAAAATGCACTTAACGAGAAACCTTGTTGCATTAATATTCTGTGTTCATCTGCTTTCCTTTACGAATTATGCAACATCAATTCAACATTGTATACTGAATTTGGTATTTTAATATCACTGTCTTACTGCATTAATACTGACTACAAACCTGGTAAAAATGACTGTCGGGCAATGGAGGAAAGCCTCGTTTCGCCCTCCAGGTGGGCGTTCCTATAAGCGTGTGACGTTACGTGAAAAATATGAATTGCTGGATGAATCGCATACTGTATAGTAGGTACTACATTTGGTTTAAAACTTACTTCATGACCGTTAAAAAGTATGTTCTATATGGTATGAATGTGTGGTTTTAAATGAAATTCGGACATACTATATCCGCCATGTTGTCACTGGCCCCTTTTACACATGATCTGTTACCGGTAATTTACCAGTAAAGACTAAGTGTGAACAGGACCTTTTCAAAAATAAATTGGTTCCGGCAATTTACCAGTAAGGAAGTTGTAACATTACCAGTAAATTAATGTTGCACTACGTTTCGCAGCTTTTTCAATGTGTTGCGTTCCTTTTCCATTCGTCAACGCTGCGGCTCTGCAGTTGGTTACTATTACGCGAGCGTTGTGTTTTTAACAGCAAACACGCATTCATCCCCTTATGCCTTTCACTCAGACATCCAAAATATGTTGTCAAATTGAACAGATTGTGAAACTAAAGTGCTTCTCCTCATGCGGGTGGATGAAGACAAAGGCGCAGCATTTAAAGATAATTTCCAATGATTGACATCACAGAATGTGTAAATGGACTCTTATGGGTAAAAAGCCAGAATGCCTTTGCTTGTGTGAACAGCATATTTGTGTATTTATCAGTAAAGTCATTCTGGTAATTTTACGGTAATTTACCACTGACGCACCAATGGACTTTTTTTTTCCTGGATTTTTTTGGGAGGAGTTTGGAGCTTTAGCTTTAATTTCTACATTTCCATAACGGTGTATTTCACACCGACATAATTAATTGTTCTGCGTCTACAAGAGTGTGGGCGGGCTTTTGACATCGCGCCTCTACTTCCTGTTCTCTACTGCGCAGACTCCTGTCCCGAGGTCACTACTGCACAGACTCGGTCCTAAATCTGCGCAAGATGTCAGCGCCATATTTGGACCTCCGGTGGGTCTCTGTTCTTAAGCGGAAGAGAATGAAGTCGCGTCGTCCATATTTTTTCACGGTCTATGTTCAAATTACTTTCAAACGGGGATTTGCTCTAGTTTGATCGCTACCATAGACATCAGTGTTTATATCCGAACTATAAACTTTTATCCCAGTACTTCTGTGATCATTTGAATTATTGTAACACAGAAATGTGTTGTATGGTTGAAGAGGCTGTTTGTGAAGCTGTTTCATACATATACATGACAACTGCTCTCTCTGGATCTGTGGGAGCGCCAACACAGATTTGAATGTTCGCTGTGATCGTACATGGCTTAATAGACATAGACGGATCGTTGTCATTTAGGAATAAGATCATGTGGGTGTTTAAATCAAGATTAATCATGCAGCTCTAATGTGTACTATCTAAAAGTATTTGTTTGTTGTATCTCTTTGGATTCTAAAGTTGCAGTGCAGATGAATATGTAAAGATAGCACATTTAGGTTCTAATATGGGACATGTTAGACAGATATGTTTGGTCATTAGTTACAATAGTAAGACATTAACCACATCACACAGCCATGGTGCCTCTCTGAATCAATGGCTTACTAATTATGGTACTTGCTTAAATGTGCCTTAACGCTGACTTTCTATAGTTAACAGTTTATAAGACCTTAGACAGGAGAGGAAAACCTTAAGCAATTTTACACACTCCAATTCAAACATCAATGATTTTTTCTTGACATTTAAAATAATAAAAAAACTAGTTCAAAAGTGTCATAAATTTGCATTTGATTTTTGCAAGCATTGCAACTTTATAAATGACTTTCCTATTCAAATAAATGCTGTTCTTTTGAACTTCCTATTCATCAAAGTATTATGAGAAAAATGCATCACCGTTTCCACAGAAATATTAAGCAGCACAACATTGATAATAATAAAAATAATAAATGTTTCTTGAGCATCAAATCAGCATATTAGAAGATTTCCGAAGGATCATGATGCTGAAAATTCAGCTTTGGGGAATAAATTCCATTTTTAAAATATATTGACTGTAATGATACACTTACCTAAAGGATTATTAGGAACACCTGTTCAATTTCTCATTAATGCAATTATCTAATCAACCAATCACATGGCAGATGCTTCAATGCATTTAGGGGTGTGGTCCTGGTCAAGACAATCTCCTGAACTGAATGTCAGAATGGGAAAGAAAGGTGATTTTAAGCAATTTTGAGCGTGGCATGGTTGTTGGTGCCAGACAGGCCGGTCTGAGTATTTCACAATCTGCTCAGTTACTGGGATTTTCACGCACAACCATTTCTAGGGTTTACAAAGAATGGTGTGAAAAGGGAAAAACTCCAGTATGCGGCAGTCCTGTGGGCGAAAATGCCTTGTTGATGCTAGAGGTCAGAGGAGAATGGGCTGACTGATTCAAGCTGATAGAAGAGCAACTTTGACTGAAATAACCACTCTTTACAACCGAGGTATGCAGCAAAGCATTTGTGAAGCCACAACACGCACAACCTTGAGGCGGATGGGCTACAACAGCAGAAGACCCCACCGGGTACCACTCATCTCCACTACAAATAGGAAAAAGAGGCTACAATTTGCACAAGCTCACCAAAATTGGACAGCTGAAGACTGTA